>PVIU01000507.1:0-310901 GCA_004026605.1 Ondatra zibethicus
TCTTGCAATGTTTTTAATTCACTTACAAATCCTACTAGAATTTTGGTGAAGCCTTTAGTGTTTTCAATCTACTAGCTCATGTGTGTGCAAATTTCAGATCTAGATGTCCTTCTGGTTACACCTTCTATCTAAGTGGGAGTTATTGTCTTGTCCTGATCTGAGGAAAAACCTTTAGTTCTTTTCTGTTGAGCGTGATATCAGTTGTGAACTCATTGAATATGATCTTCCTTAATTCATCTTGTATTTAATTAGTTGGAAGTTTTATCATGAAATGTTGAAATCTGTTAAATGTCTTTCCTGGGTCCACTGAGTTGATGATAATGTTTTTGTTTCTCATCTTGTTAATCTGTGTTTCTCATTTGTTAATTAATGTATGCTAAACTGCCTTACATCCCTCAGATCATGACCCTTTCAGAGTGCTGTTGAAACTAGCTTTATTCTTTGTTATAACCAGTTAAGAGAAGGGAGAGGAAAGGAGCCTGCAGGCCTGACCTACCACTAAGGGGATGCATTCCTCCCTGCGCTGTGGCTTCATCCACCACCTCTCCTCACTCTGGAATATGATGTGGCTAAACCCCCACTGTAGATTGCCAGCTCTGTCTTTTTTAAATTACACTTTTCATGGTTATACACATCTTATCCGCCTACTTTCACTCTATATCTCTATTCAGATTTCCCGCCTGGCTTTCCTCTGCTAAGCCATTGGCCGAAACAGCTTTATTCATTAACCACTAGTAACAAAACATATCCACGGCACATAGAGGGGAATCCCACATCACTCTCAGTCTAGGGGGTCAGTACTCACTGAATGGCTTGCTTCAGGGCCTGGGCAGCCCTCTAGGAGCCTGAGGTAGCCTCAACTATGTGATGCTGGCTAATTTCTACTGTGTTCTCAGGTCACCTTCTAAGAAATCTATGCTGACTTCGTAAAGCAAATCAAGTAGGGAGAACATGCATATTTCCAGTTCCTGTGGGGCTGTGAATGCTAAGGATGTAGTTGCTTTTAAGCTGAAAGCCCAATGTTTGGACACTGAGATTCTTATTCTCAGAGCAAACCAGCATGACCACCTCATGGAGGCTGTGTTGGATGATAGATTGTAAACAGCTGGTGCCACCAGGCCTATGCAGACCCCAAACTACAAATCAAAAATCCACATGTTTAATAAACAAATGAATCAGAACATGGAGAGTGCTGCTGTGGGATCCAATGTTGCACTGGCAGGATACAGTAAGCATAAACTTCTCCCTTGGACCAAAATGTAGGCTACTCTACCTATTGTATAGCTACTCCCCTGACTCAGGGCACACCAGTGAGGCCAGTGGTCATAGTACAAACCCAATAACATGAATCCGGGGTGGGTCCCCCAACAGAGGAAACAATTTTGGTTTTAGAAACACAATATGGTGGGCCCTAACGGGAGCTGAAGGCAGCCCTGGAATGCAGTGGGGTTTAATAAGCACTGGTCTTTTTTGAAGGGAGATGTCAGCTTAGAGCTCAGGATGAGGATGATTCAGGGGAGACAGAAGTCTGCACCCAGGATAGGAAAGGGAATCCATGGATGACTGTGCTAATGGAGGCCGTGCTCTGAATATGAAACCGCCACCGGCCAAGGCTCAGTTGGATCAGCAGCTTCAGCTGAATCCCAGCTAAGCACCTTGTCAGCTGAGAACTCTAGCCTTGCAAGGTGTGCCCTGGTGGTATAAGCTGCCTCAGCTGCTCTGGCTGTGATGGAAAATATTTAAGAAGCTGTAGGGTAAAGAGCACCCACCTACTGTTCTCAGCTCTATGGATCTTCTATCCTTACATTCAGCTTTTACTCTCTCCTGCAAGTCCCAGCTTGAGCTCAGCCTTAGTGAAGCTGATGTTGTCTGGGACATTTTCCCTGACACATCATAGATGCTTATACATACCTGAGTGTGCAGTGTAGAATGAGGACTTTCCCACCCACAGAAAAGAGCCCAGAAATGGTCCTGTGCACAGAGGTGATCTGGTACACAGCAGAGCTAAAATGCAGAACCCCTAACAGACACCAGGATCTGATTGTGCACGTAAGGAAAAGTGAATCTGGATCCAGCGTCAGCAAACTTGAGAAGACAAGATTACTTCCAAATGGATGAGCCTGCAGTGGACAAACCTTTAGAGTAGGATTCATAGGAGAGTATCCCTGTGTGCCCAAAGCTAGTAAAAATTTGTTAACATACAAAAGAGAAGCACCAAGAAAGAAAAAGCTGGCAAGCTCCCTACTGGGAGTTAAACATTAAAGACAAAAGAAAGAGAGAGGATAAGTTATGAGCTGGAACCATCAGTTCACATTGCTGGCAAAGGATCACGTGGAGTAAGTACAAGGAATGGAAGAAGGGAGGAAAAAGACACTGATCTCAATGATCTCAATGAGGTGACAAATCTCACAGACAGTCATGAGATTCAAGGAAGACTCCAATGTGAGGTACTTAGTAGCACCAGATCCGGGACACAAGATCAATTCACAGCAGTGAGGGAGAAAGGGGGCACCAGGGTAATTATTCTGTGACCCTTTAAGCTCTCCACAAACATTGGGGATATTATCTTTCTGAATATGTGACAATTTTCTAAGACTATATAAAATCCCATCCTTCTGACCGGAGAGAGAGAGTTGAAAAATATGATTTAAATCTGTCTTCCTTTTGCTTTTTTATCTTACAGGTCTAAGGTTGTGTTGCTTGTATTTTTGCTCTCAGCATTTTCATTGGTGGTACTTGCAGCAGTATAAACAATTAGACATTGTAAATCTGTGCTTCCAGAAAGAAGTTTGGTGACTGAACAAGCTAAGATTCATGGACAGGACCAGGCAGAAGACTAGGAATTCCAATCAAGATTTGCATTTCAGGGCTTCCTAATAATATACAACATCCTTTATCATTAAAAATGTATTAGTTAATGGTCTCAAGGATGTTAATTTTCATATTTAATAAAATCTGGCTTATCTGAATCTGATGTAGACTGTGATCAAGGAGAAGGCCTGGTTTTCTCCTATTCCCTTTGAGAGTCATGTAACCATCCAGGATCTAGACAGGTGGTCTCAAGAACTGACCATGGGCACCTGGTCAATCACCACTAACTTGGGTAAAACATGGCATGCCTGATACTCATCCTTGGTGGGGATCATGCCTCTCTACAAAATTTCTGTTCAATGCTCTGATAAATCTACCCTCCCAGTGCATAGAACAAACCTTGGGAGCCCTGGTAGTATGGGGGAGTGCTTCTTATTAAAAAGCTGAAGGATTAACAGGGGAAACATTAAGACCCAGGGACCACGGCAGAGATCCACTTTTTAAACAAAAGGGGCAGTGGAATTTTTAACAGTGTCCCACCCTGCCCAACCTGAAGGCAGGTATTCCCATGTCCACACCCAGGGAACCCTGGGAAGAGTCAGGAAAAATTAGAGGCTTTGTTGAGATTCTCTGAAAACCAACCTTGGATTGGACACAAAGATCCCATCAGACTGCCCTATGTCTAGGAACTAGGATATTGTCACTATACAAGAACTCTATGGTTGAGGTCTTTCCCAACTCAGCCCCCACTTTGCCCAGGAAACAGTTGAGTCATAACTGCTGAGTGTATCTGGGCCCTTGGAGTAGCATGGAGGGGACCCCATGATACAGGGAGGGATTCAAGGTTGGCTCTGCTTCACATCCCAAGGACTCTGCGTTGGCCTTGACCTCTCACTTGTGTGAAGAGAATGTGGTTCTGAATTCCTTTGACCGACCCTGACCATTTGATGATAAGGTCACTCACTCCTCGCGGTTACAGGATAGCAGCAACTCTCATGGTCCCAAAACTCATCCAAATTAGAGTCCTGGAATGAGGCACTCACGTAGCAGGATTTGTTATCGGGGAATTCCAGGTGCCTAGAGGTCAAAGGAATGAAACGGTGTGTATAGGAGCACTCAGAGCAGTGTGGCTTGTTGGTACTCCCAGGTATAGTACCTGTCCCATAGGCAAAGCTGTCCTTGTTTTCCTTTAAGCCATAGGAGGCATGGAGCAACACTGCAATCCTCTCAGCAGTAGGAACCACACCTGATGGCAGCTGCTCTCACACCTCTTTTCAAGTAAGAGAGTCAATAATAATTTTTCAAACTGGTCAGCAGTATACAGCAAGAAATCTATGAATGGAGATGATTTTTACAAGGAAATAGCAAGCCCTAGTAACATAGAAAATGGGAGCATGAATATAAGGTTGGGGGCTAGAGAGATGGCTCAGCGGTTAAGAGCATTGCCTGCTCTTCCAAAGGTCCTGAGTTCAATTCCCAGCAACCACATGGTGGCTCACAACCATCTGTAATGAGGTCTGGTGCCCTCTTCTGGCCAGCAGGCATATGCACAGACAGAATATTGTATACATAATAAATAAATATTAAATATATATATATATAAGGTTGGGGCTGAGACATTCAGTGAGCTCCTGATGGCCTGCTGGAAAAGTGATTAAGTCAGAAGACAGCACAGCTGGGCGGGTTCTCAGATTTGTGTTGTATTAGGCTGCTTGCTCATCCCGGCCACCCAGAACCAAAATAATCACAGAGAAACTATATTATTTAAAGCACTACTTGGCCCATTAGTTCTAGCTTCTTATTGGCTAACTCTTACATCTTAATTCAACCCATTTCTATTAATCTGTGTATTGATTGTCACATAGCTGTGGCTTACCGGCTAAAGTTCCGTTCAGCTCCGGCAGGGCTACATGGCTTCTCCCTGACTCTGCCTCCTTTCTCCCAGCATGCCATTTTGTTTTCCCCACCTACCTAAATTCTGCCCTATCAACAGACCAAGGCAGTTTCTTTATTCATTAGTGGTAATCACAGTGTACAGAGGGAAATTCCACATCACTTCCCCTTTTCTGTTTAAATAAAAAAAGGAAGGTTTTAACTTTAACATAGTAAAATTATATATAACAAAGCAGGTATCAAGTAAGAATTATAGTTACAATATTTATATCTACTTTATCTTTTATCATAACTAAGGAAAACTATAACTATCTACTCTTCAACTCCATCAAAGACTCCAGAAGGATATAATATTACCTACGTAAACAGGAAGTGCATTGTAAGCAACTTCCAAAACTCTAGAAATGACAGAGACTTCTTGCTGCCTGGACAGTCACCCAAAGTTCTTCTGTACAGTTGGGGCATCCATCTTCAGCCTACTGGCCCATAGCATCTGGCAGACTTTTTCAATAAAGCAGGAAATTTCAAATATAGTTCTGCCTATATTGGCAGTTTGTCAGTCACTTTCTTTTGTGTCCTGCAGAATGTCTGGCAGGTTTTTTTTTTTAATGAAGCAGGAACCCCAAAGAACTTTCTCACCTTCTTTAGGCAGCTTCAGCAGCCTTCTCTCTGGAGGTCCTGCATGTCCAGTTCATCAAGCAGTCCAGGCAAGAGCTTTGATGATGCCCTGATCTGAGTCAAGATCATGATCATACCTTCTCTACTCTCTCTAGGCCCTGTGGCATCTGAATGACAGGATCCCAAGCATGTGGTCTCCACAGCTCCTTACACAAATAGTAAGGGTGCTGACAGCCTAGAGCTGTCCACAGGAAAAATACACAGGGCAGCTTTGCAGAGCCTCCCCTCAATCCACCAGGACCCGGCCTCTCAGGTGCCAAGAAAAGACTTGTTGGTCCTAGGGTCACTCAGTCTCTGTCTCCACCACCAACTTGTTCTGCCACTGTTACCCAGACAAGCCTCACCCAGCCAGCTGTTCCCATAGAGCCCACAGAGTCCACGGCTGAGTGGAGAAGTTCAAATCTTTTCTGATCGCTGCCCAGTTCCTAACTATTTGAGGAATGTTGGAGGTCCCCCATCAGAATGTAAATATATTATCCCAGCCTCAGGCAAGGTCAGTGACCCTCACACAGAACTGCAGCCACTCCTGAGACTCAGCACAGCTATCTGTCGTAGGCCTCATACTAGTACACAGCCAGCTTTCACACACAGAAAGTTTCTATCTTTAGAAACAACTTTCACTATCTAGAAAAACCACTACTTCTAGACTTTTCCGGTAGTGTTTTCTTCCTCTTCCACTTGAGTCTGGGTGGGTCTTGCTTACAATCTAGGTGCTTGACTTGATTGTGTGAAGGTCAATGACACAAGATGACTTCCTGAACCCAAAGAGTCTTGACACTTTTCTGTTCTGGAGAGAATCATGTGGGTGTCAAGGGATGAATGCTCTGTAGAACATCACACAAAGGCCACAGGGGAAAGGAAAGTGTTGGAGTTTTTAGGAAGGCATTCTTAGGGAAGAAAGAGAGACATTCCAGAGACTCAATTTCATTATAAGAATAAAAGTTTTGGTAGAAATATGAATGTGAGAAGCACAGGATACACTGAGGGTGAGCTGGTGGGAGGAGACAGATCCGCGCTCTGCATATATTTACAGGGAATAAAACTTCCTAAAGAAACAAAGCCAAGGGTATCTCCACTTCATTCTTTAAAGGACATCTCCCTTAGGCTGCTCTGGTCCAGGGTAAGCCTCAGCCTTGCTGAAGGTATGACCATAATCTTAAGGGGGGGCACTCTACTCAGACTTGGAGTTTGACACAAGACAGAAAAGTGGATTTCAGAGAAAAACTTAGGGAGAAATAAAGCCAAATCTAAACCCTCATGAACTCAAGCTCCACTGTTGTCTGCTGAGGGCTCAATCTGTATCAAAAGGATCCCTTCTACCCTTTGATAAGAAAATGATTGGCCACTGGCGGCCAGGTGCTATCCTACTCACTCCTACATCTAAACACAGCTGGATTAGGAGCATGAGATGACCCTGGAACCTCTGCCTGAATTCCTGAGTCTCAGAAGCTCAGCCACCTTCAAGGAGAAACAGTTTGAAAGAGGAAGAATGAGCAATACATAGTAACAGGTGGTCAATGGAGGGTATTATGGAAACAAGTCCCTTAAAGCTTGGTTACCCCTCATATGTCCATGGAGAAGTTTAACTCAACACCAGAGAACAGGAGTGGACCTACAGTTGTCCTGAGGACTGATAGGGGTCTTAGGAAACTAGATTTCCCACTGTCCCTATTGACCCCACCCTGCAATAATAGATCAAGAAGCTCCCACATAACACGGGGCTCCAAGGACAGGTCTAGACATGCAAGGTGAAGTGGTAATCTTGGAGGTTCCCTTAGCTTTGCTGGTCTTTAGTAAGAGTCTAGAGATATTTTTACAAAGCCAGTAGGACTCCTTCACATCTACACAGACTCTCAAAATTTGGATCATCTGAAAACCTAGCACCTGGACCATCTAACATGTTGGATAAGACAAGACATACATCTCAGACTTTAGTGTCAAAACATTTCTACCCTTGCAAAGGCAAATAGATGAGCTCTACAAGCAAGACTTCCAACAGGCCATTAGCTTCTCCAACATCTGCGGATCCTTGTTCTTCTACTCATGACTTATCAGTTTAGTTAAAAACAATGTTAAGAAGGAGACAAAAGGCCAAAGCCACATGGTTCCAACCACTCAGCAAGCACAGGGGGGGCCTATTTTATAGCAGAATATACACACAAGATTATGTTTGGTTCAAATAATACTTTCTTTGTAACCCTTTAAGGGACTGAGAAAATGGAAAATCAGAAACTTTAGGATCAGTCTGTGTGCTCCTCATTGGCAAATCATTCTTTTCAGGTTTGACTGGGACTTCCACTGTGGCCATCCCATCATTAATCTCTGATCCTACAGAGATTAAAGAATTGTAAAATACAATGGTATATTTATCCCAATAAACTATATAGTCTAAATGAAATAAACAAGTTTCTAGAAAAATACATATTACCAAAACTGACTCAAGAATAAATATAAACATAGCATACTTAAGTAAAGAGCAGGATCAATAATTAAAATTATCCTGTAAGAAAAAACTAGATGGTTTCATTGGTTATATTCTAGCAAATATTGAAAGAACCCTTCACAAACTAGACAAGAAAATAGAGGAATTCACCAACAGAAAGGAAATATGTCCATGAATATAGTTATATCCCAAAGTGTCAGCAAGATTCCTCAGCAGGTCAAGGCTTATTGCTACTGTGACAACCTGAGTTCCATCCCCAGGAGACACATAGAAGAAGGGAAGAATCAATTCCTGCAAGTTGTCCTCTGAGACACACACACACACATGCACACACACACAACAATCAACAAATAAAGGTGTAATAAAAATAAAATTGAACCCAACAACACATAAAAATAGCCCAAGGAGGATTTATATCCTAGCATCCACATGTTGGTTTAACATTCAACACTTAATTAATGAAACATATCACTTATAACTAAAACATACAATCATCTAAATAGACTCAGGGATTTAAAAAAATATTCAGTACTCTTTCATAGTAAAACATTTCAATAAAGTAGATTTATATTTATATATTTATAAATACCTGAAAAATATATTTATAAAGAGGATTTTGTCAGTTTGAAAAGGATGTCCATACAAAGCCTATATCTCACAAAACACTTAAAGATTAAAGATGGAGGGAAAACTTTGCTTCTAAGGCCCTAGCTAAAGCAACACCCACTCACACTTCTGTTAAGCTCAGTACAAGATATTCTAGCCAGGACAATATGACAAAATATGTAAAAGCCATCTTTGTTGAAAAAGAAGTAAAACTGTATTTTCAGATTATCCTTACATACAAAAGTCTAAGAAATCTAACAAAATGACTCCTGAAATAAATTACTATCTCAGAAAGATCACAAGATGGTGTTGGAGGGTCCTTCTGTATTTGGGTTGCTTTTATTGGTTAATAAAGAAACTGCCTTGGCCTTTTGATAGGGCAGGACTTAGATAGACAGGGAAAAGAGAACGGGATACTGGGAAGGAGACAGAGTTAGAGAGAGCCGCCGCCATGAAGCTCCCAGGTCAG
This sequence comes from Ondatra zibethicus, assembly GCA_004026605.1. NCBI lineage: Eukaryota > Metazoa > Chordata > Mammalia > Rodentia > Cricetidae > Ondatra > Ondatra zibethicus. The sequence goes on from PVIU01000507.1 coordinate 8,901, forward strand.
ACACGCTGAATCTTTCCTGTTAAGCCACGACTCATGGTAACATGCAGATTATTAGAAATGAGTTAAACGAATGTGAGAGTTAGCCAATAAGAGGCTAGAGCTAATGGGCCAGGCAGTATTTCAATGAATACAGTTTCTGTGTAATTATTTCGGGTACGCACCAGGAGCCAGGCAGGACAGAACAAAGGGGCCCTGCGCCGGGAACCAGGCACCGGGAATGCAGCCCCCACACCTCCTACTACAACAAGATCTATATTTTGGAATCAAATATGTTTTCATATGGTATGGACAATAAATAAAAATCAAGAAAATCACAAACATCTTTAGAAGAAAAATCTTTGTGACCTTGTGTTAGATAGTTTTATTATATAATATAAAAATCATCACCTTTAAAATAACTAGTTGACAAATTGGACTTATTTAAAACTAAAAACTCCTTCACTTCAAAGTCACTAGTGGGGAAAAATGAAAAGATAATATTCAGACTATAATATATGTGGAGTTCTACTTAGAATATATAAATAATTCTTAAAACTTTGTAAAGTTTTTTGAAGTCAAAATAGCCCAGTTTTGTAAATGTGCTGCAGATCTGACTAGATCAGTGGGTAGCTCAGGGAAAGATGTTCAGCATCCACTGGTTACAGAGCAGTCAACTACAGACATAATGAGGTTCTAGCTCGTACTCACTGAGTACAGCAAAAATGGCACAATAGCAAGTATTGGTAAAGATTTAGAGAAATTTAAACCCTCATACACTGCCAATGGAAATACAAATTGGAACAACCTGTGGAGAAAAGAGTTGGTAGTTTCTTTTACAGTTAAACCTAAGGAACTGGAGAGATGTCTCGGTGATTGAGAGCACTGGCTGCTCTTGAAAAGGACCCAGGTTGTTCCCAGCACCCACATGGCAGCTCACAACCATTCATGACTCCAGTTCCAGGGAGTCCAATGCCCTCTTCTAGCCTTCAAGGGCATTAGGTACACATGGATGTACATACATATACACATGCAGGAAACAGGCTCTCTTAACTTTGTATCCTTCCTTAACTCCATGTCCTTGTTACTTCTGGAACACTGAACACACTACCCATGATCCTTGAAACCCCAGATAGACTTTCAATTCCAGTCATGTGTCCTCTCGTGACCAAGCCATGCTCCACACAAGTTTCTCCAGTGTGACTTCTAAAGACAACCCTTCTCCAGCCTCAAGGGACCTTTCTTTGCAATCTCTCCTAGAAGCCGAACAGGTAGAGCAAGACCCTTTCACCACATCTGCAAAGAACTAGTTCACAATCCTCCGTTCACTCTGTAGCTTGGCTACACTGACCCAAAGTCAGTGTTTAAAAGTGACTATACCTGTGTTGGGAATCTAGCTGGTAGAGCCAAGGGTGAATGTCATGAGACCATGTCAGTCCATGACCTCCGCTTAACTTACCCACTGTGCTGCAGAAGGCAACTTGTTCCTCTGTGGCTTTAAGTAGATAATGCCCAGAGTTTCTGTGTATATTATGGAACTGATAGATTACTATAGTCAGACTCACCAGGTGTTGGGCAGGGCAGGGACTACCTTCCTAGTGCCCAAAACTGACAAAAGGCTGGTGTTCACAAAGGCACCAGCCTTCAGCCATGGCTTCCTCCTGCCACCTTCTGCATCTAAGGTCCATGTTTCCATGATGGCCAATCAAGAGTTACCAGGCCACCCTGTAAAAATGCAAGCATGACTCATACGACCTCCACAGTACTCACATAGGGCGTGGGCAGGCAGAGCCCCACACGCTGTTTGCTGACAGCCAAAGTCAAAAAACAGTCACTAGCTGAGATTCCCAGGCCCCCTCTGAGGAGGGAAAAAACTGAAATCCAAAACACATCAGGGTGTGGAAACTACTGCCTCCTCAGCTTGACTCACCCAGCTCTACAGCGCCCACAGAGCTGTGAGATTCAAAGAGCCATGGAGCCACCCGAGGCCAGGAGTGACTACTCCCAAACAGACATCAAATATTCTGGAGCTGCTATGCCACACAGTAGAGCTACAGACAGCAGAGCCAACAGGAATGACCTAGAGAACCCTTGGTTTTCCAGGGCATCCTTTCATCCCTTATAACACATAGTGAGGGCATCAAGATCCCAAGGGTCACATGGGAGGCTTTGGGGTAGAATTAAACTTTTTTTTAATTAAAAGCAGAGAGGAAAAAAAAACCTTTCTACACACATACAGCACACACATAGGACCAGTTACAAATGAGGGTTAAAGCAAAGAAGATGGCATAAAGGAAAAGTGGAAATAGAAAGAGATGACCAGGTACCAGGAAGGGTAGCAACAACAGAGAGAGATCAAAAGCAGAGATGACCTTCCATCGGTGTTGCCGGTTCTTCCAAGAGTGCTGTAGCAGTCTTGTCCTGACAGAACCAACCACAGAGGCCTTTCCATTGCTGATGTATTGTGTCTATAGTTTCTTGGTCCTTAACAGACACCCAGGGCTGGAATTATCAAAACTGCAGCCAAACTGAAACCCACCAGTTTTCATCAGGTACCTATCTGTAAAGTTTTTAAGTTACATTCTGCTGGTCCATGCTTTGTAGAACTAGCTGCTGAGGGTGGAGAGATGCCATTCTTAGAGCCCAACTGTCTTAGCTTGCTTTCTATTGTTGTAATAAACACCATAACCAAAAGAAACTTGGGGATGAAAGAATTTATTTCACTTTACTGGTTACAGTCCATCATGAAAGGAAGTCAGAACAGGAACTCAAGGCAGGAACCTGGAGGCAGGAACTGAAGCAGAGACCATGGCGGAAACTGGCTTGCTCTCCATGACTTTCTCAGTTTGCTTTCTCATACAAGGAGGAACACCTAGGCAGGGGTGGCCCCACCCACAGTGGGTAGGGCCCTACCACCTCCATAAATTTACCTACAGACCAATCTAATGGAGGCATGTTCTCAGTTGAGGCCCCCTCTTCCCAGATGACACTAGTTTGTATTAAACTGACAAAAACAAAAACACAATACAGCTAACTAACCAACATGCCAACCCTCAACCCAGGAACACAATTACCTGAGGTCCACACAGATCAAGAGCCACCTTGTGGAGAAATCTTACAAAAGCTCTGCTAATCAACCAAAAGGTACTCTTCTGGGAACTATGTTAGACATGTTTGGAAATCCCTTCAGACTGAGGAGCTCACCAGTGTCACAGGTAAGGAGGAGCAACACCATATTCCAGAAAATTCTTGACCAGTCCAAGGATTTCAACTGCTCAGTGCAAGGAGTACCAAAGCCAAATCCTAGTCAGAGTAGCCCTGGCCCTGCAGTGGTTTCTTGCCTTGGGGTAGAGGTGGGGACACTCAAGGACTAGAGAGGAGGCCAGGCCTCCTGAAGTCAAAAGGAAGATCTTTTCATTTAAAAGTCCACTCTGCAAACTTCCTTTACTACATGCTCACATCACTGCATGGCATGGCTGAGGGTTCTCTGGTACAGTCTGTTTTGTCTTCTCTTCTGTTGCTTTCAGACTCTGTTCAACACTGCCTTAATTAACACAAAGCTGTAAACTGTGGCTTACCTACAAATCAAGCAGAGGCTTTGTTAACAATTGCTGGTGCATGGGGACAGTGGAATGCAGGCCTACTTCTAGCCGCTCACTGTTTTCAGATTCACAACACTGTGGCCAATGTGGTCTACATCTGGAGCAGCCTTACCCCTGTCCCCTTGGCACACAAATGAAGACAAATATATTGAAAGAGTTCTCTCTCTCTCTTTCTCTCTCTCTCTCAATTGTTTCTCACTCTATCTCTGTCAAATGACATAGTTCTAATCCATGTTTTTAAACCAATGTATTAATGACACTACCCATTACATGTAGATTATTTTTTCAACCATTTGCCCATTGATAGTGTTATAACTTATCAAAGAAAACAGGTTCATAGAAGGATGTTGAGAAAAAAAATATTCTTCAGAAGGCCTTTATTAGGAGAGTTATAGGCTCTCCTTGTGGTTATAGGCAGCCATGCTGAGGCCCTGAAGTAGGATAGCCACAGGCATAGAATGGCATGTGTCCTGAAGAAGACATCTCTGTTTCTCTCAGTCCTGATGGATTTAGAGAGTTATAGCATTGTGCTGTAAATAGCACAATGACATCCAGAAGGGAGAGACAGAGTGTCAGTTCAGCAGCACAAAAGGAATATCTTGCTCTTATAGATCTATGAGGGAATTAAGTTCTATACCATGTGACTAGACTATGTGCCGAAAGCAGAATTATAACTCAAGGCCATCTGGGTCAGGGCAGGAGGAAAGGGGAGTTATAGTGACAAAGGGGAGGGAAAGAACTCTGAGGGAGCCACAAGGCCACAGCAGGCTTATCAGCTCTCTGGGGAGAAGTCCAAGGAGTGTGGCCTGATTTCTGGGAGACACAGAGAGGCAGCTAAAGGCTCTGTGATTGAACAGATGGGATGCACATTGTTTGCCTTTTTTATTGCCTTCGATGTTGAAGCATGTTTTCTCTGAATACAGAACACTGGATTGACAGATAAAGCTGAAGGGCAACATTAGATGTTCTCCTCAATTGCTCTCCACCTTACTTTTGACATAGACTTTTTCACTGACCTTAGTATGCATTAATTTGACCAGGCTGGCTGGCCAATGAGATCCAGAGATCCATCAGTCTCTATCCTGGCCCCTAGCACTGGGGTTAGTACATCACTGTGCCAGCGTTTATATGGTACCAAGTACTCATGCTTATGTGGAAGGTGTTTTGCCAGTTGTGCCATCTTCTCAGCCCAGAAGATTATGTTTCTTTCTTTCTTGTAGAATGTCAGCACTCTGTCCTCAACCGTTTCTGAGAAGTTAGAAACCATCTTATTGCTGTTTTTCTGTATAAAATGTGTCATTTTCCCTGGTTCTCATTAAAGACCTCGCAATAGCTTATTTTCTGTAGTTTCACTATGGTGTCCCTTGCCTTATATAAGCTTTTCCGTTTCATGAGGTCCCATTTATTAATTGTTGATCTTAGTGCCTGCGCTACTGGTGTTCTGTCCAGGAAGTCTTCTCCTGTGCCGGTAAGTTCAAGGGAGTTCCTGAGTTTCTCTTCCATCAGGTTCAGTATCTGGTTTATGTTCAGGACTTTGATCCATTTAGAATAGAGTTTTGTACAGGGTAATAAGTACGAATCTGTTTGCATTCTTCTACATGCAAACATCCAGTTTGACCAGCACCATTTGTTGTAGATGCTGTCTTTTTTCCAGTGTGTATTTCTGGCTTCCTTATCAAAAATCAAGTGTCTATAGTCGTGTTGATTTATGTCTGGATCTTCAATTCTATTACACTGATCAATGTGTCCTGTTTTATACCAATACTATGTGGTTTTCATTACTATAACTCTGTATGTAGTACAACTGGAAACAGGGAATGGGGTTAGACGGTAATGACGCACACCTTTAATCCTAGCACTCGAGAGGCAGAGGCAGGCAGATCTCTGTGAGTTCGAGGCCAGCCTGGTCTACAAGAGCTAGTTTCAGGACAGGCTCCAAAGCTACAGAGAAACCCTGTCTTGAAAAAAAAGAAGAAGAAATAGGGAATGGTGAGAACTCGATCAGTTCTTTATTATTCGGGATTGTTATATATTATGTTTTTTTTATTTTTCCACACAAAGTTGAGATTTGTCCTTTCAAGATCTGTGAAGAATTATTATGAAAATTGAAATTTTGATGGGGATTGCATTAAATCTGTAGGTTACTTTTGGAAGGATGACCATTTTTACTATGTTAATCCTACTGATCCATGAGCATGGAAGATCTTTCCATCTTCAGGTATTTTCAAGATTTTTATTCAAAGATTTGAAGTTTTTATCATACAAGTCTTTCACTTACTTGGTTAGAATTATCCCAAGATATTTTATATTATTTGAGGCTATTGTGAAAGGTGTTGTTTCCCTGATTTCTTTCTCGGTCCATTTGTCATTTGTGTATAGGAGGGCTACTGATTTTTATGAGTTAATCTTGTATCCAGCTTCTTGCTAAAAGTGTTTACCAGATATAAGAGTTCCCCAGTAGAATTTTTAGGGTCATTTATGTATACTATCATATCAACTGGAAATAAAGATACTTTGACTTCTTCCTTTCCAAATTGTATATCCTGATCTCCTTCACTTGTCTTATTGCTCTGGCTAAGACTTCAAGTACTATATTGAGTAGGCATGGAGAGAGTAGACAACCTTGTCTTGCTCCTGATTTTAGTGAAAATTTTCTGAATTTCTTGCCAATATTTTGATGTTGGCTATGGCATTGCTGTAAACTGCCTTTATTATATTTAGGTATGTCTATTGTGTCCCTAAGCTCTCTAGGACTTCTAATGATATGATCCTGTGGGTTTTTTCCTTTCAGTTTGTTCATGTGGTGAATTACGCTTACTGTTTTTCATACATTGAATCATTACTGCATCTCTGTAAGGAAGCCTACTTGATTATGGCGGATGATTTTTTTTAATGTGCTCTTGGATTCAGTTTGCAAGTACTTTATTGAGCATTTTTGCATCTATAAAGGAAATTGATCTGTAATTCTCTTTCTTTGTTGGGTCTTCATTGTTTGTTGGTTTGAGTATCAGAGTACCTGTGGCCTCCTCATAAAATTAATTAGGCAATTTTCCTTCTATTTCTATTTTGTGTAGTATTTTGAGGAGTATTGGCATTAACTCACCTTTGAAAGTTTGGTCAAATTCTGTACTAAAACCATATGGCCCTGGGCTTTTGTTTTTGGGAGGGGAGACTTTTAATGATTGTTTCTATTTCACTATAGTTTATAGGTCTATTTAAATTGATTTTGATTTAAGTTTGATAAGTGGTACCTATCAAGAAAATTATCCATTTCTTTTAGACGTTCCAATTCTGTGGAGTACAGATTTCAGAGTATGCCCTTGTATAATTGCTTCTCTGAATTTTCTTGGTATCTTGTTATGTCCACCTTCTCATTTCTGATTTTGTTAATTTGGCTATTTTCTCTCCATCTTTTAGTTTATTTTAATAACAGTTTGTTGATCTTTTGACTTTTCTCAAAGAACAAACTCTTCGTTTTAGTGAATCTTTGTGTTGTTCTCTTTGTTTCTATTTTATTGATTTCAGCCCTCAATTTGATGATTTCTTGCCTTCTACTCCTCTGGGTGTGACTTCTTTTTGTTCTAGAGCTTTCAGGTGTGCTGATAAGTTGCTAGAACGAGAGATCTCCAGTTTTGTTGTTGTTTTCTGGTAGGCACTTAGTGCTGTGAACTTACCTCTTAGAACTGCTTTCTTTGTGTCCTATAAGTTTGGGTATATTGTGCATTCATTTTCATTGAAATCTACAAAGTCTTTAATTTCTTTATTTCTGTCTTAACCCATTTTTCCATTCAGTAGAAAGCTGTTCAGTTTACATGAGTTCTTAAGCTTTCTGTTGTTTTTGTTGATGATATTCAGCTTTAATCCATGGTGCTCTGATAGGATGCAGTGAGTTATTTTAATTTTCTTGTATCTGTGGAGATTTTCTTTGTGTCTGAGTATGTGGTCAGTTTTGGAGAAAGTTCCAAGAGGTGCAGAGAAGAAGGTATATTCTTTTATGTTTGGACGAAACGTTCTGTAAATATTTATTAGATCTATTTGGTTTATAACATCTGTTAGCTCCAGCATTTCTCTGTTTACAGTTTTTGTCTAGATGAACTGTTCATTGTTGAAAGTGGAGTATTGAAGTCTCCCATTATCAGTGTATGAGGGTCAATATGTAATTTAAGCTGTAGTAGTGTTTCTTATATAAACTTGGTGTGTCATTTTATTTGGGGGCATAGATGTTAAGAACTGAAATTTTATCTTGGTGGACTTTTTTCCTTTGACTATTTAGTATTCTTCCCAATATCTTTTGATTAGTTTTTGTTTGAAGTCTATTTTGTTAGATATTTAAAAATGGCTACACCAATTTGCTTCTTAGGTCCATTTGCTTGTAATATCTTTTCCAACAGTTATCCTGAGGTAATGTCTATCCTTGATTTTGGAGTGTGTTTCTTGAATGCAACAGCAGGATGAATTCTGTTTTCACATCCATCCTGTTAGTCTGTATCTTTTTATTGGAGAATTGAGACCATTGATATTGAAAGAGATCAATGATCAATGATTGTTGATTCCTTGTTATTTTGTTTTTCGTGGTGGTGGTGGTGGTGGTGGTGGTGGTGTGTGCGTGTGTGCGTGTGTGTGTGTGTGTGTGTGTGTGTGTGTGTGTGTGTGTGTGCTTTCCTTCTTTTGATTTTGCTGGTGTGAGATTATTTTTTTTCTTGTGTTTTCATGGGTATAGTTAACTTCTTTAGATTGAAGCTTTCCTTCTAACATCTTCTGTAGGGCTGGATTTGTAGAAAAACATTGCTTAAATTTGGCTTTACCATGGAATATTTTGTTTCTCCATCTATGGTGATTGAAAGTTTTGCTGGATTGACATCTGTTATCTCTTAAGAGTCAGCAACATATCTGTCCAGGACCTTTTGGCTTTTAGAGTCTCCACTGAAAATCCAGGTGTAATTTTAATAGATCTGCCTTTTGTTACTTGGTCTTTTTCCTTTGCAGCTTTTAATATTTTTTTCTTTATTCTGTAAATTTATTATTTTGATTATTATATGCTGAGGGGATATTATTAAGCAATATTTTTATTTTCTGGTCCAATGTTTTTGGTGTCCAGATTGTTTCCTGTACCTTTATAGGCACCTTCTTCTTTAGGTTTGGAAATTTTTCTTCTATGATTTTGTCAAAAATATTTTCTGGACTTTTGAGCTGGGTTTCTCTATTCGGATTATGCTTAGATTTGGTCTTCTAATAGTGTCCCAGATTTCCTGGATGTTTTGTGTCAGAAGCTTTTTTTTTTTTTTTTGGTTTTTCGAGACAGGGTTTCTCTGTAGCTTTGTAGCCTGTCCTGGAACTAGCTCTGTAGACCAGGCTAGCTCGAACTCACAGAGATCCGCCTGCCTCTGCCTCCCGAGTGCTAGGATTAAAGGTGTGCGCCACCATCTCCCGGCTCAGAAGCATTTTAGATTTAATATTTTCTTTAACTGATATATCCATTTTGTTATAATTATAATTATGCTGGCCTGCCCTGTCACCTGGATATCCTGTTCCTTTAAGAGACAAACTCCACCCATTCCCAATCTCCTCCTGGCCCACCTTCTTCCCTTTCTCTCTCTCTCAAGTCTTCTTCTGAAGAGGCAACAGCCCTCTGCCTCCCTCCTCTCCCCTCCTCTTTCCTCTCTCTCTCTCTCTGTCCCTCTATTTCTCTCTATCTCTCTCTCTTCCCCCATACTCCCTACCCTTATTCTCTCCCAATACCCACTAATAAACTCTCCATACCCAAGCTCTCTCTGCATGACGTATCCATCTGTCCCTTACCCACCGTGCAGTTCCCCCATACTAGCAGGGAGACCTGCCAGGGTCACCCGTGCCATAAATCATAACATATTTCTTCTATCATGTCTTCAACACCTACGACTCTCTCTTCCATCTCTTGTATTCTGTTGATGAAGCTTGCCTCAGAAGTTTCTGCCTTATTAAATTTATCAATGGCCGAGTTTTACTCTGGCAGGTGATAATGGAAGTTGAAAGCAAAAAGCTTCCTTTGGCTGACCTGCCCATACTTAGCTTATCATGGCTGGCTCCCACATTTCCCCCTTCACAAGCACCAATGACAGGACCCAATCTTGTGCCCTGCTTGGTCCTGGTTTTAAGGAGGCATGGAACTATTTAAATTAATAAATCTATTAATTGACAACTCTAGACCTAGTATATTAACAGGTATACTATAGGTAGTTATCTTGTGCCCCATGCCAGGGAGTTCCCCCTTGTATCAGCCTTTCAACCTATTTTGGGCAGAGGGCATGGGACAATGTGTTCCTTTCCACAACTACTTCAAGCTGACACTGGGGCATTGTTATCTGGGCCCAAGTATGTTGAAAGGCCAAAGGTAGAGAGGAAATTCAGGCAATGGGGCACTCATCAGACTCCGTTGAAGGAACAGGGAGCGCTCATATCAGCTGGACTGGTCCATATCAGCTTTCAGGAAGTCCAGGGCTCGCCACCATTTAGAGCAGGTTGTAGTCAGCAACTGATGCTTGGATGTGTCTGTCAGCCAAGTGAAAGCCTATTGAGATACGTTTAAACTAGGGACAGAAGTTTATTTACTTAAAGAAAACCCATATTGTAGAAAAATGGCAGATAACGGGTCTGTAAACAGAAGGAATAGACGCATACCTTTGAGTCCTAGCAAAAACTACAGATTTTGGTTAGAAGCATGTATATGTTTCTGCTGTCCAGAGAACCATGTATGGTTTGGACAGATGAGAAACATCTTTGGCCCAATGAGAAACACCTATAAGTTTATATTTAAATGGCAATCAGAATAGATCTAAAATCTTGAGCTTGTGACCCATACAGTAAGTAGTCATTGCTCTATTAGCTTATTAGAACTACCATAGTGGGGGGAAGAAATTAGAAACATTTTTTATATCTTTTTTTAAACTTTTTTAAATATTTATTTATTTATTATGTATACAATATTCTGTCTGCATGTATGCCCACACACCAGAAGAAGGCACCAGACCTCATTACAGATGGTTGTGAGCTGCCATGTGGTTGCTGGGAATTGAACTCTGGACCTTTGGAAGAGCAGGCAATGCTCTTAACCGCTGAGCCATCTCTCCAGCCCCATTTTTTATATCTTAAGTCATTTTTTTAGACCCTCAAAGTTATGAACTTTTATCTGGATCCCTTTTGTTGCTAAACTGACATTATACTGCCCTAGCCATTAATACTATCAGAGACCCCAGAAGGATAAATAAAGTATATCTGAGTACAGACCAAATAGTTTTTAAATCTATTAAAATGACAGGGACCAGAATCCATATACAGTTAGTCACACCCAGGTCTCCATAGCAATGGAGGCAGAAATATCCAGAACAGCAGTCTTACTGTCTAAGCCAGGCCTATAAGGTGAACTTTTTTCTTTTTCTGTGGAAGAGGGACATGGAAAAGACTGACTTTATTTTGTCAAGGCAATCAATTCTCCAAGGTCCTGCTGTCTGTCCACAGTCTGGACCGGGTCCTGGCAGCCGGTGTTGCACTGGGACATCTTGTCCAGTGGGTCAGCGTCGTCGCAATCCAGGTGGAGACATCATGGTGTCTCATAATCATTTTTGGAGCCCTTGGGTTACTGCTAGGATCTCGGAGTCTCTGTCTAATATAATAAGCTTTTTAATTGTTACTTTTAAATGTCATATTCTGCAGCTCTCTGAAGTGTGAGGGCTGCCTAGTTATGTCTGATTAGACAAACTTTGCTTTTTAATTATTTGTTTTAAGTTTGACTTTGAAAACATATACAGGGAACTAAATAAGGCTTATTTCTGTAACTAATTATATCAGTACTTTAAAGATGACTGACTAACTTGAATTTTTTAACAGTCTATAATAAGTAACCAGCTTTTACAAGACTAGAATTCCACACTCTGTAATGATTTTGAATTAAAGCTAATAAAGAAACCGAATTAGTCATTTCAAGGATAAACACAAAACAAGTTTATATCTAGCTGTTAATGCTGTCTCCTGCAAAGGCAAAGTACAGGTCCCAAGGTGAAATGGGAACAGGAGAGTATCTAAGAGCTAGCATTGCTCTAGGGCAAACTGAGACTAAGGTCTACCTTTGATCTATAAAACCCATCTTGGCAGGTGTGTACCAAATTGACCTGGGAAAGCTGCCCTGCGCCCTACAGTTTTTCCCTTCATAAGTACCGATGACAGGACTCGATCATGGGTCCTGTCTGTCTAGGGGCTCAAGGGGGTGATATTGACCCATTCTCGAACAAAAGCCATCAAGTCTATTGATAAGAAGAATATCGTTAGGGACCTGTTAGAGCTGGAAGCAAGGTGGTTAGCCAAGGAGACCAGTTGAACAAGGAACATGTCCCATGCCACCCTGCCCCAAAGAAAGGCTGAGCATGACCATTAAAATGCATGGGGCTCAAGATGTTGTTGATGATGAGCTTGTCACTGTCCCTGACAATATCTGCAGTAGCCCAGGAACAATCCTAGGCCTTTTCAGGCCTAGCCCCTGTTCATCTGATACAAGGAGAAGGGGCAGGAGACCAGACTCTTGCTTCTGGTCTTCCTTCAGCCTTCATTATGGGAATAAATTAAGTTTGTCAACATACAAAAATAACACACACATACACACACACACACACACACAACAAAGATGGGTGTGGTGACACACCTAGAATCCCAGCCCTCAGGACTCAGGAGACAGAAGGATTGCTACACGTCCAAGATCAGCATGATCTAGCTACATAAGGAGACTCTGTCCCAAACAAAACAGAACAGAAAACAAACCAACGAAACAAATTGAGCTCAGGAAGTAAACCATTGTCACCTGTACTATTTGTACATCTGCCCACACCATCAAGATTAACTCACTGACTAGCAACACGTGTCCAGATTCCAATAATGACCAAGTCACCATTCACAAGAGAAGGCCCGGGACTAAGGATACATAACAGATGATGGACTGTCATAGGAGGTGTATTTGGGCCTGTCATAAACCATCCCTGCCATAAAGAGGATCACTGTGACTCTCAGAAGATCATCAGGAGAATTTACTGATGGTGGGAAAATTATAGGCCTGGAAACCTCCAAAAATGAACAATACAATTTTTTCATGCATGGGGCATATCCCAGGCACATAGTACAGACTTCTGACTTCCACAAGCTCAAATTTAGAACCAGCTCATGTTTTTAAAGTGTTGGCTCAAAGAGGTTCCCAAGGAGAAGATTCTGAAACATGTTCAAAGGACACATGATATTCAGTGAGGCTCCTCATAGGAGATACTGGGAGTCTCTGAGAAATGTACTACAGTGTCTCTGAATGAAATCCCTCACAAGAGAGGTTGGAATGCATTCAGGAACACATCACAGGATCACTCAGTGTGACCCCTCACAGGAAGTGCTGGGCAAGCCCAGGAAGACTATTCCTGGGGATGTGAACAAACCACTCCAGACAGGAAACTGATGACAGACTAAAGAAAGGGTACCACCAGAGTCATACTTGGTGAACCATTGAGTTTTGTTGGGATTACTTAAAGGAATATAGTGAGGAGTTACATATAGAAGCAAAAATAAGTCAAAGACAGATTCATCACCAAAAGTCTGCCACAACATGGGTGACAGCTCACAAAAACTGGAGACTTAAAAGTGCACTGCACAACTTACAGACAGCTCAACAGGCTGGAAAGTGTCCTTTCCAGGCAGTTTGGCTAGTCTCTGCTTCTTCCAGAGAACTCAGCTTATCTGAGTGCTTCTCAACAGTCCTTATAGTATATGTATGTTTGAGGAATAAGGGGCCTGGTAAATCTGGTCAGTTTCAGGGACTTCCTGGAGCTATTGAGTTGTTTACTTTTCCAAGCTTAAAGAGCTTCCCTGCAGAATAGAATGTTTCATCTCCCTGTAGAACAGTGGTTTTCAACCAGAGGGTCACAACCCTTTGAAGGTTGCAGATCAGATAACCATTGTAATGTAAATATCTGATATGAAGGATAACTAACAAAATTACAGTTATAACGTAGCAACAAAATAATTTTATGGTTGGGGGGTCATCAAAGCATGAGGAACTGTATTGAACAGTGGCAGCGTTAGGAAGGTTGAGAACCACAGCTGTAGAATAAACAGTAGAGCATGTAGCTGGTATCTAAAAAAACATAAAGGGATGGACAGATGGATGGATGGATGGATGGATAGATGAATGGATGGATGGATGAACTTATCCTTCCTTTATCTCTGAGTAGCCTAAACCCAGCTTTTCACCCAATCTCTATAAGGCTGAGAGAACTGTTCGTGTTCCATCCCTGAGAACACAAGACCTACCATGACCATGAATCTTGCAAACCTCAAAGAGTACCACTGTTCCTATGGTAGTGTACTTGTGAGGTAGAGACAGGAGAATCAAGAGTCCAAAGTCATCCTTGGCCATATAGTGAGGCCAACTTATGAAAAATCATGAAAGGGGTGAGGAGGAGGCTGGAAAGACAGTTCAGTGGTTAAGAGTGAATATTCCTTTTCCAGAGGACTTCTCAGCACCCACATAATGTTCTCATGATTACCTGTAACTCAGCTCCAGGAGCTCTTACACAGTCTTCTGGCCCCCTCAGGTACCCACACACATGTACATACTGACATACAGACACACACATGTATACACATAAAATAAGAAAAAAAGAACCTCACTGTCTCTTGTAATCTTAAACTTTGGGACTTAAGCCCTGTGTTCCTTTAATTTACTCTACATCTTTACTTTTAATATATATTTTTCTTTCAATGGTTTTGGCTAATTCCCCTTTTCACTTTTTATTCTTAAAACAATGGACTATTATAGGGGCAGCCTTACAGGGTCTGTTCCAAACAGAGATCAATGTCATTCCCTCCTCACCCATAGCCTGAACCAATGGAAAGCTCTTCCCAGAGTCCTATACCCTCACAGGGAGCCACCATGCCACCCCATGTTGACACATGTCATAGTGGCATTGGCTTTTGTAAAACTTCCTTTCTAAACACTAACCAATTTTAAGTTTCAGAAGAAACTTCCCTGTCCACTCCCATTGCAGCGGTCCACCTAGCCCAGGACCATTGGGGCTTCAGTGTCTTAATATCTCACTTATAATGTCACCCTGGCATCTGACCATATGAATAGAGGTTCCTAAATAATAATAAGTGTGCCTCTTTATACCATTGATGCTACTTGGGCATGTGGGCCTTCCTGCCTAACTTCTACCCTTCCTTGTCTGCCTATTTTGTTATCGTACTCCATTAACATCCCAAGATTCTTGGGAAGGTAGTACAGTAAACACTTGAAAAACAATATATTCCACTGGGAAGATCTAAAATATGGGTGGATTTATAGAGGTGAAATTATACCTCGGCCCAATGCAAGTGAGTCATGAGCATCCCTGGATTCAGTTTTCTGTCTTAAAATCAGATGTGATTTATGACCTGAGAAGTTTCTGTCTGTATAGAATGAGATAACACATGAAAGCCAGCAACAAGCCTTCACACAGCCAATAGCATAAAGCCTTTACACTATAAAGACTTTTAATTGTTATAATTTACTATAATTGTTCTGGGTAGCTTTTTGTCAATGTGATCATAAGGTAAAGTCATTTTAGAAGCAGAAACCTCAATTATAAAAATGCCCTGTCAGATTGGTCTGTGAGCAAACCTCTGTGCACTTTCTTGACTGTTGATTGATGTGGGAGGGCTCAGGACACTGTGGGAAGTGCCCCCTCTGGGTGGCCCTGGGTGCCAATGGAAAGCAAACTGAACAGGCCATGGGGAGCAAGTCAGTAAAGCTACACTCCTTTATGGCTTCTGCATCAGCTCATTCTTCCAAGTTCCTGCCTTCCTTGAATTCCTGCCCCGACTTCCTTCAGTGATACACTGTTACCTAAAAGTTTAGAGTAAAATAAACCCTTCCCTCCCCAAGTTGTTTAAGGTCATGGTGTTTTATCACAGCAATAGAAACCCTAACTAGGACAATAATTAACTTACGAAATGAGTAGAAAATACTAGATGTAGCAAAAGCAGGAAGTGCAGCAACCAGGGCCTTGAGGCTGTGAGTGATTCTGAAATTTGTCCTTAGGTGTGTTTGAAAGAAAAAAAAAATGTGAGAAACTCAGCCACCAGAGGAGGTCCTCACTGTGCGGCAGCAAGTCTTTACCATGGAAACTCAGCCCTAGTTGTTTAGTGCAGGAATACTCTCACTTCTTAGAAAAGTGTTATCACTGTCTTTACCACCAGGGTGAGGACAAACAGCACTCATTGAATCTGATTGGCGTCCATCACAGTCCACTGAACGGGAAGCACAGGACAAGGGCAAGTGGAGTCAATGTGGAGACCAGAAGTAAGGAAGAAAGCCCAACTTAGACACGCCCTCTCCCGTGTCATTTGGGACCGGTGCAGACATCAGTGGTCCCCTTGATGCTTACTCTTCATTGTGTACGTGGTAAATTTAGAGTAAAGATGGAAAAAGCTGAGCATTCATCTCCCTGACCTTCCTGATTGTGGCTGCATGTGACCTGCCTCAGGCTCTTTCCACCATGCTCTCCCCACCATGATAGCTGGACCCTTACACTATTACCCAAAATAAGCCCTCCCTTCCTTAAGCTACGGTTGTCAGGTACGTTGTCACAAAAATGAGAAAACTGCCTAATACAGTACCCAACACACCCACTGTTCACCCTCTCACCCAAGCGTCCTTACCCATCATCCCTGTCCCTAGATCATTGTTCACAATGAAACAGCTTCCTCTTGCTCAACCCTTGGGGTGTCCCCAAAGCAGGGAACTCCCAGACATCTCTTGCTCTATTTTGGACTGCCCCTACTTGTTGCCTCTCTACCCTATAGGCGTACAGGCTCCTGAGGAAGTATGAAAATATATTCTGATACACACACACACACACACACACACACACACACACACACTGTGAGGTCCTTGCAGCATGAGAAGGGCATCATGGAGCAATGTCAATGTGGGACAGAAACAGGTTTTTTCCTATCTGATAGTAAGGTCAGACTTAATTTTCTAAACAGTGGAAGTATTCTATAAAATGGATGTGACCGTCAGGGGAAAGGGTTAGGTTGCATCCCCAGAGACACTTCTCAAGTCCTTCCTTTTCTATTTTATTTTAGATTGGACACATCCACTGGCTCAAGGACAAGCACAGCTCATGCTAGCGCCCTCGGCAGTTTCTGTCGTCCAAGGGTCTCTCTAAAGTTTAGTTCTCTCTCCAGTGACAGCCTGGCTGTCCACACTCAACAGTATCATTTGTCCTTGGGCTCAAGTGGGAGGAACAAAGATCTCTGAAACCTCATCAGCACAGGAGGAGAAAGTGGTTTCAGAATAAGCTCCACGTGTGTCCTTAGAGACAAGGCATCAAGGGTCTCCTAATATCCCAGACTAATTTCTTCCATTTGTCTGGATCTGACTCAGGCATTCTTAGGGGATAAGTCATCCAACAAAGCATCATTCACCAGGAAAAGTGCATCCCGTTCATGTAACTGCTTCTACCCTCTGATTCCCCTTGGAATTCCCTGAGATTTGAGTCATGCAACTAACAGAAAAGGAAGTGAGTGAGAGACAGTGGCTGCTGGCCCCAGAGAGCCCAGCTTGACCAGTGCAGCTCAGTGACCCAGCTCTGCTCAAAACAGACACCCACACTGTCTTCATAGCCAATTGTAGGCCATAGATGGAAACTTTCAGGCTCTGAAGGCCCCATGATTTTCCCTTTGAAGGAATTTATCATTATTCACACACGTGGTATTTTGAATATGAAGAACATGCAACTCCCTAATGAGATAAAACTGAGCACAAACACGCTGTTTTGTTAAGTAACAGATAACTGCACAGCTTACTTATGTTTGGCTGCACAACATTGCTAAGCTTCATATTCTGTGCGTGTGACAACGAGACTGTAAAGCAGTCTAGGGACATTAATGCTTTGGCAGGAAAGGAACAGAGTTCCTAGAGGGAGAGTTCTCAGACATTAACTTCCACTGGTGGGGTGTGCAAGGCCCTCTACATATCCACACTGGGATTGAAGTATATAGATTAGGTGAGTGACCTACAGCTGCTAAGATTTTACCATTAACTAAAGCAGTACCCTTAGGGAGAAATGCCTGTGTTAATACACCTTGAAAGTGCCCCTTTCTTTTGCTTCAGCTACAGTCTTTTGGAGAAAATTGAGCATGCTCAGGGGTGTTCCTTTCAACTATTCAACCTTTTAGAACATGTGTTTCATAATTTGTATGAAGCGTGCTAAAAAAAAAAGTGTGTCATCTTTTCTACTTGACCTTGAACACTTTTCCTACTTAAATTGATCACACTCAGGAATGTGCTGACCCTCACACTGCTTTTCTATCTAATTATGTGCAGGCTCCCTAAACAAAACCCCATACTGCCTTCGCAGGATGGGGTGGGGGTGGTGCGCAGCTTTGAAAATAATTTTTGTGATCTCCTTATCTATTACAGATAGTCGTTCTCTAATCTTTTGTGTCTTAGCCACTCCCATTTTAGCTTTGCACTCACCAAGATGTACACTTATTACACTGGATTAAACCAGGAGGATACCACGTAAACCTTCAGGTTCAGTTTCACCACTTGTAGGACTCAGCCCTCAATCCTTTCTGGCTGTGCTGCAATCTCTATCAGACCACAACGCTTTAGACTAGGAGCTGTCTGTAGGTAAGCTTCATGCTCACTAAACTCAGTCCACCAGAGGACATGGCTTGAGACACTCTGTAGCTTTGCCACACCCGTGAGGTGTAAAGTGGGGATACAAGCATGCCTCAGATCTTAGAAGACTTCTTAATTCCACAGTAGAGTCATCAAGTCTGAGACTAAGAAACGCATAACATACCTTTGACATGTCAGGCTCAAGAGGAAGCATAGCAACACAGTCATCTTTTACTGAAAGTTAGGAACAATTGTGTAATGTATCTTAAACTCAAATGAGTATCTGTGATACACAAACTGGACAGAGAACCAGTCATCTTTCTGCTCTATCTGTGGACTTCACTTTCTGAGCATGATGTTTCTGAGGAACATCAAGTCCCTACCTTCTCAGTATGTAGCCCTCCTGGGTGGGTAGAAACGGGTACTCAGACACATCACTAGCTGAGGCCATGTGTTCCTCACCAACAAGGCCTGCCCTTGTCTGGCAAGGTCAGGAACCTCTCAGATAGCATCCCAAGCAAGAGTGTTCCCTCTCAGGTAACAATAGAAGGAGAACACTTGAGAAGAAACAAAGATCAACACCTTACACAAAGCACAGGCGCTGTGAGGATTCTGTGCTTCAGTGCTTCAGAGGATGACAGCTTTAAACTTCCTCTGATTGGAACCACCTAGTGGACAGGGGACTATAAAATGGTACACAGACCAGCAAGGGGTTTCACAGTAAAACTACAAATACACAAAGCTATGATGCAGCAACTCTGTTTCTAAGAATTCCACAAATCAACGCTAAATAATGTTCAAAGAAGTTATGTGTCCAATATTTTTACATACTAAATATATATTCAATTATGTAAAAAACATGCAGTGAATTACTATCAGGTATGAAAAGGAACTCAATGCTGCCTTTGTATCATATGAAAAGATTTCCAAGAAGACATCAACCTGAGACATGCAGTGACTTCTTTATGGAAGAATCAATACAGAAAGAGAGAATAACATTGCAACATGTGACCTGGAAAATTCACCTTAGACAGGGTACAGGACCAGAGTCAAATGCGGGTCATGTGGTTATATGTCCTTGATGTGAGGAGAAAGGTGTTTGGTCTCTGGGTGCCCCAAACTCAATCCAACCATGAGAAAACCATTAAACAAATCACAGTGAAGGGTATCACACTGAACTCCTCTGAATACCCCGCACACTAGCATAAATCCACCACCAACTCACGGACTCTGAGTAGATATCCCAGTGTAAAGAAGCCAAAGAAACTGAGGGATCTAGTGAGATCCTGTGTGAAGTCCTTGACAGAAAGTAGCAGGACATGTGAGTGAATGTTTCCTCGATAATGGATCCCATCATTCACTAATAGTGCCAAGCTCACGGGACATGGAGCAGCAGAGGACTTAGTTGTGGGGTAGTGCAATACCCACTCCATCTCCCCAAGCTCTTTGTAAATCTAAAACTATCCTTACAAACCTGATTGTAAATGTCTTAAACTTTAGACAGAAGAAAGAAACCAGGTTGGGGCTGGAGGCGGTGGGAGTAGAGTGTACTTTCTTAGACATTCTGAAGTTAGAAACTTACAAGTGAATCACCTATTAAGATGTTAAAGTAAGAAAAGAGACTTGCCTCTGGGACTTTAGGGTAAAGTTCTTGAAACAGGCAAGGCCCACCTACCTCCAAGTATGATAAGCTACATTATTTTCTTCAGTTGTCTCCTGCCTTGGCCTCGCCCCAGGGAGAGGGTAAATGCCCTCTCCCCTATTACTGTAAACCTCAAGGCTATCAAATGGCAACTTCCCTTTTCTCAGGAATCAGCTTCTGGGCAGGGCCCAACATCTGCTTGCTCCTTTTGGCTTCCGCTGGTAGTTGTCTAAACTCAGTGTCTCATGAACTCTCCTCAGGATCAACCAGGTTTGAGAATCAAGTATCAAGGAAACCCAAGCAGGAGGTTCTGTGTGAACCCCTACAAGGGTGGCAAATATGATGCAGCCACAAACCAAGCCCTCGCTCTGCAAAAATCATGGCATGCTGTCCCTAGAACCTCAGCACAGTCTGGTAAATACAACCAACATGGCAGCCACACACTAGACTTATGAAATGAAGGGTTGTCCATTGTCCAGTGAGCTTCCCCAAATTCTCTTGAACCCAAGGTCTGTCTCTTTCTGGTTTCTCTTCTCCAGAACAGGGCTACCAAACCCAAAGGGAATGACTATAGCCTCCCAGGTGGCAGATTTTTAGGCAGTATAGTTTCAAAGCTGTGTGGTGTCTGAGTAGCGGGTGTGCAATGAGGGCTGAACAAAGCTGAGGTCAGTGCACAAGCTTTCCATGAGCAGCTCTGGAAACTCTGGAAATGGCATTGGGGCCCTGCTATTCCACAGAGGGAAGAGCTCCAGGGAGGGGATCTGTACACCCTGCTTTCCTCCTGTTGAGTGTCTGAAGCGCTGAGGTGTTTGCAAAAAGCCCACAAAGTATCCAAGGCCACTTCTGGGCATGCTGGCGCCATTCACTACACACAGAGAACAAGCCACACCCACTGCTGTGCAGAGAAGCAGGTGGAGTAAAGGACTTTCTGCTGACAGTGTCTTCTAATGCACCCACTTCCCCAAAGTAGGAGTGCTGCTGTTGCTTGCTTAATTTCTTACATATTTTTCCTCATTTTGAAGAATTCAAAGTTAGTATGCTCAAATTGGTCCTTAGATATGGGGACACTGAACTTGTCTGTGAAACCCATACCACAGATCTTCTTTCCTTGAATCCTGGTTGAAACTTGTGCCAGGTAGACTAGGACTGGCAGCAGCTTCAAACATACAAACACATACCCAACTCCAGCTCTGGTCTAGCTACTATCTCTTCTTCCCAGCTGTTGCTGGACTCCATTCTGCTGATGCCCCTGCTCCTTTCTGTGTATGCTGGGGCCTCTTAGCAAAGCCGCTTCCCACACTCCTCCCTCGTCCTAGTTTCATAGTATTTATCCAACATTTTTTATAGTTTTCTTAAGTGTCTCACAAAAATCAAAGATCCAGGATAAAGCAAATCACTGAACATTTTCATTGGGGAAAATATCATTTAACACAAAAGAGGAATAAATAGTATGGTGAACCCCTTTTTCACCAACCAGTTTCAATAGTCATCAACAGAGTCCCCATTTCCTCTATGTCTTCCTACTCCCCTTGTGTGCTGTGATGCAGACCCCAGTCATCGTGCGATCTTGTCCATAAATGTTACTGAAAGCAAAAATTTTTCAAGAGCTTGATCTTAACACCCTTGTCACACCTTAGAAATCAATAGCTTTGCCAGGCGGTGGTGGCGCATGCCTTTGATCCCAGCACTCGGGAGGCAGAGGCAGGCGGATCTCTGTGAGTTTGAAGCCAGCCTGGTCTACAGAATGAATTCCAGGACAGCCGTGGCTGTTACACAGTGAAACCCTGTCTCAAAAAACCAAAAGAAAAAAGAAAGAAAAGAAAGAAAGTAATAGCTTTAATCTTTAACATACAATCATCTCTCACCAAGGTACCTGCCTTTTCTCACCTGGGGCTCCACCATGTGCTTGACCCCTCTTGCTGAGCTCATGACTACTTCTGTCTGGTGCAGCGCCGTGGCTGCATCTGCACAAAGCAGGATATTTTCAGAATTATTAAAATGTTGAAAGACTTGAACATAAATATTAAGTGCATCTTTTATATCAAATAAATAGAAAAAAGTCAATACTCAAGCATGAGGAAGATTGATGTCACAAGCACATGACAGAGATGTAGACAGTTCTTATGCATAGTGCCAACCACTCTCTGGCAAGCACGCAGGCCAAATGAGGAGACACAGCTGAAGTATCCTTCCCTAAACCCTAACAACCACATGTAGTCCCACCACCTCACCCAACGCCTGGCCTAACACCTCTGCTGGTGGCTCCCTTGCTTCTCCCAACTGCTCATCAGGCCTATTCCCTCTCCACATGTGACCTCTCCCAGGTCTTCTCACTGCTACCAGGATCAGAGATTTCCATTTGTCAGTCATGGGGCAGAACAAAGTCTCAAGACTTACAACAGCTGTAACTGTGTGTAGGCCTCATCCCTTCCAGCCTGGTATGTATCTCAAGAGCACAGGCAAGTTTATGTACCCATTGCAGCATGTGAAAACCCACACGTGTGGTTTGGCAGCCCACCATCCTTCACACTGTAGAGGCTTTGCTCCAACTCATACAAGACCCCACAGAGATGGCGAAACCAGCTGAATGCTCTGCTTGGTGATCTGGTTTCCAGGTAGTGAGTACCAAATTTCTCTTTGCATCCTTAGCATCCTCCGTGTCCAGGGCACCCACTGCCCATAGATTCAGGCATTTTTAGACAAAACTCAGGTCTTTGTGGGCCTTCTTTGTGGGACTTCTGTTGTTTAATCTCCAGTGACACTCTCATGCCTATCTCCTGCCCCTCTGAGATGAGTCCCCAGTCTTGCCTAGAAAGCTACTCACTAAATCTGACACCCTGGAATTAACCCCAAGTGTGACTGTGATAGCTCAGATACAGAGCTTGCTTGGTCCCTAAGGTATAATGAATGGGAGTGGAGATGGGTGAATAGTGATAACAGTCTCTAAGGAATACCAGTCAGACAGTCGTGCAAGACTGGCTACCGCCCCTGCCCTGCCCCATCTTTTACAGAGGGATACGACGCCATCCCCATCTCTCCCCTAGTGAACAGCACAGCCTTCCAGTCAGTGTGGGAATTCCAGGCAGGGACAGGCACTGGCAACCACAGTGGCCATGGGAGAAGAGTCTGTGTTCCTGCTATTTGCTTCTCTGCCTTTCTCAGGCTCAGTGCCTTCTCTCTCATGTTAGTCAACAGTCTTTTCTATCGAACTTTCTTGGTATTTGCCCACCAGGACAGCTGTCAGTGGCAGGAGGCCCCATGCCACATAGTCATTCTTTGCCTGCCTTTAATTTACTTTTGACCCCCCAAAGCCTTGAGCCCCTGGCCTTCAGAGGCCCTGCAGTCCCAGCTCCAGGGCAACCTAGGCAGTTCCTCAAACTAATGAGGACACTGTAGAGGGTCGGAGCAGTGCTGCCGTGGAGACAGCCTTAGACCAGTTACCACGGCACTGTACGGTCCTGGGGCAGCTGCCAGAGGATTTGGCCAACCTCTGGCTATCCTCTGGGTGCACTGTGGTCACAAGGGCATTGAAGAGATGCAAGGAATGTTGCAGACTCTGAAGCCCCAGCCTCCAAAGCTTCAGAACAGGCCCTTCCAGCTGCTGCTGAGCCAAAGACCTTCACTGTCTCTCTCCCAAGCATGTAAACATGTCTCATAAAAACTACAGGGAGATGAAGGCCCACGGCACCATGGACCCTGGGTTCCTAGGACAGCAACTAGAAGACCTGGGTAGATAGGTTAGAGGAGGCTCCACAGTCCTCAGTCCCTAATCCTACCTTGCCTCTTCTCAGACCCGTCACTGAGACTCCTCAGCTACCTTCTGCCCATCCCGCCCCCAAGCCTCAAACCCGATAGCAGGTTCCCCACGAAAACATTCAAATGGATACTAGCATGAAGAACAAGAAGTGAAAAAAGTTATACAGTGAATGGGGACATACGATGGGTACCCACTTCCTGGCTCCCATGACAGAGGACCAGAGAAACCAGGCAACTTGTCAAATTGGGGAACCAAGTTCACTCTGATCATCTTCCCCAGAAGGCAGTTCAGAGGCTGGTACTTACTCACTGGGAGGAAGGAAAATCTGAAATTAGTCAACAGGTTAAGATAAGACCCTTTGAATCCTGCCAAGTGTCCCAAGGCCCACCCTTGATGTTTTCAGCCAGCAGTAACAGGTCTGATTCCCCAAAGAACATGGAGTACCCCCATACTTTAGGCATGAAGCCCCTCAAGATGAAGGCATAAGTGCTACCATTGGCTGTAACTGTTCAGGTCAGGGAAGCCACATTCCGGAAAGAATGCCCCTAGAAAACAGGACTGGTGAGACGAAGATTCCTGGGCCATTTTGTGCCTGTCAGAGCTCCATCCACTGACCCTCCATGGTGACAGAGGTGGGAACCACACCAGGCCACCTGCTCCTTTAAACTGTTGGCCAGGATATAACATGGCTCCCAGCCCCCAGCTCTCCTCACTGCTAGAAAGAACAGAATTTCCAAACCTGAGAAGTCTCCCTCTACCACTTTCATATATCCCATACTTTTAAACAGAGACTGAGAATCAGGTCAAGCCTATCGTCAGGTGGCCCTTGTCACAGTTCTCAAGGCCCAAGACTTGCCTCCACCACCAAATGCCTACTTATACCTCAGTGTCCATCTCTGAGTTCACCAGACCTCAGGTATAAGGATACTGACCCAACTCAGGACAGAGAGAACGCACTGACTCTGACACCCAATGAAAGTGAGGCTCTTCCCTCCTTCCGGCTATCCTGGACCTAGTACCACCACCTCATTTCTGAAGTAGAGTCTGTCAGACGCCACGTGAGGGGACTAACAGGAAGTACTGGAACTCATGGAACATGGTTGGGTGGTTGGCAAAGCCACACCTGAGTGAGCCTTGGAGAGGCAAAGCCCTGAGTACTATGTGTCCTGAGGACCTCATGCTGTTACTGTTGCCTTCATGGTCACTACACCCCTCATAATCTAGGGGTTATATGAAAACGCTCAGGGAGTGTCTAGCCCCTCACTGGGCAGTGTTACTGGTACTTACAATAGCAGTGATTGACTTTTTCCAAGCATTGCTGCTGGAGCAGATTAATGATTCAACCACCACCCTTAGAAAGAATTTAGACATTTAGAATTATTAGTAAGGTTAAGTTAAGATGTTTTTGTTAATGGCTTTGAGGTATAAAATCTTAGGGAACAATTTAAAGTGTATAAAGATGCATTTTTAATAGTTGATCAAAGGACTCATCGAGGTCAGAGAACAGGAACAATGGCAGTCTGACCATTGCTGACTGATGTACCTTTCCCGTAAGATGGGTTGGTGATCAAGGGTGATGATTAATTCCTTGTACCCATTTCTGCCCTCAGCTTCCTGATATAAAAAATGTACCCTGGGTATACACACTGAGAATTTAAAGTAGAACTGATTATTTTTCATACATAAAAGTTGAGATTTATGATTCTTTTAAGATTTCTTATAAGATTGCCTTTTGAGATAAATAATAAAGTGATTGACTCCTTCTTTGTAACTGCAAAAATGCAGCCTACCTACCAGCAAAAGAACTGGCTAAGAAAAATACCTTGCTTGCTTACACACTGTTAATCTGTATCAAGTTTCTTGGGTATGAATGTATGTGGGTTCTTGGGATAACTTGTTTTTCACCTGTTAATACATAAAATATGTAATCATATAAGAGATAAAAACATGCTGGTTTTTTTACTTGTATTCATTGTAATTATTCACTAAAAGTTGAATGTAACCACATTGTAATTTTTATATTGCTTGAAAGATTTTGCTGAGGTATATAAGCTATATGGGAAAAAGATAAAGACATGAGAGAAGGAAAACACCAGGAAAGATGTGGATGGAAAGCTAGAAGGAAGACATCAAGAGAGACAGAAGGGCGATATCTGGATAAAAGAACAGAACAGAAAAAGAATAGAGTAGAACAAACAACAGTAAGAACAATAAAATGAAGAACTAAGCTTTGGCCCTCGTGTGTCTGTTTGTCTGTCCAGTAGTTTGCCTGTTCTGCAACTCCTCTTCAGTTTCTTTGACCTGCTGAAGGCTTGCCATTCATTGGCACCCTAGGTGAGATCCTGACATATTGAAGACTCTGTGTGTGTGTGTGTGTGTGTGTGTTTCGCTTTTTTTGCCAGCCCCAGAGAATTGTCTTATTCTGTCAGATAGAAAAGTCAAGTTTGAATGATTAGTTCGCTGACTCCGTGGATTCCCCCTTATCCCTGAGATGCTGGAGGCTAATCCACATGGCAGCCATAAGAGTGGGAACCCTGGAGATGATTATTTGGGGGCATTAATTTGAGAGATAATCCTTCTGATATCTTTCTGTGCTGTCACAAATGCACTATTCTAGAAACTTAGACATCATATTTGTGTCTTTCTACAATGTTAGAATTTATTGAATAACAATAAACTCACAAGTTCAACAGTTTCAGTAATAGCTATTCATCATAAAATTCTATTGCCTTGGTAGCTTTGTGGAGAAAAATGCACATTCTTTATTCCAATCTTAATTAACAACAATTCTCATACCACACAGTGCATAGTAAAATTATCTATACATCGCCATACATACATATGGGTAACAAAATGAATACAAGTTAAAGAGGCTGCGGCAGAGTTCCATCAGCTTCATAAGTGGGCTGAGAAGGAGTCTATATAGATAAGATAGCAAGCCAGACTGGAGTGAGAGGGAGCTGTTTCAGGAGCTACTAAAATCGGGTTTGAAAGTAAAGCTGCAGGGTTAAGTCAAAATATGAAAAGGCCCAACCAGAGGTCAAGATCAGGAAGTAAATCCATGTCCAGATGGGCAAATAGGTGGACAGGCAGGTAGCCCGGTAAGGTGGGTGCCAGTAACAGGGACCATACCACGTAGGAGAGCTCTCAGTCCTTGACACACAGGTCAGATATCTGGTAATAGGTTGGTGTTGGGGCTTGCCATTGCAGTGTTAAGTGCCCATCACTTTATCAGTCTGGGCAAAGGAATTAAACTCTTTCCTCAATCTGGTGTGTGCAATAACTTCTTGAACTTGATTCCATGATATAATTTAAATACAGCCGTGTGCCTGTGCAGTTTCAGTTCTTCCCAATAAACTTATAACGCTGGAGCTTGAGAGATGATGCAGTGTCTGGGTATGCCCTGCGACTATAGTCATCTTTCTCCCCCAAAACAGAGTCAAAAGCTGCTTGTAAAATGGAGTCTCCTATGGCAAGGCATAGCCTGATAAACATTGTTTTATACCCTATGGAATAACTTAGAGTAGAGCGTAGCCTGATAAACATAACACTTCCCTAAGCCCTCTGCTGTGTCACGTTGGAAAAGAAGAGTTGACAGAAGGACAGAAGTCACGAGTGCCTTGCGTCCCTTTACAGGCTGTTTCCAAGATTCCTACTGGAAGTTACTGCGAGCCAGCTGATCGGTGTGCCAGTTTGGGGAGCTACTCCGTCAAGACAGAGCCACTGATGGTTAGCCATGGAACCATCGTCCCACCCACCACCCATATTAACACCTAGACACAGTAGTGTCAAGTTCTCAACCCTGTCTGGCTCACTTTCAAGCTGATGGAATTTTTCATCCTTCAGAGACCCAAAGACCCTAGAATTTTCCTTAAACAACACTGAGGAAGAAATAAAAAGAAAAAAGAAAGTCCTGTGTCTGTAAGTCCAGTTACCCCAGGGAAGTTTAGTTCCAACTTACTTATATCCTTAAACCACTGCCAAAGTGCAAGAGCCACATTTTTTCTGTTTTGTGGATAATACCACAAACTACTGTGGGTTGTTAATTGCCTAAAGGGTGGCACTGGTCTCAGACTCACTGTTGTGCTGTGACAGCCTCTCAGTTCATCGAGTTGCCTATGCCTTACCCTTTCAGGCTCCAAATAGACACCCGGGGGGTGAGGAGGCAAAGGCTTCAGTGAGGGTGTCCAGCTGATTAAGCCTGAACCTGGTGCTCCAAAGGGCCTGCCTACAGCCTGAGAACTCAGAAGGAGACAAGTGGTCCTCTGAAGAAGAGAAACTTGCTCGTTCTTTTATTCACCAGCATGGGAATGACCAGCAGTAGGCAGAACCAACTGAAGTAGAGAATAATGGGCAAAAACTGTAGGCCTAGTTTTCAGAGGAGTCAGACCAAAATCTTTCCAAAATTAGAAGCAGACACCCCTACTTGAAGGAGAAAATTTCCTACAGGCTCTTCCAGGACATTGCCTCCAACTGGCTAGAATATGGCCTTTACCATACTGGGCAGGAGTTAGAGAAGGTTTGCCCTAGGAAATGCAGGGATGCAAGTCTTCCTCAGCCTCAGACAAACCTACATGGCCTCATCTTAGGCTCTGGAGTCATCACTCTTGTCCAAGCCCAGCAGACTCCCAGCCTTCAAGGGTGGACACTGGCTTGCATGTTGTCCCCCGAGGGAACAGGCAGCTGGTTCTGTCTCCTCCTTTGGGGATCCCATCAGTCTGCCAACCTCACATTATGTGCCTTTGCCTTTCTCTTTTCCTCTCTTGCCTGAGGGGTTGTGCAACCACCATGGGGGTGGCCACATGAATAAGCTTTTATGACTCCACACAGGGACAACAGAATGTCAAATGCTAATTAGAAGCAAGCCAGCTTCTGTCCCTGGCCCATTATCATGAGACTTCTTAGGTTTCAAAGGAGGAATCTGACTTGGAACATTGTATACTGACCTCCGGAAGCCTCCAATGTCTACACCTGAGGTGGTCTGGAGGGTGCAGTAGAAACCCCACAATGTGGGGCAGGTGAGATCAGAGAGTCAGCACAGGGGACTTTGGGTCTGTTTAGGAAAGAGTGGCCACAGGGCAATCTCAGAACCTCGTCCTACACATACGTGCATATACATATAACTCACCCCACCCCATTTTGCTAGATCCAGCACGTGACTACCTTCAATAGGTCATAGCAATTGAGCTCTATGCATGCAAACATCTTCTGCACCCAGCATGACAGGTTGCCAGATATGGAAGAAAAAGAGAGTGAAGGCAAGCAAGGGTGAGGAGACTCATACGCCTTATCTTGGTGTGAAGTGCAGGGGAGGGACCAGCAGGTTCAACAAGTCAGTCTCATACCTTAAACGTGATACAATCTGAATACAGTGTTGGGAGAGGAACTTGTGGTGGTGGGGACTGATGGAGGGAGTCCGCTCCAGGGGTGGGAGGATGCTCCTAGGGGATCTGTGTTTCCCTGACCCCTTCCTGTTGCTGCTCCCTCTGCTTTCTGAACACCATGAGGTGAGTTGCTCTGCTCCAGCACAATCTCCCCACCTAGGGGTCCGTAATTGTAAGCAAAACAAATTGTACCTTTATTAAGTTATTCTTTCAGATACTTTTCACAGTGACAAGAGAGAGTTTAACACATACCAATAAAGCCTGAGGACATTACAGAAGGAAAAAACCTGTATGGTTCTATATATGGAGATGGAAAGTAGATACTCAAAGAGGGCCAGGATGTCTCTGTTTAATGGGAACAGAGTTTTAGCTTGAGAAGGTGGAAAGTTCTAAAGGTAGACAATGCTGATAGCTTCACAATGTGCCCATGTTGAATGCTATCAACTTGTGTGCTATGGTTAAATGATACATTTATATATATATATATATATATATAGATAGATAGATAGATAGATAGATAGATAGATAGATAGATATAGATAGAGATGTTATATAATTAAAATTATTTGAATATATGCAACATGGCCATCTTACTGAGTTCACATGGATACACACAGACACGTGTTTACACAAAGGCATACATGCACAGGCATGTGGCTTATGACAGTTCTGTGGATGGCGAGGCCACTCTTTCTGGGACCTGAATGGATCCTAAGTCTTCTGAGGGGACCGTGGGCTCCCATAACACAACAGGGCTATTCAGTCTGCCTGGCCCACTTTGCCGCCTTCTGCTACACTGGTTGCTTGGCCCGAAGCCAGGTACTGTTGTCAAGTTTGGCCAGGACAATGTTAGTCCTGGAATGGCCTTCCCTCCTTGGGCATCCACTGGTGCCCCCAATCATGCCCACCCCCACTGAAGGCATCCTCCAGGTCCCAGAGGAGATGGCAGTGCGGTGTTCGGCATCTCTTGAAGGGCCTGGGGTGCTTTCCTGGCTTCAGAACTTCTCTATTACCTCAGTTCTCAGTGAAAACAAAACTGGGACTTGACAATGCTTATTAATTCAGATCTTCCCCAAATACACAATTATCTATATACAAGGCACAGTCTTAAGTCACCACACTTCATGCCAAGTCCCCAGACCTTTTTCTATGTTCCTGGACCATGACACCAGCCTCACTGACCTGAGGGCAGCACAGACCTCCATGGAGGACTGTGCCCAAAGGGTCCAAGAGACCTTGGAGGCTGCTCTTGATACATCTGTCCCATCCTGATGCCGTGGTGGCCCTTGGCTGATGGCCCTGGGTGACTGTTATATTTGCTATTCTGCAGTTGGGGGTCCCTATCTGTATCAGGCCCAAGGATACCCAGCTATCCCTGGCAAAAGCAGCCAATGGTTAGAGGGTATTCTTCCACACTACGCTGGCAGTGACTGTGTGCCGAGGTTCTATAAGCTGAACTGTGAGGGTGACTTCTAGTTGGGGCAAATGAGTGAAGAGAGTTTAACCGAACAAGCATGTAGCATGTTCCTAACCAGTCCCCAAATGGAAAACACCCTATGACCAGTTTCCTGGACCACAGTTACCTAACCATCTCTGCAGCCTTGGAACTGCTAAGATGTGGGGAGAGGGGCTCACTCTCTCCTGATGTCTGTCATCTGAAGGAATGAGGAAGTTGATTACTCAGATATTCAGCTTCTATCACCCCCCATTCACAGATAATAACCTCAGTGCTGGATAAGCATTCTGAGTGTCTCAACTACGGTGCATGGCTGTCTTAGTCAATATTCTATTGCTGTGAAGAGACACCATGACCAAGGCAACTCTCATAAAAGAAAGACTTTAATTGAGGGCTTGCTTACAATGTCAGAGGTTTAGTCCATTGTTAGCTCGGAAGGAAGCACGGTGGCCCACAGGCAGAAATGGTGGTAGGAAAGTTGTTGAGAGCTTTGTCCTAATCAGCTGGCAAGAGAGAGAGAGAGGAAGAAGGACACTTAAAAGAA
Source organism: Ondatra zibethicus (assembly GCA_004026605.1). Taxonomy (NCBI): domain Eukaryota; kingdom Metazoa; phylum Chordata; class Mammalia; order Rodentia; family Cricetidae; genus Ondatra; species Ondatra zibethicus. The sequence continues at coordinate 39,936 of PVIU01000507.1, forward strand.
ATCCCACACTAGCTCAGAATTGAGTATAATAGAGGGTTAGTTATTTAGGAGTAGACTCACAGATCACAGTCCTCTGCTAGAACGGGGAACTGCAACCGAATTCCACAGCAGGAAAAGAGGCTGGATGCATGCTTTGCATCAGCATATATAGTATAAGAGGCCACGACCAAGTGGGTGGGTAACTTAAAGGCTACTGGTGGTAGGAATTCCTACAGCAGAGAGACAGACTCTGGGCTTTGCATGGGATTTTGAAACTCCAAAGCCCACGCCAAATGACACACTTCTTCCAACAAGGCCACACCTTCCAATCCTTTAAAATTTAAAATCTCTGGTGATCAAGCATTCAAATATATAAGCCTATGGGGGCCATTCTTATTCAAACCAATCACAGTGGCCTTGCATGGATGGCTTAACTTTGTGAGCAGCAATTTCCTCACTTGATAAATAAGGACAATGAAGGTGAGAATCCCACTAGAGGAGTAGTCTTCTTACACAACCAGCATCAAGAGAGGGACCCCTGGCGTTCAGTGTTGATTGGTGGTTCCAGAGGTAGAAAATCTCAGTTCTCTCAGCTATCAGAGGACAAGGCTTTCCTGCATTGGTGCCAGCTTCTTGTCTCTTTCCTCAGCCTACAGGCCAACCTGGTAGAGACAATTCCTCAATTAAGATTTCTTCTTCCAGGGGCTGGAGAGATGGCTCAGTGGTTAAGAGCATTGCCTGCTCTTCCAAAGGTCCTGAGTTCAATTCCCAGCAACCACATGGTGGCTCACAACCATCTGTAATGAGATCTGGTGCCCTCTTCTGTTGTGCAGGCATACATTCTAACAGAATACTGAGAATATTGTATACATAATAAATAAATAAAATTTAAAAAAAAGAAAAACCAAAAAAGAAAAAAAGTTTTTTTTTTAAAAAAAAGATTTCTTCTTCCCAGATATTTCTAGGTTTGTGTCAAGTCGACAAAAAATAAATAAATAAATAAATAACCAGCACACCAAGAAATAAACAAAAATGACACAGGAATAGAAAAGAGAAGCAAAGCAATTACACACAGACCTGATTCTTTTAAGTGTTTTTAAGTTAGTAAACATTTATCCAGACCAGTGGGGTAGAATATAAATGCCAGTATCAGAAAAGAGAGAAGTAGTGCCATTGTGGACTCTTCAGACATCCAACAGACACAAAGAAGTCCTAAAAAATATTTCTACTCATAAATCTAAAATATACCAATTATCAAGTCACATCTTAGAAGAAGCAGGTAGCCAAGGAATGTCCACAAATACCAGAGAAACTGAACCTTAAGTACAGGGCCCCTCACGAGGGGTTTCACTGAGGAGTTCCATTGAACACGTACAAAGGAAGCGATGCCAGTCCACGGAACTTCCAGGGTTTCCTAAACCTCAATTCACACGGCAAGACAGAGGCAGATGGGGCTCCGGAAGGAAGTGTACGTGGGTAATGGATCTATTAATTATCTTCACAGTGGTAATGCCACCTCTGACATATCAAACTCTGTCAAACCACAGCCCATCATCTGTCATGGCACCCAGTTGTGGAAGCCAAGAAATGTGGGCCCATTTCCACCTTGTCTGAAGGTCAGAGAGTTTGAAGTTTGCTCAAAATGACTGACTCTCAACTCAGGAGTGCTAGTTAGTTCTCTTAACAGCTTATTCAAGTAGGTCCTTGCCACCCTGACAGGTGGTCAGGACGTGCAAATGTACTTTCTTTTGTAACTCTGAGGTCACCTGGGGAGGGGCGGCCTTCAGCATAGGTGATCTGCATCTCTGCTGCCTAGACAACAGAATGCTAATGATTTGATGTCTCAGAGTGATAGAGCCATTGACTGTGTAGTTATCTTTTGTATCATGTTAATAAAGTCTTTTGTTACCTTCTCCCCCCTCCACCTCCCACTCCTCTACCACCCCCGGTTACATTAGGTATAAAAGCTGTGTGAAAAATAATCACGAGTGATTTCAGTAATCACTGGAATACCCTCCCAGTTTTATTCTATGTTTTCTGTCTTTTTATTTTTATGTGTCTTTGTATTCTTTACTTATATTTCTAAAATTCCCTTGCCCCTACCCTGGTAAGAGATGATTTTGTCAAGGCAGGTCCTCAATACCTAACAAAGTTGATTTTGAAACCCTGGAGTGATTGATTGTGGGGCACCAGTCACTGCTCTGTGCATAAGGCTCAGGGGTCCAGGCAGAAGGATGGTAGCATGTGCTATAATCAAGCCAGATCCTGCTGCTCAGAGAGGCTCCTGGCATACACCAAAGGCACCTCCCTCAACTGCTACAAGCTTCAAAGTAAACCCAAGATTAAGAAAAGGGAACAGGGAAACCCAGGGTGGTGAGGCTGACAGCATTTGAACAGAGATCACAAAAGTTGGCACAATGACAGTTCTCACAACATTCTGCTCACTTTAACCTCAATTCAATTCTTCCCATGAGGTTACTTTCCCCCCATCAAGAAGGTGGTATGGTGAAAGAGGATACAGAGTATATGAGAGAGAAAGAAATGAGCCACCCTGAGCTCTCTGGTCTTTATCTCATCTGTGACTTTTCACAGGGGGCTCAACCTAAGACCCATCTCTCTTGGGAGCTGTGAACCCCCAGAACCTGAATTTCTTGTAAACAACTTGTTTTCCTCTGTTCCGAGACAGCTTGCAGCTGCTCTGAGCACGAGACCCTCAGGAGTTCCTGATGGCAGAAGAGTGGTTTCTGGTGGGTTTGGCTGGGGCATGGCTATCAGTTTAAGGATCTCTAGAAGCAGCCCTTTGCCCGGTTCACGAACTGTATGGTAGCACGTAGAGCGCAGACGGGCATGGTGCACCACGCATCTCCAGTTACCTGAATCCAGTTCCTCCAGTTCAAATTCTAGAGTTGAGAATGTAATAAACAGAACAGGATTCTGCAAACAGTCAGGATGGCTCATGAGAGGAGAACCAAGAAACCACAAAAGCTCCAGCCCCAAACCACTGATATATGTATGCTGAGTTCCTAATATAGTGGGAGCAGAGAGAACATAGTCACCAAGATGAAGATTCTTCGGGCTGAGGAATTCTTCCTCCCTCCCTCATCATCTTTCCCATGACTGTGTGGCCCAATTCTTTCATGCAGCAGGTCCTAGGGTTTTTGCACTAGGCCTTCACTGCTCAAATTAGAGCATGGGATGAGGGGTTCTTTGCCTTTCCACTGACCACTGGGCCTGAGGCATCCTAAGGAGTGGTCCTTCCTCTCATACACCCTTGCAGTTTTAGCTGGACCTTCTGATTAATGTGCCTGGCCTAGATCTTCAGGGTCTGCCTTTGTGGAACTTTTTTTTTTTTTTTTTTTGGTTTTTTCGAGACAGGGTTTCTCTGTAGCTTTGGAGCCTGCCCTGGAACTCGCTCTTGTAGACCAGGCTGGCCTCGAACTCACAGAGATCCACCTGCCTCTGCCTCCCGGAGTACTGGGATTAAAGGCGTGCGCCACTGCCCAGCTTCTCCTATTGCTTTTTACTTCTCCACCCTGCCTCTCCCTTCTCTCTACCTTATAGCCCTCTGTCCCCAGCCCTGCTCCCTGATGTGGGCATGATGGTAAGACACTACTCTTCCACACCAGATTGGTTCCTATGTGCTCAATCATAAGATGCCAGGGCTTGCATAGTCTGGTCAGCTGAGTCTGACTGGTTTGTGGGGAGGATCTGGTAGCAGTGGCCAGGAACCAAAGAGGAATATTCATCCTCTCCCCTCATCTTGTGGTCAGGGTCATAAGAGGAGTTCGTAGCTTTATTAATCTATGTGGTTCTTTTGTGGACACAGAGGGTCACTGCTTCTAAGAGCAACTAGAAAGAGGAAGAGGAAGGTCTTTTTCTGGTCTTCTTCAGCAAGGTTGTCCTCTAACCACAGCCCTCAACCCAAGTCAAAAGTGAGGTGGTAGGAACTTACAGAGCACAAGTGCCAAGGCAGGGGATAATCAGCTAATCCAGGCTCCTTTAAGTACTGTTGGAGCTCGGGAGAAGTGGGGCCTGTCATACCCTGGACCACTGCTCATTCAGGATATTCGTGCCCCAGCAAGCATCCAATAGTTCATTGGTATCCTCTTACCAGGTCAGAGTTCTGGATGGAGTTTTCCACCTGTTTTGACGTTTCAGTGGGGCAACCTTTCCCACCTGAAATTCTGGCAAAACTCCTCAGGTTTGGAAAATCCAGGCCTTATTGGCCTGAGCAGTAGGCCTGCATTCTCCTCAATGATGACAATCAATTAGGCCTTGCATCTCTCTGACCAAGCTGCCATACTGTTCCCCTGCCTGCAGCCTAGGTCTCAGGGGTATGTCTAGGTAAGTCTCCTGTAGCTCCAAAACCGTTGTCTAGCATAAAAGCTTTGAGAGCAAGACCGAGATCTTAGAGGACTTCATACAGTTCTCGGGGAACATCAGCCTCAGGTGTCACAGTTGGGGTCACATAGTAACTGAGATCCAGACCCTGTCTGGACTCCATGCATGATCAGACAGTGGTCTCTGGGGACAGAGGCTGAAACCTACATAGAGCCCTGCCAGTGTGGGCTACAGGCAGAAGCCAAATCTGTGCCTGAATCCAAGAAGAACCAGTTGGAGGAGGAACCAGGCTGGGAAATGGACCCCTGAGAGATTTCCTAGATAGCCATTGCTTACCTCGCTGCCTAAGGCCTGATATGGGCAGGAAGGGAAACACCTGTCTATAGCCTAGACCACATCTTGTCACTCTAAAAGATGGAGCCAGATGAATGACCACCACCTAGCCCAACACTTCAAAACTGCTTTTTCCCCTGCTGAGGACTTACTCTGTGCACTGAGCACTGTGAACATCCTCTTAGGAAACCCACCACTCTTATTAACCCCAGCACAGCAGCTAGGTGGGTGGCAGGGCAGAGGTGCATAGTGGTCCTGTGTATCAGGCTCAGCAGCAACATCTAGTAGGCTACCAGTGGCCTAGAACTAGTTACCTACAATAACTATTTTCATGCCACCTTGGGTTTAGTAAAGTTGCTTTGGGGACTTTCTAGTTCAGTTGGGCAAGTCCAAAAGAAAGAGGCCTTTGGTTATTTAACTCTCAGGAGAAGGGGAGGGCCCTGATAGTAGCATGCTACCCTAAACACCCCCAGGCCCTTCTTAGGAGTGCCCCTTCCTTCACACCTACCCAATACCTACCTCTTTCCTAGTATCTAGAGAAGCCATATAGCCAAAACAGGAAAATAAAGGTAAAAACAGGAGCCACAGGGAAGAAGCAGGTCTAACATTTAACACTTTAAGAATAATCATCTAGGTTGATGGTCCAAAACCCATACATCATGTCTAATGGTGCGGAATGTCCATTTCTACCTAGAAATTGCTTAGAAGTGATCACAGATTCCAAATGTCTAGCCAACCCCTGACATTTTGCCTCTAAGATCCTTGGAGTGGGCAGAGTCAGAGCACTGGGGAGATCGTCCCAATCACCTGTATCTGTTCCCCAAGAGCATACTGAGGACTACCCTTCCCAAATCTCTTCTACCTCCTGAGCACACCCAAAATCTTTCCCCCTTACCCTTATCTTCCCCAGCCCTAGCCCTGGAAGAGAGAATTCTTGCTCCCAAATCCTGGCCTATTACTATCCATTCTTCCCCATTTCACTTGCCAGGGTTTTCTTGGGGTCCCTCTAAGCTATAGCCTTAAATCTGCTCGTGACACCCTAGTGGCCTCAACTTTTTCCACTCTTCAGATCTATCTACCCACCCCCACACCTCCACACAGGGTACTATGCCTGCTGGTAGCAAGGTGGACGTTGGAAAGAAGAAAGTCCTCCATTTACACAGGGAGCAGAACTTAGGGAATTACGTTAGAAGGTTAACTGATTAGCTACACTGGGCCAGCAGGACATGGAACCTCAGATGGATGACAAGAAGTACCACCGAGGACATGTCAGGATGAGCTCTGCTACACAGGAAGGCCCCAGAAGGGAGGGAAAGGTGAAGCCAAGTGGGGAAGGAGAAACTGCTAAGCAGTGTGGCTACAATGGGTGTGCATACCTCACAGACTGTCCACGTAGTGAGGGATAGTGAGCTGAGACAGGGCGCCCAAGGCCTCAGTAGATGTCACTATATTCTCTCCACAGAGACACACACACATAGGTATGCAAGTAGAAACCAACACACATACATACATACACAGTCACACTCAAATACCAATATGCCTCTGTGTATTCCACCATAGTTTGGCACAGATATCCCATTTCTTTGTCTTCTTCTCCCAGCCTACAGCCCCCCAAACCCCAATACGACTCTCACATGGAGCCTTGGAATTCTCTTTTGTTGTTGTTAATTTTGGATGTTAGCCATTTTTTTCATCTTGCCTCTGATCAAACTGATGACTGTGAAGTATGTGACTCGTAAGCAGAATTCTGAAGGTGAGATTCCAGAGCTCCGGCCACGATGACCTTACCACCCAATACCTACCGACTCTGGGCTATTTTTATAAATCATTGCCTTCCCTGGTAACAGTGCACAATGGCCCACTGTTAAGGCTGGATTCCTCACGTTCTTCAACATCCTTCATTCTGCTCCCACACAGGAGTACAGAGCCACCCCTACCCCCAACTCCTCACCTCCAGCAGCCTGGCTAGTCTGGGCCATGTGTGCCCAGTCTTGAATCATGTCCTCTCATAGATCATCTATCCAGAACAACATGGTCCTCAGAGCCACCACATCCTCTCCACAGGGCCACATCGTTTTTTGAAGACTACATCCTCCCCACAGATTTGCATCCCCAATCGCTGCCATGGCTACTTGGCAACTTCCGATTGTATGCCTCCTCCTGCTTGGTGGACACTCACCTCTCAAGTCCCAGGAGTGTACTCAAGAACCAGACTCAGGGCAGCTCCTCCAAAGTACCCATTGCATACGAGGGCAATACCTCACTATTGGAACTCTGTATTCCTCTCAGGACTGAAAACCTCTCTGGGAGAGTTCTATCCCAGATGCTCTGGTGGAAAGGCCGAAAGAAGGGCTCTCGGACTCCTCCCAGGAGAGTGAGGAAATACCTGAGACCAGAAGACCAGAAAAGCCCAAGAATGGCTACCTGGTCCTTACACAGGACCCAGAGCTATGCCAAGTCTCTCTCTCTCTGGAAAGCTCCAAGACTCTGCTCACATACTTACCCTACACACACAGAATGGCAGCCCCATAAACCCTGGTCCCTGTATTAAAATAACCTGTCTTCCACCCATAATGATCGGTTTAGTGTGAGGAGTGAACTGAGACAAGCCACACAGAGCAGGCCTTCCCTCGGCACTTTTCAAATGAGCGGTCAGCAAGAAGGATCCTCGTGTTTTATAAGCTATCTTAGGATCCTAATTAGCACAATATTAACTAGCACAAAATAGCATAGAAGAGGCAGACAAGGGAGTGGCAACAGCCAGGCTGGATCCAGCCATCACTAACTCCTACTGATACACTCTAGGAGCTGCTGTCCCCAAATTTACCCTGCAGAAAGACATGCAATCTGGCTGGGATCAGTTCCCACCATACCTCAGTGGCAACCTCAGCTGCAGCTATAGCACTAATGAGGACTTCCCACCCCAACCTGACGGACCAAAGCATCTCTAAACCCCAGGCAAGTTCTCCTAGGTAATGCGGTACAAAAGTCCTTCCTGGACACTTGGCCTTGGTGCCAGTCTCTCCCAGCAGCCAGCCTTCCTTCTTTCACAGTCCTGGGAGTTCCATACAAGTCCTCCCCAGCTGAGAAAGCACTCGAGAGCCTCATTTTCTGGGCAAGAGCTCATGTCATGGGCAAACTTGTCACCACCAACTTAGAGAACTCACAGGCATGTTGTCACGGGTCACTAGGAGTCAGAAGTCGGAACAAAGTCACAGTAGTCTGAACAGGCCTGGTCCCTGGATCCCGATTCTTTCCCTGTTCTGGCTTCTGGAAGTACCTATACTCCTAGGCTCACAACTTTCTATCTTCCACTTGACAGGGCTCTGTGCTTATACTAGGGCCACTAGAGGATCGAGAATAATCCCCTTCCTTGTGGACAGCTTTGCATGCCAGGCCCCAGGGTCAGGACAGGGCTTCAGGGCCCTGTAAATGGAGGACAAGATTCAAAACAGAGGAGTAAACATAACCGCTATGAAACAAAGAAATAGCAATTGCTTTTTGGAAACTCAAGCACTGATCTCAGAGCAGCAAGCAAAGGGATCACTAAAAATCTAAAGAAGGCCTGTGTGCTCTCTTTCCCTGGCCATTTCACGTCTGTGTTCCTGAGGAAACCCATAAGCAGAGGGTTAGGGGAGGGAAGCCAGTGACCATAGGTCAGCCAGAGACGAGCTATAGGGAGATGGGTGTCATGAGACAGACACTGGCACAATCCTGACAAACATGCTGCATGGAAGCATTTGTCTCTCCTTCTCTACACTTTTTAATATTTTAAAAATGGTCTCAGTAGCATTAATTTTATAATCATGGGGGAAATCCTTTAAAAACCGGTGTTGGGGGAAGGTCCTAACTGCATTAAGACATCATGGTCCCACTAAGAGACTCTGAGTGGGAAATGCCCACCACACATTCCAGGCCCACTCAGAGTCTCTGCTCTGACCTAGAACACTCAGAACCTTCCAGAAGTAGGATTCATAGGTCAAGAACAAGTCAAGCTTTTGGATACTTTCAGCACAACATAACTGCAGGAATCAGGGTTTAAACCCAGGTGGCAAGACCAGCAAAAGGAAGCTGGAGGCCAGAGGCATGTCTTTGCAGCGCTGGTAGACGGTGGAAACCTCTAGAAGGTACAGTACTGGCGTAGGGCAGGAGCACCAATGGCGGAAGTCAGGTCATCCTGACTTGTAAAGTCAGCATTGGTGTGGCCATAGCAGGTGACCTGCAGGCAGATCTGCTGGTCTGAGGCTCCAGGTTCCTGGGGCAAGCACGGCATTCCTTGTCTCTACCACAGAGGCATCAATCACGTCAGGCTACGCTTCCTGAGGTAAAAATGTGATGACCAATGCTTGTGATCAATGTTAAGAGACCAAAGGGATGTACATTTTCTTAGAAAGGTTGCTGCTCCCAGGCAGGCAGGCAGGCAGGCAGAAGGGAATGTCGATCGTGCCATAGAAGCTAGGCTCACCTACCTGTAGTTCTTGCTACCCTGGTACTGTAGCAATGTGGAACCACCTCAACATGACAGGGACACCCACACAAACAGCTTGATAATACCCTCATTCCAGTGTTCCACAGGTTGGGTAGGGCCTGCTGTACTCCTGTGGCATGTTCCATTCAGAATCCCAAGCAGGTACCACAGAGCGGGAAATGAGATCCAGGACATTTTAGGAACTAGCCAGGGGTGGGGTCGGGTGTGTGTGTGTGTGTGTGTGTGTGTGTGTGTAAGGGTGCAGTATAGAGGATGAGGACGATGCAGAAGGAGTGTTTGCCTGTCTGCCAACGAGACATAGACAGCCACCGCTGTGCTCCTTGGGCATACAGCCAGTAGGAGGAGGCCTAACAAGCATTCACAGATGTTCCCACTTCCTTTCTGTAACATGAAGCCCCAGCAGGTAGGACTAGGGAGGGAAGGGGCTGCCCATGCACAGGAGAATGTCCCCATATCCTGAACTTGGTAAGTCACAGCCTCCCAAAGAAGCTGGGCTCTCCCAGCATGCCCAAGGAAAAGGTTCACAGATTTCTTAGAACTTGACCAGGAGGCAGCAACTCCAAGAACAGGGCCTGTGGAACTGAGACACAGACAGAAGATGCAACCAGCAGTGAGGTTTGGTTCACACATTTAAAAGAGAAGGGAAGTAGAAGAATCGTGGTGTCTGGGCTTGGTACCTATAGCAGGATACAACAGAAGGCAACAGGAAAGGGAGCAAAAACAGACAGTAAGAGGACAGGGGACAGTACAGGGGGCAGGACTGGGAGAGTGTGGACAGTACAGTAAAGGGGACAGTGCAAGCCAGGAACAGAGACTGGCAGGTAGAAGGGACAAGGGTCAGTAGGAAGAAGGAACAAGGCAGGAGAGAGGATGATGCAGGACGCTGGAGGAGGAGGAAATAGCGCAGAGGGAGAAAAATAGCAAAAAAGAAGGGACAGTGCAGGGACATGGGACAATGTGGTAGGTGGGGCAGTGCAGGAGCAGGAAACGGTGCCCATGGAGGGAACAAGATAAAAGAGACAAGGAGGGAGAAACCACTTCAGGAGGAGCGAACAGTTGGGGCTGTGTATGGAACTAGAACAAAGGACTAAGGAGAAAGGAAGGGAAAAGGGTAAGGTATGAGGGGCCAGTTCAGTGTGGCAGCCTGAGATTGTGGGAGGAGGGGTTGGAGTCAGGGGCTCGTCCGAAAGCCGCCATGGCACAATGAAAGTAAAGGGCACCGAGGCCTCTCCCAGTCCTCTGAGGGCGCACCACTGGCCCACTGCTGCAGCTCGGGGTCCTGCAGCGTTTGTGCCGCTGCTGTGGCCGGGGATCCACAGGATTTTACTTAATCCATTACAGGTAAGAAAGGTGAAATTTGGGGCACGGGTGGACCAGGACTTGAGGTTCCTACATGGCTCCCCTTCAACCTCTGGATAGATTCACAGAGTAGCGCCCACAACTTCATGGCAGATGCTAAGGGTCTTGTGGGCTTTCCGGTTCTCTGAGGAGGCAGCTTCACCTAGCACCATGGTTCCCACCTAGTACCATGCCCTTTCCCCAACTCTGGTTCTATCCCAGTACCAAGCAGCCTAGGCCATGGAAATGTTCCCACAAGGAACTGGGTATCCACCTAGACATGCCTGTTACATGTAAGGAGTTGTCTATAAGTGGTGTCAGCACCTCTCAGCCTCTTGGGCCCTCCCCCAGCTCCAGCCAAGGCTCTATCAAAGAGACCAATTTTTTCACCTGTTGGGAAGCCCAGTTCTCTCTCATCTTGTGCAAAGGGCCTCACTCCCAGGTATGTCAAAAGCTGAGGGCTCCTATGTTGGGTGCCATTCACTTGAATGAGTATGCCATTCACGTCAATCTAGTAAGGCTGACCCCAATCTCCTGTAGAGACAGCTGGTAGCCAACACACCATTCCTGTTCTGCAGCTTCCTGTAGGCTGAGAGGAGGAACTAGGAGGGGCTCCAATGGGCATGGCTTCTGTGTGACCTAGTCCTGCTAACATAAGGTATCATAATCACCAGGCACAGTAGGGCCCAGCCCATCACAAACTGCTGCTTCGCGTCCTCACCCATCGGCACCTGTTTCTTGTCGTGACCTGCAGACCTATACCAGGTCAAGTTGAGCTGGCACACGCTAGAGTGGTGCACACCTACACTGGTACTCCAGCCTGGTGCTCCCTGGCCTGGCCGTATCAGTCTCTCCTTGGTCTGGCCTCAGAAACTGCAAGGGAAGATGCACCTGGTGAATAAATAAAACAGTTGGGTCCGTTTACCCTTGAGGGCCATAGCTGGAGGGGGAGGAGATCCCCCAACATGCCTCAAGAACTGGGAAGGGCCACTGAGTTCTCAGAACTTGCACAGGAGGCAGAAACTCCTAGGAACTGATGAGGTCCCAGCCAGGACTCCAGCAGGAATGACCTGTGAGCTGGGACACAGGGGTGAGATGCAGCCACACCAAACTCCCTATACTGGAGCGAAACTTTTTTGTTTCTTTTTAAAGTGTGTGTGTGTGTGTGTGTGTGTGTGTGTGTGTGTGTGTGTGTGTGTGTGTGTGTGCGTGCACACATGCAGGTGCCTATGGAGGCAGAAGAGGTTGCTATAGTGACCACCCTGAGCTGGTGTTACAGACAATTGCCAGCCACCCAACATGAATGCTGGGAACCAAACAGGTCTTTTGTAAGAGCAGCAAGGATCTCTCTTGATCCACTGAGGATCTCTCCAGCCCCCAGGATGAGTATTCTTCCTCCAGATTTGATGTTCACTGTAGCCTCTGTGACCTAGTTGAAAATGGAGTCATAATCATGTGAAGATGAGGTCACCAGGGTGGGCCCCAAATCAATGACCTGCGTCCTCCGAAGACAGAAATTAGACACAGACACAGGGTGGGCCCCGAATCGATGACCTGTGTCCTCCAAAGACAGAAATTAGACACAGGCACAGGGTGGGCCCCGAATCGATGACCTGTGTCCTCCAAAGACAGAAATTAGACACAGGCACAGGGTGGGCCCCGAATCGATGACCTGTGTCCTCCAAAGACAGAAATTAGACACAGGCACATACAAAGCAGTCACATGGCAGGGAAAGCAACACCGAGTAAAATGGTCACAGGCCAAGGATGCCTGGAGTCACCAGACGCTAAAATGTCCCTCCTGGAATCTCCAGAGGAAATGTGGTCCTGCTCCTACCCACTCTGGCTTCCAGAATTGTACAAATTAAAGCCTGATGTTTAAGCCTCAATTTGTGGAGATTTTTTTTGTAACCACAGAAAAAAACTCACACCCTCTGAAGAAATGGGGCCATTAAGTAGGCTAGATCCCTTGGTACCCAAAGATTTGCTCTGTGCATTTGGGGAAACCTGGGGTCAAAGGATAAGTACTGGCTCAGTGGAAAATGTGTGGATAGATGCAGAAGGCAACGTGGCCTGGTAGGAACAGGAGAGGAACATGTACCTAAAGCTAGGCAGAACCATGCAGAATTGTCATGGGAGAAAGAGGTCTTGGGATAGCAGTGCCACAGCTGAGCAGAGGACATTCAATGCAGGTACCCATCTGATGGGTTAAGAGGGATTTAGCAGTGTGCTCAGGTCCTGGTCTTTATTCTCTGGAACCGAAGAAGCCTACAGTCTAGGAAAGTTCCCAACTGCAGAGATGGTCTTTAAAAATCAGGAACAAAATGAAAAAAATAAAGTATTTGTTCCATACATTTCTATCACAAGGATAGCCAGGTTGAGTGGTAACCATGGAAACCCACGGCCATCACTGTGCACCACAACCTAGCTCCCACCAATACATCAGACCAAATGCAATGGCTAAAGTTAACTTTCTAAAAACACCATTAAATGGCACACCAAAGGCATCTTCAGACACAAGAGTTTGTTTGCTATGTACATTTCTTTTTTACAAAAAAATATAATAACTTAGTTTGAAGTTTACAGCATTTCCAATGGGTCGGGGCATCCTTGACTGAGACCTAACGGGTCAGAGCAGCATGTACCTCCCCAGTTTGAGCACCAGGCTGGGCCCATGCCACCACCCTGCAGACTCTATCGGGATTTGATAGAGCAACTGAGGACACAAACCGAGGCTCATTTGAAGAACAGTACCATTTCACCCTGCAGGTCACTCCATCTTGATCTCACATGGGTTTATGCCCCTCTCCTCTGCATCCCTGTACATCCTTTGAAAGTCACTAAAGCGTGGGGCACACCCAAGCTGTGCCTCCCCAAAGTGCACATGTCCAGTGAAGAGGAATTCTCCATGCCCTGGCCGTACACCACACTCCAGCAGTGTCGTCACACGGCCCAGCCAGTGGCCACTGCCCTCAGGAGCTGGCTGGAAGACCCTGCTCTTCTGCCGGTGGAGCCTGCTCACCCGCAGGGAGATGATGGAAGCTTGCTGTTCTGGCACATGGGTGACATCCTGGATAAAGCCTTGGACAACTGCAGAGGAAGGAGACAGAGGTCAGCAGATCTGAAGGGCACTGTCAACAGTGGCAGGCGCATATAGCACATGCCAACCTGGGCATGTCCTCGGCTATCAAAGATATTAGAACCTGGACCTGAACCCACTCTGTCAGCCTTTGGAAAGCTCAGTCCATGATACTGACAGTGTCAGACAAAGGTATTCCACTGAGCATCAGCTAAATAGCTCATGCTCTTCAGGTAAGAACAAAAAATATAAGCAAAATGTTCCTCGGCTCTGGGTCCTATCAGGTTTCACAGCGCAGCTCAAAGGACAAGAATGATGTGAGGAGAAGGGGCAGGGAATGACTTGTTTTGGGTGGTTGGTTAGGGTCTAGAAAGTAGAAAAACAAGGAGTCAAGATCCCATCGAGTGATAGTTCCTGGTTTTTGAATAAGAGTTTGAGTAGGGCCAGCAGGGCCTGAGCTTAGGGTAGTCACTATTATGGCAGCAGTTTAGCAAGGACCACGACCAAGAAGAGCACTGTGCAAACATCCCTGACTCTAAAAAGGTCTCCAAAATCCCAACCACCTGGACAAAGAATGGGCAGAGCTCTGAGCTGGGGCTGACACAGGAACACACCAGACTGCCCTCTGAACTATGTTCCTGGAGAACTTCTGAAAAGTTACAGAGAACCTATGGACTCCCAGAGTTCCCAGGAGGTTGTGAGCTGGTTTGCACAATGAGAACACATTGACACACCTAGATTGCAAACCAAAGCTCTGCCTGCATGCCTGGTATGCAGACTTAGCTTAGTGCATACACTGCACTGCTCCCTGTGAGTCCAGGGTGGGGCCAGGTTGGGCAGCTTCAGCACCCCCCAACACACACACACACACACACACATACACACACACACACACACACACACACACAGAGAGAGAGAGAGAGAGAGAGAGAGAGAGAGAGAGAGAGAGAAATCATTGCTGACTTGGGAAAGCCCTCAGACCCTGGAAAGACAACCACAGGACAGACTTACCAAAGTCACTGGTACAGATGGCAAGGAGGACCTCAGTGTCACTGCATGGCCGACACGGGGCTGGGGAGGAAAGAACAGGGTGGATGATACGACCCAGACAACGTTGGTTAGTCATCGACTCTCCCAAGCCCTGACACTGCAGAATATAAAAGGCTTGCCTCCCTGCCCTACATTTGAGGACATATGTTAGAACGAGACAAAGTCAAGGTGAAACTTCTGACCACTCTAACTCTACCGTGCAGGTGATCAGCAAATCAGGAGGCACAAGACCAACTTCTCTCAAGCCAGACACCAATTCCAGGTGATCACTTGGTGGTCCTGGCTCATACTGCAGCCAAAATAACATGAGCCCAGACCATGCCACTCCTGTGTTGAGATTGTTGGTGTAGTTCCAAATAAGCAACAACTCTACTCATTTAAAAACAAAACAACAACGAAACAAAATTGTTATGACTGTCACAATGCAAAACATCCCCAAGCTGAACTGAAAGCATGTGCCATAGCACCCAACCAAGGTACCCTCCTCCAGTTTCCACATCCACATCCTAAAATGACATGGGCATCCTACTGGAAAGCAGACTCCCTACAGCAGTATGATGCCCTACTCCCCAGATCATAGCCCCAGTGGAGAATCGCACTTCTTCCCCAGGCATTTCCTTCAAGAACTAAGGCTAAGAGTCTGCAAAAGGGGTGCTAACTTGAGTTGGGGGTGAATGGAGAAATCTGTCTGCTGTGGGTATGGAGTCTTGGGCTGGGGCCATCAGTTTAACCCTACCCTAAGCCACACCGAGACTTGGGACAAGTTATCTATCAAAGCTCATCAAACTGAGTCCTCCTCACAGGACTCAGGCTTGAAGGACTCAAAACCTGGAGCCTGGCATCTTACAGAGAGCCCAGAGGTACAGACACTCTTAGAATGAGCTACCCCACGGGTCAATTACTTCTACAACCCAGTTCTCCAGAGATAGCCCTCTCCTGCCCTTTGTACCACTTCCCCTGGTGTGGAACAGAAACTGTGGCTCAGCAGCTTTTCCACAGAGCACCCAGAGTGGATTCAGGAAGATGGAAGCTTGCTATTGGCTGTGAATTATGTCTCAAGACTTTGTGCTCAGTTTCCTGCTTGGGGCCAAGTTCTCCAAATAAACAGAAACCCTGAGGTATGAAGTCTCAGTAGATAAATTTCCCTGGGGCCATTCCCTTGCAAAGACTTTGGGGCAGCCATTGTCTCAGGATACCTTGGTCCTGAAGAAACTCACGCTATCCACGTGCCTGGAGGCCACACAGCCTGACGCTGAGTGCTGGTGACTTGGCCCCAGGGGAACCAAGGCAGCACTCGTGTGGGCGGAGGGCAAGCAGGCCAACAGGAGTTCAGAGAAGCTTTATGAGGTTCTGAAAGAGTAAGCCTGGGACAAGCCTTAGGGTTTACAGTGTCCCAATCAAGCAGGGCTCTCTGTGGACCCTTGGGCTGGGTGTGTCTGGGGCCCTATCCTTTGGTCCTACCCCAGAAAGGGGGGCGGGGCGCCTCCCAGCCTCAGCACTTGCTGACTCACCCACCCACTCACCTGCCAGCACTTTGGCTTCTATTTAGTTATCAGAAAAGGGAGAAGCCGCAGAACAAGTACAACCTGTTAGCATCAGCGTAACCCATCAGAAAATCAAGCACTCTCACCCCCCCACGTCAGCTTTACAGTCCAGACACTTCGCTGAGGAGACCTGGATGCAGCCAGGCTCTTGGAAGCTGCAGTTTGCTGGTCCCTTGGATGTCTACCCTCAACCCTAACTGGCTTGGAGCTCCTTTCCTTCCTGTAATATTTGCTTGGGTCATCATAGTCCCCAGCACTGGGGTTTACCTGACCATCTACCCTGAAGCTGCTGAGGTGTGTGGCTTCTGTAGCATGCTGTTCATCCTCATACTAACTAGGAACCAGTGGTTCATACTGGTGTGGGCAGACATGGGTTGGTCTGATCTAGAGCACAGACAGGGCCTGAGTACAGGAGTACTCCTGCAGTACAGGACACCTCAGTGCTTAACATTTTGGGCAACATTAGATTCAGAGTACAATACTCTGTGAAGTACACCCTGTTTGGCACCAGACCAGTGTCCACAGGCAGGTATTGACCCTGGTGACCACAGCCTACCTGAGGATCCCCTTCAGGATAGAGGGCAGCAGAGGCTAGGGAAAGGGTTGAAAGTTGGAGGCAAGAGTCCCCAGAAGCTACCCTAGAGCACTTCAGAGTTGAGAGTTACCTAAGTTGAACCAGGGCAGCAACTTGCAGTGGAAAGGCGCCGAGGGGCAAGGACTCTAGGCCTGGGGATGTAACCTGAAACAAGTCCATGAATTTTGCCTTCTCTGTGAATCATATGGCTCAGACCTCAGGTGCTAGCTTCAGAGAACATGTGAGACCATCCATCCCCTTCATCTGTGCTTGCCCTGGCTCACAGCTGCTTGCAGGAGATGCTCCTCTGTCAGGCTACTCAGCCTGCAGACCTGTACCAGCCTCGTGCCATGAGCTAGCTAGCAGCCCACCTGGAGGCACCCCTGTTCTAATTCTGAGCTTCGCTTTTGCAGAAACTCAAAGTGGATGATAAAGACCTCCAATTATTAAACGATCAAGTCATAGCAGCTGTAAAACGTGCTGGTTGCAGATGCTGGCCTCACATTTCCTGGGAGCCACTTTGGAAACCAGGCAGGAAAGTGCATCAAAGAAATCAAATGAGGATAAAGAGAAAGAATCTAAGGGAGCCTCCTGAGGACACCTGAGGAGTCAGGTGAGGGCTCAGTCTGGGTACAGTTGCCAAAAGGTAGGAAAGCAGAGAAAGCAAACACAGGCAAGAATTGCTGGATGCTAGAAAGGTCTGCAGACCTTAAAAGCCAGACAAACTGGTGTCGGGGCAACAATGCCTAATGAGGACAGCCAAGATGACACATACAGTTCCAAAGCAAAAATCTTACACACCAAAGCCCTTTAAGGTCCCTAGTACACTTTGTGACAGATGGTTGGTGCCGTGATTTAACAGGAACAGAGCAGTAAGACTAGGAGCTGAGGCCTAGGCTCCTTCACTGATCACCACCACCAGGGGTCCACCAGAAGGATGAAGGCCCAGGGGTTCTCTGAACCCTTCATCCTAGCAAGGAAGTCAATGGAGACAACACCCTTCTTTATCCAGGGTTGGGAGAGGGTTAAAACACACAATAATTACAAGATAATTACAGTAGCCTGAGAAATCACCAAAGCAGGAACGACCAGAGGATGCATAGCTCCAAAGAACATGCCTTTTGTTCTTTGGCTTCCAGAAACAATGTTTCTTTCCATTTCAAGACATGGCCATCGCTGGACATGGTGGTACACATCTTTAATCCCAGCACTCTAGAGGCAGAGGCAAGTGGATCTCTGTGAATCCAAGGACAGCCTGGACTATGTAGTGAGTTCCAGGATGGCCAAAGTTACATAATAAAGAGACCCTGTCTCAACAAAACAAACAAAAAAGACAAGGCCATCAACCCTCACACCGTCAGGGCCAGACCCGAACTCTGAGTCTCCCAAAGGGGCCTGGGCAGTGGGGCTCCATATACTTCTCAAGCCTATTAGCAACAAACAGATCAGGATTTAGAAAGAATAAGCAGGCATGCTCAGAAGTAGCAGGCTCCATACTGTGAGCCCTGTGAGCCAGTAACATCAATGGCGATGAAAAGTATCCTGCTGTCCACCTCTTCAGCTGTGTGTCCGAAACGACACTGTTACCACCAACCCCCTCACTTGGCCTCTCCATAGTAATGGCCTCTGTCATGAGCCTGCCAGGATGGAATGAAAGGAGAACCCACATAAACTGTACCTGTTCCCTGGACCAGACAAAGGTGAGCCAAGGGAGGTCAGCCTCCAGATGGAGTTTTATCTGTAGTCAGATGTAGGGCCTTTAGTATTCTGCCAGATTCCCTAAAGGTCAGAGGTAGTGCCACTGCCCAGATATCCTGAGCAAGGCCACAGGGGCAGCAGATACAGGGCAAGCAGCCAAATCCAGCATCCCAGATGCTGGGGTCACCTCTCCTAGGACCTATCTGTGCCCCTGGTATAGCACTGTACCCTACTGCTCTGGTCTTTTCTGTTTTGATGTAGCTTACAAGTCAACTGCACAATCCTAGTGGACAAATACCACAAACGCTCCGGTACAACTATCCTAGAGCAGTGACAGGTTCCCTCCTTTCTGGGTGGGGAGCAAGGTTCACGGGCACACGTACAGGTTTCCACACCGATGCACACTCACACATTCTCTCATGCACTCTTATCTGGGTTCCAGCCCGCGGCATCACTATTCTCTCGAGTCAGCACAAATGAGAACTGATTCATCTAACTGCTTATCAGCCTCTGGCACAACCATCCAGGTCAGGTGCATTCTTTCTTCTCTGACTGATACTGCATGAATGCTGGCTTATATCTTATTTCTGAAACTGCACCCAGGCCAGAGAAGAAGAGGGAAAGCCTGCCATTGGCCATAGAGACCTAGGGAGCTGGTCCAATCTGAGCAGGGCAATGGCCAGCACTAACATTCCACATTACATACCCATTCCTTAGGCACAAATAGCCCATGATCCCCATTCCCAAGCAAGCCAAATGTCCAGGTTGAGACCACCTTAACCCTGAGACTTAGGTAGTGCTCCCTGGAAGGGTGGCACCCAGCTCTAGGTAATACAGGTGTCTATGACTGCTTTCAGGCAATCCTAGGGTTGGGCCAGAGCTAATAGCCACCTTAGTCTGAGACCCTGATAGTCACTGTGTAGTAAGTGACATTGGCAAGGTGTGAAAAGTCACTGCAGGTTTGATTCCAGACATCCAGGGCCTGAGGCTCAAACACAGCAAAGTCCTAGGCACAGGGATAGCATGACATTTTAACTGGTTGACTGCCTTGTATGAGATCCTGTGGCCTGAGAGGTGCATACGGTACCGAATACAGCACTACAGCTAAATGCCTATGCCAGGGCTACTGCCTTCCCGAAACTCCAGGAGAACCTGAGGCCACTCAAGTGACCCCCACAGGTCTCCTTTCCTTAGCTTTAAAGGATGGACATTGAAGCAGCAAGCGTAAGGATCAGAGAGGAGAGAGGACAGCTCTTAGGATCTGTCAGTCATTCTCATTTATGACCAAAGAAATAAGACCCTGATAGAGGACCTGCCTTTCCCTAATGTAGGGTTCTGATGCTGGCATCTCTCCACCACCCACCCACAAAGCCACACGATCCTTGATGCAATTTGCCTGACATACAGAAAAACATCTGCTTGTGTCAAAACAAACAAAAACAAAGCCAAGCCCAGAGCTTCCGTTAATAGGCAGACATATCACCTCATCTGGCATTCACCTGGTCTTGGAGAAATGCGTACCAGAACCTCATCATCAATCACTATCCAAAGTTTACCCTGCATTGGTTCCTGAGGCTGTTATTCTGTCCCAGTGGGGAGCTCCTCCCAGGATTATCTACCTCCATCCCTAGCAGGCACCTAGCTACACACCTTTCTTTCTCAATCGCAGACCCTAGATACTTGCCGGAAGCCTCATGCAGGAGCCTCTCCATTAGGTCCCTGGCTCTATCTTGTGGACATGGAGCTGGGTCAGCTGTGCTCTCTGCTGGAGACCTTACGTGATTTTCTCAATCCTGATTAATATCTATTCACAAAAGCCTCTGGGATATGACAGCTTTATACCATTCTGTTCTCCACCCAAAACTATTTCAAGGTTATGTCAGACACTAAAAACCTGAGCCAGTTTGTAGAAGTCCCATCCCCCCATCTCAAATGAGTTGTAAAGGGTCCTTTAGGGATCAGATCATACGCCATTCTCAGGGAACGTAGCCTCTCACCACCTCCCTTCCCTCAAGTCAGAATCTCCAGAAGCCTAAAGGTACACCACAACCAGAAGTCTTCTTAAAGGGGGTCTTGGCTGAAAAGACTGCATTAATTTTAAGGTTCGATACTCTTTGACCCTGCAGTCCCTCAGTACGACAAAGGGCTCATGGGACAGCATGCTACACACTGAAGCCATAGACACAGGAATGTTTCACAGAGGTGAATAAAGGAGAGGGTAGGAAAAAACTCAGAGTAACTACGCAAACCTCCAATGTTACCTGAGAAAAGACAGCAGGACTAATGATTAGTTAGCCCATGCTGGCCCTGAACAGGGTACTTACCAGACAGTACATGCAGGTCCAGTCCCCTCTGCCCACTCATCAGCTCATACTGGAAGCCTGTGATCCTCCTGCTGATGTCCTGTTGGGGTGTTGCCTCCACAAAGAGGCCACCCTGTTCTAGGTTGAAGCATTGCACCTGGCTAGGTTCACCACCAATGTCCCGTACCAACAGTCTCAGTTCTCCAGTTTTTTCCAAATAAATATTGGCCCCAGAGGAGTCCCTAAAAGGCTTGATGCACACAGTGAGGTTCCTGGCAGGTGAGAAGGTGTTGGGCCGCAGGTTAACGATGAGTGCCCCAGTTGGGTACATCCACTCCACGGAGCCTGCCGAGCAGCGCAGGTACACCTGCTCCACCTCCTTGCTGTGTGCTTCTCGGGTCAGCCCACTGTGGGAAGAGGGGACAGAGTCAGGCAACCTCACCTCAAAGATTCCCATTGCATTACCTCACACACAGTCTCACTCAGGAGCCATTCCCACTCACCTGACGTGTTCAGGTACCCACCGCTCTTAGCTTCCACTGAACCTACTCCAAGAGTCAAGCGGAGTCAGGTCAAAGCTCTGATGGTACAAGCCATGCTGGCTCCCCAGACTCTAGATACTCCCTGTTCTGCACCACAGGGCACCAGAGTCTTAGCTGGTTCCTTAGCCAAGGAAATGGCACTAGGAATTATAGCAAGAATGCTCTAGGTTTTTCAAAACACGGAACAAAGCAGACCAGCAGGACCACTACACCAGCTAAGGTTTCAAATCACTCAAGGGAGTGAAAGATAAGCATAAACCTTGCATGCAGAGATGCCATGCGTTTACTACATAGGTAATACCATACTCCAGTGAGCAACTTCCAAACCAGCTGGAGGAGTTAGCCACAGGAAATAAGAAATTTCGATTTTCCTTAAGTCAGTGATCTGACCATTTTTTTATTCATTTTCAAATCTGAAGTTTCATATCACCAATCATATTTTAAGAAAATAAACCCAAGGACCATTAAAGCATGGTTCATTATAAGGGCGAAGGAAATAACCCTGGGGTAGGGATTGGGAAAAAGTCTAAGGACAAGAGGACCTTTGAATGGGATTCCTAAAGTCATAAGGTTCCTAAAGGAATAATTTGGTCTCACCAATGCCAAATGAAAGGAGACATGTAGTATGCAACACCCTTGGGAGGCAGTGTTGTTTAAAAAATAAAAATTCGAAGTTGCCAAAAATGTAGTAGTTTCTCCTGCACAGACTAAAAAGCAAAAGTCAGCCTGTTGCTAAGGTTACATCATAACCACAAGTGGTCTTGGAAAGAAACCAGTGACTTCAGCTAAGAGTTCTATTACATGAGTTTGGTTCTGATCAGATCTCAGACAGGTTCACCCACATTCTTAGGATTTTTATGCAAAATAAAAAAGGTTCTATCCAGAACCTAGACTGAGTGAGTTACCAGAAGCCCTTTCTGCAGGAAGAAAATGCATAACGCATGCCATACCTTTACTGCTAGTGACTCATGCTTCCGGCCCCCAAAACCTCACTTTGTATATAAGGACTGTAAGTCACCCCGCAGACCACATCAGAGAGAAGCATTGTGGGTGAACCCTTCCTGACCTGCTTCCCACCCTCCACAAAGCCCTAGGCCAGGCAACAGCCAGCACTACCATGACATACATGTAGAACAAACTTAGAAATTATAGTCAATAAAACTCACACAAGTTTACCCGACACCTATGTAGGAATAATTATAGCGTGAAAATTGGACTAAATGGCGAGTAGCTGACACACATGGCTAAAACCTAATTGTTGTGTTTTCTTTCCTCTCCTGTCTCCAGCATCAAGGGACAGGTGACACTTGCACCAGGCCAGTCACAAACCTCAACTCTCTTCAATAGAAAGCACCTAGCACGAGGTTTTGCTTCCTGAGGACCAAGAGGGTGGAGGACTCACTACAGAGTTTCTGTGGGCCTCAGATCACTGAGCCCCAGTGAAGCAGAAGTGGATAAAGGGGAAGACTGTCCTCCATCCACAACACAGGCAAGGGCAGAAGGGAACAAGAGGCCCGACCACAATGCCCAGATTAGAGGTTGCCATCCCAGCAGCCACACGCATTATGTGTTGGCCACTGCATTCCACTTAATTGGAAAGAAGAACATGAAGGCAGGGTACCCACAGAAACAAGGTACCTGTTAGCTCACCACTACTCAGGTCTCACTAGCTAGGGCAAGGATTAAGTGTCCATCCCAGGTCAAGGAGAATCTTCCCTCATACTCCTTAAAATATTAAGGTGAACAAGAGAGATTTCACATCAAAACTAGTGCCATGTGTATAATCCATTTAGAGAAGTAGGAATCAAAGTAAGGGGACCCTCAGCCTAGGACCAGACAGACAGCTCTATGAAGAAGTCAAGACCAACCATGCAGGTTCCCACTGGAACACCCAATACCCTAAATTTCCATTTCCAATATCCAGCATCATAAACGAAAGGACATCCTAA
Organism: Ondatra zibethicus; assembly: GCA_004026605.1. Taxonomy (NCBI): domain Eukaryota; kingdom Metazoa; phylum Chordata; class Mammalia; order Rodentia; family Cricetidae; genus Ondatra; species Ondatra zibethicus. The sequence continues at coordinate 63,155 of PVIU01000507.1, forward strand.
ATGCCCATTGATCAACAGGACTTTATCATCATCTTCATGAGACGTAGATGATGCACCAGCTACACAAAATAAAGCAGTCACGTTCCACTGCTGTGACTATGACACAGAGCTGATCCTAGTCTATACCATACAGTTGACAAGGCTGATCCGATCACAGATTAAACTGGTGTGTGTGTGTGCCCCTGAGGAACAACACAATGTCTTTTACTCTGGCATATGTTGGACAAGCACTGTACCGTCAAGCCATATCACCAGCACAATGTTTTGTTTTATTTCCCTCAGCGAGGGTCACCACCCAGATGAATACCCATCTGAGTGGCCTTGTGAAACAAAGGGTAAATTCCAAGTTGGTGTGAGGACTCACTTGCTGATGTGAGCACGTTTGCTCAGGAGCACTGCTCATACTGGGACAAGACAAGGGTCTCTAGAAAGGTTTTAGATTCAAGTGAAACCTAAAGGCTCTACCGTGCAAGACAGCCCAGGCGTAACCACACCTGCTATGCGCCTGCTGGTAATAGTTCATGGTCCACCTTTATGGCACCAGCTAATAAACAGAGAAAGGGATTTCAAAATTTCCAATTTGATTTCTTGGAAACACCCACAGCCTACATGAGTTAAACGGAGTGGCCAGTGCTATGGAGAGCAACTCCCTTTCTATCAGAGGCCAGGATTCGACATTTTGAGGCTTGCTCTACCCAGTGATTTGTTCTAGACTACTTGGCGAAAAAAGGCATAAACACTGTGGAGTAGCAAGCATGCTGGCACACTGGGAAGAAGTAAATTGACCTGTGAAGTGGGGACAATGGCTGTAACACAAGGGACTCTTACGTGTTCTCCCAATCCCACATGCCTACCTACAACTACCAGGTACCTTCAGCTGTCCTCTGCCGGGCTGTGCCTTGGACAAGAGGCTCTCAATGGAATCCCAGAATAGAAATGAGTTTGTGTGGGGATTGGGGAGGAAACATAAGTGTGACCAGTTACTGGACACTTCCCACAGCTTACACACACTTGGAGGCCCTTGGCCTGGCTCTGAAGGTGGGCAGGGGAGAGAGGGAATCCAAGGGGACAGATAGCCAGCTCACAATGCCCAGACATGAGTTTGAGAGCTGCCATCCCAGCAGTCACATGAATTATGTGGTGGCCATCTGGTTCCACTTAATTGGAAGGACCGATGTGAGAGTGGCCCACAGAAATAAGGTGTCTTAATTTATCTCTGCTCAATCTCTCACCACAGATGCCTGGGCTCAGGAGAAGGTGGTCTTTCAGGCACACAGTCTTCTGGGAACCTGGAAGAAAACCAAGTGTCTGGAAACCTCATTCAAAGGCAGGAGTTCGGTTTCTGGTTTTGGTCTGTTGGAATAAGGCACCCCAAGACCCGAGGCTAGAGTCCACTGATTCAGCAGTAGAGGCTGTGAGCAGAGAACTAATTACCATCGGGAAAAGGGCAGCCCCTTAAGAGTTCAACATCACAGGCTCATGGCCAGCTCTGTGACGGCGCCAGCATTCCCGAGGCCAGTCCTCCCCCAGACCCCATCTGCCCTTGTCTGCCCAACTTCTACTAACTAACTCCCTGCTCTTGCCGGACAGAAGGGATTTCTACTGGAGAAAGAGCTAAAACTCCCTGAAAGGAGGTGCGGGAGCTCTCTGGAGGCAGCGCTCAGCAGGAGTCATTATGAGGGTTGACTGAGATCTCCGTGGTTTCCTCGGAAAGTTAGGCACTGTAAGTGTACAAGATAACTATTGGTGTCCTGCTTACGCAGAGCCTGGGCACCGCTCAACATCCAGCCTTAGAAAACCCTCTTCACCAAAATCACCCATCACACACACTGCCCGCATGAACCCTCTACACTGTTGTCTGTGCATCAGACCAGACCGTGTAACGCCACCGGCCTGCGCAGGCGCCCTGCCCATGGTATGAGCCACACCAGACCCCTTCTGCCGCCCCCAGCCCAAGGTTTCATCGGAGACTCGCATCTGCGCAGCGCGCTAGGCAAACCGCTGAATTGGCAACTTGCAGTGTGTAAAAACTGGCTCTGCAAAGAGAGGGGGCCGGCCGCTGCGCCTGACGCGCCCTCAGTGTCAGGGCAGCTACGACTCCTTAGGCACCCCGCCCGCGCACACTTGTGACTTGCGCTCCTTTCCACAAGTCACACTTCAGTTAAAACAACAACAAAAAGTCTTCGGCTGTCACCGTTGATGGGGACTAGAGGGGGGGGTGTCACGGGAACCCCGCGTCCGCCTGCCAAGGGCGGCTTGACCTTCACCGAGCGGGCGCGGGGCTCTACCCTACTGCATTTCGCCAGCGGTCTCGTTATCCCACAGAAGCGACTGGTGCTGCGGTCTATACGGGTCGCGTTTGGACTCCTTGCTCTCCGCGCCACAGCTGTCCCTCTCGATGTGCACAGGACCAAAGCTTCACCAGGAGTCGTCAGAAATCCCAACCGATGGAGCCCCGAACCCTAAGCCGGCGGAGCTAAGGAAACCCACTACCGCAGAGATACGCGCACGGAGAGTGGGCGTCTTCTGAGACGCGACCCAAACGCAGCCAACTCTTTTGTTCTGAAACCAGGGCTAGGGCGGGGGGTCACCGGACTTGGCCAGCACCGCGGCCCCTACCCTGCCGCCTCCAGCAGCTCTGCATCTCGCAGCCGAGGGCTCTGAGCCAGGTCCAAGCAGTCCACGCTGGAATCGCCGGCAAGACTCACCTCCCCTTCCAGCTGCACAGGTCACTGGAGTACTGCGCGCTCGCGCCGCCCAGCAGCAATAGCAGCAGCAGCAGCAGCGGCGGCGGGCCGGGCCCAGAGCCGGGGGACCGAGGCCACTGTTGCCCCGCTCGCCTCTGGGCCGCCCACGCCGCACCCCGCATGCTGTGGCCGGGTCTGCGTCCGGCGCGCGCCGGCACCCACTTAGTAGACTCTAGAGCCAGTGCGGCCGGCGGCGTGGTTCTGCGTGCCGGTTGATCACGTCGCGCGTCCGCAGCCCATCCCGGCTCGCCCCTGGCCGCCCACCACAGGAGCCGCCGGAGCCGCCCAAGCTGCAACCAGAGAAGCGCGCCGGCTGCCGCTAGAACCTCTGAGCTGGCAAGTTCCAGGCCCCCGGTCTGGCTCAGCTGGGGGGCGGAACCGCGAAGCCGCCCCGCCCTCGTCCGAGCTCCGCCCCCGCCTGGCCTTCGGCCGGGGCTAGCAGTTCCGCCCAGCGTGCCAGCTCACAGACCAGCGTCCTGCCTGCTCCCGCCTGGAACGCCCTGGTATCACGCAGCACATACACAGTGGTCAGCATCTCGCGGCCCAGGACACGGCAAAGTGTACCTCGGAGTGGGACGAACGAAGACGCTGCAGAGAGGAGCGCGTGCGAAGGACCGGAATAAGGTCCGGGAGGAGTACTAGGGCTGGAGCTCAGAAGCTGTAGGAATAAAGAAACCTGAGACTCTGCCAGAAGCTAAACTCCACCCTTGTGGCCTTGAGGAGTGCAGTAGGGGCTCAGTGTCGAGTAACCCTCACACCTTACCAGGAGTGGTTTTGCCTTGGTGAAGATAGAGACTCTGCCATTAGTTAAGAGTTGCCAGGTTCTGCGAGATTAGGCTCTGGAGCATCCAGCCCACAGAAAGGCCTCAGGTGTGCAGTTGCCAGGCCACATTTCCAAGGGATCTGTGGTCTCTGTGTCTGATGTGCACTTTATCATCTTGAAGCTGAGGTTTGGGGCTGGATGCTTCTTCTTTACAGTGGAACCTCTCTTAGGCAGTGTGGGACTTTAGCACCCTTTAATCTTGGCACCCATTCTATGTATCAATAGTATCTCCCCTCCTACTCCCAGGATTGACAACTCAAATGATCTCCAAACATCTCTCCCACAGAAACACAAAATAACCATCTGAGAGCCCAATCTGGCAATAAAGGAGGGCTGTTCTTTCCAGCATCTTCCTTCTATGGATATCATATGAAGATCCTAACATTTGCTGGGGGAGTGATACAGGAGCAGAAAAGAAATGGGGAAGTGAGGAGACACTCTCTCTGGCCTGGAACTTGATTCAGAAAAGGAAGGGAGAAGGTGATGATGCAAGCACCTTTAGCAGCTTCTGTTTGCTCACCTGAGCTCCAAAGCCCCAAACAACATCAAATGATGGAAGAAACTGCCATGGATGCATTTCAGGTAGAGATGGGAGATTGTAGGGTGTCCCTGTTCACAAGGAGAGAACTAAAAGTTTAACTTATTAGATGGTTATCATACTGAGATCAGGACAGGGACAAATTTATGAGTCTTCAGGACAGAGGAAGAACCAGTACCACCTGTGGATTCAAAACCACTAAAGAGAGCTCAGAAAAGGTGGAGCCTTGCAGAGCTGGAAAAGACTTCAAGAATCAGTGTAGAACAGTCCTACGACTGAACAGGTCTTTCTACTCCACTAAAACCCAGAACTGAAACCCCGCATAGCATATAAAGTGATGTCACCCTGAAATTCAAGGCCCTGTTTGATGCTTCAGGGACACACTTGTGTATTCAGAGCTAAGAGGTCTACTCTACCAACTCCAAGGCCCTTAGAGTACGGGCCTTGCCCCATTGCTACAGAGTTCCAGTGTACAGAATTCTATGAGCCAGGTGATAACCCCAAGCTGGTGGGTGAGGAAAGGAACCCGCCAATTGCATATGCAAACTCCAGCCACTTTCTATATAGCAGTTCCTCTTTCCAGCGGCTCTCTAGGGTGAAATACACTATTTGCATGTAACCAATCGTGTCTCATCCATCTTGGACAGGCTATATGGCTTGTCGTGGTTCAGACCAGAGCATCATGGAAGCAGGTAAGAGTGCTTTTCAATGCAGGCATTGAGAGCTAATGATCTGCAGTCACCAACCAGGGTCTCAGGTCACTAAAACTGGTTCTATTATTCCAGGGAATGGTACAAGGCCAAGTGCATTTATCAAAACCAATAGAATACAAGAGTAAGCTGGAATGTGGACTTTGGCCTTTCGTTTATGACATACCAACACTAGCTCATTGGTTATAGCACATATGTAAAGACAACATGTTAATGACAATGGGAGGAAGGAGTAGATGTTGGAGATTTCTTTATTTTCTGCCCATTTTTTATGTAAACCTTTAAAAAGCAAGTTAAAAATAAAAAACAAGGTAAGAACGAGTGTTTTCCTATCAGGGTTCTTACAAGAATCCCATAGGACATTGAGGAGGTTGGCACTGCCTTCCAGGACCCTGATCCTCCTGTAGGATTGTTAAAGCAGTGATTTCTTCACTCTCATCTCCCTGACCTATTGGCTAGCCTAGGATAGGAACAGGAGAGCAGATCTGGTTTTCAGAGTTGTCACTGGGATAGCTACACTCTGCTGGCTTGTGGAGTTTTGTACTGTAGAAATGCCTGTACTGACCACTGTCATGAAGCAAAGCCATCTGCAGAGAGGACATCCCCCAACAGACAAGGTTCCTGGGGGCAGAAGGATTAGGCTGTTAGGTTGGCTACCAACCACTGCCCCCTTCCACTTCTAGGTCCTGGTGTGTTGACTCACAGGGCCTGAACAGTCTCTCTGAGATTTTCCAGGGTTCCTTTGGGAAATTCTATAAGGGAAAAGCCTGGTATGTGTTATTTCATGGTAAGAGAGATGGAACTACTCTCAGGTAACATTTTGTGAGCTAAACCCACTAAGGGCTCCAGCATCTCCCTCCTGTCCTACAGTGGGGAGGAATGGCCCCACAGCGGTCCTTACAGCATTAGTACAGTGTTTGGTGCAAATATCTATGATAAATTTTCAAGGACAGCCCCTGGATGAAGCATCTATAGCTGGCCAGATGTGAGATGGCCTCACAAATCTGAGGACCAGGGTGACAAGTACGGGATCAGCTATGTATGTGTGGCCCCAGAGATTTTCTGCCATAAAGTGTGGCTATCACATTTCATGGGACCCAGCAATAGAGAGGAGATGCTGGGGACAAGCTCTGTGAGACTGGACACCTGTCAACCCTTTTAAAGTTTAGCATGCACAAAGGCCCTTGTGAGAGACAGACTATGTGATTTAGATACCAATACCACATTATGGATTCCACACTTTATGATGCTGGGGCTCAATTTTGAACCTCAGCGACTTCCAGAGTAAGATAGCTCTAATTCCAGAGTGAGACAGTGTTCCCAATGAAAGCATATAGCACTTCATCTTTGTGTGGGAGCTGGCAATCAGAGGCTCTTAGAGACAAGATTCAGGCATCTCTCCTTTAATGAAAGGCACATTAGTGGGAACTGTCTGTTTCTGCATAGCACTGGGACTCTGTACCACAACTTAAACAACTTAACAGACTGCCAACAGTGGTGGGTTTACCTAATCTTGGGGTCCATTGTATATTGATGATTATTCTGTTATATAAAAATGGCTATCACTAAAGAGTCACCTAGGAAAATTCTGTTTTCTTTCAGCATTTGAAATTTCTGAGGTCTGTCAGTCATGGCCGTGCTTTGTTCTTTGGTTCTTTGGATAGGTATGAGAACACGTACCCCACTACCCTGCTCAGCCCCAGCCCCCAAGTCATCTGTCACCCTACTATCCCCCTCTGAGGTCACTCTGCTGACCTTCTGGCAAGGACATAATTATCATAATTGTGGTCAAATGATGCACAGAGAGCCAACGCTTGTAATCTAATATTTAGCAACTGCAGTGAGTAACCTGTAATTACGACATGAAACAGCCTAGAGGCCTCAACTCAGCAACCTTCACCTAGCTCCCCCTAACCTAATTTGCTAGCAGGTTTGCTGTCTGTGAGTCAGAGAAAAGTGGGAGGAAGAGAAAAGTCAGCTGGCTTGGCTGGAGCCAAGGGCCTCCCTAAAGTCCACAGAGCAAGGGACTCAGGTTCAAGTCCAGACAGACTGACCCATATATAACCTAAGGTATGTAAATATGGGGCACAGAGGTAGAGGAAGTTGTGTGTGATACCTGGAAGATCACAGCCTAAGGGGCGGCAAGTTGTAGTGACCCCACAAGTGGGCACTTGACTCTTGGGGCAGCTTTCAGAAGAGAAGGAGTGGCCTTAGGAGAGATTCAGCTACATCAGAATTCATACATGGGAATGACAGCTGACATGCAGTTGGATGCTGGTTGTTGTTAGTCAAATAACCACAAAGGCCTGGACAAAGAGACCTGTGATAGAATACCAAGCCATCACTGTGCAGTGATGGTGCATGCCTTTAATCCCAGCATTTGGGAAACAGAAGCAGGTGGATCTCCTCTGAGTTCAAAGCCAGCCTGGTCTACAGAGTGAGTTCCAGGACAGCCAGAGCTACACAGAGAAACCCTGTCTCAAAAAACCAGGGCCGGGTGAGGGGTGGTGGGGACTACCTAGCCATCTATGTGTCTAGCCTAAGTAGGCTGCATATCGTGATTTCTGATCTGAAATAACATATATGAGCAGTTGCCTGTGAAGCTGAGAGTCAGATAGTTCTGCCTGGGTCAGGAGAAGGTGTAAAGAAGCTGAGCACCAGAGTGAGAACTGAGAGTCAAGGGATACTTCTGTGGACACCGGGTGCCGTAGTAACTGAGAGCATTGGGCAAAAGTATGAAAAACAAACTCAGAGAATAAGGTGGAATGTGGTGGGGCCACCATATGACAATGGCCATAATCTAGGGTATGGCTGAGTGACCCATACACATAGGCCTGTAGTCACTTAGGATATTAGCTAGAAGGTCTAACCTAGTGACTCTCATGACAAAAGTGACTAGAAAGAATCTACTTCCTGACGCCTAAGGATAGAGCAGTGTCTCACACAGCCACCACCCAAAGTTCCGTGTGTGCCTAAAGCATCAGGAAATCGTGGTAGTCAGTCTGTCCACTTTCTCCAGAGAGAAGGCTGTGTACATATCTTGTGTACACACACACATCACCCAAATTATGTAGTGGTTACCAGGCTGTGACCTTTCAGCCCTAAACACCACATACAGCAATAGCTCTGTCTACACAGATGATAGATCACAGACACATAGCGCTGTGCACAGACACCAGCTCTAAAAATAATGGCGTTTACACAAGCATATCTACCTTTGATGTCTCTGGACACTGAGCTGTGTCTATCTGCATCTATCTGCATCTCACCAAGCCTGGTCCCACTAAACAGCTGGGGAGGCCCCAGGGCAGTAGCATCCCCCTGAGAGCTATCCTGGGCAGGTGTTACCCTATAGGGAACCTGGTAGGTACCTGATCTTCATCTGAATCCCAGAAAGCACTTTTGCCTGACCTACTTGTGATCACCCTACAGAACAGCAAGACAATTCTAGATATACGACAGGATGTTAGCACCCAGTAGAAACCCTTACTTTCCTGAAATTCCATAGCTGAGAAAAAGACTCACTCACTGTGTTAGTGGTGTCTACTTTCTTAGCTAGGAAAGCTCCTCCAGACCCTAGCAGGTAAAGGATGGGAGATTGTGCACCCGTGTCTGATGCCACCCTGCACACGGCCTAATCAGCCTCTGTTAAACTAGAACTCCAACCCACCAAGGCGTAAGATGCTGTGTGCCTGTAGACTGGGAGGTAGACCCTATTCATCTGGTCATGTTGGGAAGGCTGAACTGCGCATAAGTGGGCACAGTCTTGACTCAATCAAAGGCAGGAAGCTGTCTCTATGTAGGGAAGGGGACAGTGGATAGCGTAATCACCACTCAGTAACTTCCCAGCTGGCCTGGATTTGGTGTCTCTCCTCTCGTCCAGAGCTGGCCCTCCCCCAACAGTGACTCAGCCCAGTGGCAGGAGTGGCTATAAACTCCCATCAATAAGGATTTGTCAGTGGCTCCTGTATCTACCCGTATCACCAACCTGTCTAGTCCTGTCTTTAGAGAATAGATAGACTGTAACTGAAGGCCATCCCAATCTATAGGGGCTGAAGTCAGACCTTCAGCCCCGGAACGAGAAGCTTGAAATTGCTATTCCAGGACAGGGCCCCGTGCTGGGCACATCTGAGACAAAGGCAAGAACCTGGAGTCCACCTATCCTGAGGGTTCTCCTGGACAGATGGTTCCACCCTGAGTCAGGAGACAAAGGTGTAGCCAAGCTCAGAGGATGCTAGTTGGATCAGGTCTTCTGTCTCCAACATGGCAGTGCGTTTGTTACCTGTGTGTGCTACCTTGTCCCTGAGGCCACTGGAATGGCTGCCCAGGGAGGGAGCATCCAATGCCCCAAATACATAACCTGGCAGGGTCAGTCCCCTTCATCCAAGCCCACACTGTACAGTATAGGAATCGGGCTGGGAATAGCTGCACAGAGACCTCAGAGGTGAGGGTAGGGGAGATGCTGTGAGAAACAGGGGATGGCAGGACACAGGGGTGAAATAATGCATATTGGACCTAAGCAAAGCAGGCAGGGGTGATGCTGACCTTTGCATGCCTTCTGTGCCATCTGTATCCTGCCAGTAGTAGAAAACATACCTAAGGAACCCCAGTGGGTTTCTGACTGCAAGGGTGGGGGATGGGGTCCTTCCAAGATCACAAAATTGTGAGTATGCAGCCTGTTCCTTTGCATCACCCCCAATGGGATAGGATACAAAAACTTTTGAGCCACACAGCAGGTTCAGACAACTTTTGCTGCAACATGGGTTTCAGGTACCAGACAAGGTGTCCAGGCTCCTGCTCTATCTCTACCTTACTCTCCCTGACTTTGGAGAAGGGATACTGTGCTCTATATAAATTTTTAGAAGTAAGGAAGCTCAGAAGAACTCCCCTTTAGGCTATGAAGGTAGAATGAGCATCTGGCTGTCCATTCAGCCTCAAGAAAGACAACTGGGCCGTAGATGCTATGGACACTGCCCTCCCTCCCCTCATTCTTCTATCCTATGTCCCTTCACCCTTCAGCAGATGGGTGTCTCCATAGGTGCTCCACTTTTTCCACCCTTTTAGAGGCGTGAGATGATATCCACAGAGGCCTCTAGGTGCACAGGAACTCCCTACCCCACCTCTGCTCACAGCCAGTCTTTGAGCCACTCGGAACAGCCAGTGTTAGTGGGGTGACAGGAGAAGGTGACCCACATACACAACCTTTCCCCAAGAGTGTCACTGTTACCGGAGTGGGTGTTATGAAGAGGCTCAGATGAGGAGAAACTCCAGGCAGCCTGACCCTGGGAGGGTAGCACAAGATGTATAGGGGGAAAGAAAACAACGAAACCATGTTAACAGGAAGAATAAAATCACACATCTTTTTATACAGTGTGTAAGGGTTACAGCTCTGAGGGAAAAGGTATCCTGGCAGTTCAGAGGCAAGGAATGGCCCTTAGAGTATTCTGGGGGGTAGGGCCTGGCAGCTGGAGGTTCTCGAGGGTGGGGTCCCCGTTTTTGTTTGCTACTGATAAACAATTAGGGCTTGTAAAAGGGGGGAAACATTATCATTAGACTACTTCCTGTTGAATGGGAGCATTGAAGTCCTTGCAGGCCTCTGGACTAGGGGCTGGTAATTCTCTAATAACAACTGATTAAAAGTCTGGCTAGATATCTTTTGGATCTGTCACTAAAGAAATCTAGACAAGAAGTTTATAAGGCAGGATATAACTAGCAGGATTAAGAATAAAGAATTAAGATTAAGTAAGGTAGTGTCAAGCCAGTGGTGGTGGTGCATGCTTTTAATCCCGCACTCAGGAGGCAGAGGCAGGTGGATCTCTGAGTTTAAGGCCAGCCTGGTCTACAGAGCAAATTCCAGGACAGCCAGGGAATACAGAGAAACCCTGCCTAATAGGAGGGGGGGAAACGTAGTTTCAGAGGCATCGAGCTGTTCCTCACATTTTTGGAGATCTGTCGAGAGCTGTTGGATCTTGTCTTTTATTCTACCCAGCTGGCTGACATAGAAGCAAATTTCCTCTCTGAGGAAGAGGCAAAGACCACTGTTCTCTGCTATTAGTTGCACAATGGCCTCACATCTATTTGGCTCTGGAGGGTAAGGATGGTCTTAGCCACCTGTTGGAGATCTTGGATGGACTGAGAGAGGAAAACTGAGAGTAGAAGTTAGTCCCACTGTTCCAGTGATAATATACAGTCAATATTGTCTCTAATGGTTTCCAAGTGGTTTGGATAGAAATAAGATTTTTTTCTTAAAATCATATAATAACCTTCTTATTCTGGATAGAGCAGATCGAGTGCCCTATCATATTGTAGAACTACTTTGGTTAATGAATCTACCTAATGATAGATTTGGGTCAATTTGGTTCTAACAGGTACCTTTCCTGGTATGCCATTAGGCACTACAGGTAGCCATTGTCCCCTATGTCAGGGAGTTTCCTAACATTCCAGACTTTTGTAGAGAATAAGGGGCAACATATTTTCAGGGCTTAGAAAGTCTGGAATGCTAGTCAAAGGTCAGAAGGGATTTAAGCCGATGGGCGAGACCACAAGTGGTGGCTGTGAGTTTGACCCAGGAGGGACAAACAGCTAACATTCTCCAAAGTAGCCAGGCAGAGTGTTATTTAGTAGCTGATAGATGTTAAGGTCAGAAAGGACAGAGAGGTGGGATCAGTGTGGTCCATGTTCCCTCCAGATGGCCGCGTGCGACAGGAGAATATGGAAGGCATATTTAGAATCTGTGTAAAGGTCTAGGGATTGTCCCTTTGCTAACTGAAAGGCATGGGTAAGAGCCATTAGTTTGGCTTGTTGCTTTATGGTTTTGGCTGGAAGAGCCTGTATCTCGACCTCCTTAGTGTCCGAAACATCCTGCCTTTCAAATTCCCTCATGTAGGAAGGAGCTACCATCTGTGAACCAAGTGTAGGTGGCCTGAGGTAGGGCTTCCTCAGGTGTGTGTGTGGGATGAGGTAGTATTTCTTCAAGGGCCTTGATGCAAGAGTGAGATGGGGAATATTACCTGGATTGGTAGGGGAAAGATTTGAAATGTTGAGAGGTGGGTATGACCGAAGGGTAAATGTGGTGTCCTCTACCAATGCTATCTGAAGAGAAGGAACTCAGGAAGAGGGCAGTGTTTGCAGACCCTTGTATGTTAGAAGGTGGAACAGGAGGTGGGGGAGGGAAGAAGGTAGTAGATGACCTGAAAGTTAACTTCTTTGTTTCACATATAAGAAGTTTGGCTGTGACAGAGCACACAGGCAAGGTGTCCATCCTTGGACAGGATGGTCCAATTTTCTTTGATAAGAATGCAACAGGTGCAAAGGAAGGGCCCAGTCGATGACCCAGGACCCCGAGTTAAGTCCTACACTTGGTTGGGGACTGACTCAGCCCCAACCTGGAAGAGGGCCTGTTGATGCTTATGAAAGGGCTTGGTAATGGGTGCAAGAGGGGTTTGTGTGAGAGGCCAAATGCTGCCTCATATCAGGGGTGAGCAAAAAGGGAGAAAGAGGGGATTCAAGAGCACAGGAAATCAGCCATCCCTGGAAAGGACAGGATTCCATCCTTGGTGGTCAGAACCGTGAGTGACGTGACCGAATTGTGTGTTTTCTCTCTAGGATAGTGGTTTGGTGAGTTGGAGTAATAGCTAGCCTCACAGAATTAGCCTGAGGGGTGAACAGCTGGACTTTAGTGGCTGAGACTCTGTGTCCCTGACCATGCACAAAGTTTAGTAGAGTAGAGGTTTCTGACTGACTAATTTGTAGGGGTGGACTACAGAGGAAAAGATCATCTACGTATTGTATAAGCTTGGATTTAGGAAGAGACAGAGTAAGTCAGAAGCCAAAGCCTGACTGAATAGATGTGAGCTGTCCTAGAACCCCAAGTTGGATAGAAAGGTGGGTGTCTAGGTCAGCCCAAGTAAAAATAAAGATATTTTGTTACTCTGGGTCAAGAGGAATGGAAAAGAAGACATTCTTAAGGTCAAAGACAGAAAAATGAAAGATCCCTGAAGGGATGGATGGTGGAGAGGAGAGTATAGCGGTCAGCTACTATGGGGTGAAAGGAACCACTGCCAAGGTGATAAGCCAGAGATCCTGAACCAAGCAGTGGGTTCCATAGGGTAGAGTTTCTTTCTTTTCTTTTTTTCCCAGATTTATTTATTTATTATATATACAGCATTCTTCCTGCACGTATGCCTGCAGGCCAGAATAGGGCACCAGATTTCATCATAGGTGGTTGTGAGCTACCATGTAGTTGCTGGGAATTAAACTCAGGACCTCTGGAAGAGCATCCAGTGCTCTTAGCCTCTGAGCCATCTCTTCAGTCCTTGAGTTTCTTTTTTTAACTACTAGTGTGTAGGGATGAATCACATTGTGATTGTGATGACCACCCAAGGCTTCCTGTTGGAGATGGTAGTGGTTGAGCTGAGGGAGCTCAGGCCCCCTCAGTCATCCATCGCCAGACCTAAGAGATCATCTGGAGAGTCATCCTGACTTGATGTCCTCACACCACAAGGAACATGGGCAGTTAGCAGCCCAGTGTCCCTCTTGATGGAGCCTTGGACGTGGTCCGTGGACTTTGTAAAGGTTCTGGCAGACCTGAGCCCAGTGACCCTTCTGACCACATTTGGAGCAGGGACCCAGAGATCCTTATGCTTTTGGAAATGAGGGGTTGAAGTGGGATTCCCCTCTGTATACTATGAATATGTTTTATTACCATTGGTTAATAAAGAAACAGTTTTGGCCTATGACATGGCAGAATAGAGCTCGGAGGGAAAACTAAACCGAATGCTGGGAGAAAGAAGGCAGAGTCAGAGAGATGCCACATAGCTGCTGAAGGAAGCAGATCCCATGTAGCTGCCCAAGAAGCAAGAGGTAACAAACCACAAGCTTCATAGTAAAATATAAAATAATAGAAATGGGTTAATTTAAGAGGTAAGAGCTAGATAGGAATTTGCCTAAGCCATTGGCCCAACAGTGTTATAATTAACACAGTTTTTGTGTGATTATTTGGGTCTGGGCGGCATGGAAACTAACGAACAGTCTCCATTTACAAGGGGGCAGTTGCTATGGCAACTAAAAGGCCTTAGCCATCATCCGGTATTTTTGGTTTGGGGCTTTGTCATCTCTCCTGTGGTACACCTTAAAGGCCACTGACCACTGCTAAGACTTCTGTTCCCTCTCTAGGCATTTAAGTTTGGCCCTAATGTCAAGGACACTCTGGGAGAATTAGGTCATAAGAAGTCATTTCCCATCTAGAGTCTTGGGATCCAGATTGGTATATTTTAGGAGGGCCTTTGTAAGGTGGTCCAGGAATGGAGAAGAGTTTTCATGTTCGTCCTGGATGACTCTTGGATTTTTCCATGATGTAATGCTTTTCAGGTAGTTTTATGGGGACTGGCCAGGAAACAAGGTATAAATTGGTCTCTAGCTAAAATGCCACTCCCACTCACACCCCAGGTTTGCTGTTCCACTCGGGATTCTGGTCAGGGACCGACTCAGCCCCAACTGGGTGGGTGGCATTAGTTAGGTGGATTTCATCTGGTTCCAGACTCGCCTGCACTCCTTGGGGAGAAGGTTGCTGGTGAGAATCATATAAACATCATGGAAGGTGAGTTGTAAGAGTGGGTAATATATTAGAACTCTTTAATGAAGGTAGAGGGACATTTTTCTATCTGAGAGAGTTTGCTTAGTGAGAAGGGGACATGTGCCCTGACCAAGCAACTGGGCAGCTTTTCACAGGGGAGAACCATGGTCAGGTTAGGCCAGGTAGGGGGAGGTAGAGAGTGTCCCATGGTGGAGCAGGAACACTAAGGGCTACCTGTGGGTTGAAAGTGGGCACCCAAGAGGGTTGATTTGGACAGTCTATCACAGAGGATGGAGAAAGGCAGACCGAAGGGGCCAGAGAGGAAGAGAGGGATTGTGGGTTGAGGCTGATAAGGGGTCGTTAGTGTGACCAAAAATAGTGCAGAAATCATCTAGTTTGGGCTTCATTAAAAAACAAAAACAAAAGGTTGGCTTACTTTTAATGGTCACTTTTAATCAAAAAGAGAATGAAGTCAGATGGCAAAACCAATCCTTTCTAACTCTAGTAAAACTGGCCGTCAGCCATGTGGCTGTCTCCATCCTGATGGGGTTACAGCGGCTAAGATGGCAGCAAGCCACGTGTTTCCTTTAAGATTACCTAGGTATAGATTTTTAACTATTGACCCCAGTGTTATGAGTTTTACGTTAACCCCTTTGTTACAGATTTTACAGATTTTTAATCATACCCAATACACTTACAAATCTTGAGGTACAGAAAGTTTACACAATAGTCTTATAAATCTTAAGATAAGACTTATGCCTTAGCAAAAGTTTCAGAGAGTTAAACCCAAACCAAAGGAGTATGAAATAAATAGCTACAGTCCCCACGGAGGATAGTCTGTCCCTTTACTTTGTTTTGCTCTCCTTTCTCTGTCACATAGTCGGATGGATCAGCTGATATGGGACAGAAATTTTGGAGAAAACCTTTACACAAGCATACTTGCGTCCAGAAGAGGGGGAGCCATATCCCAACTCCAGAGTCAGCTTTTAGTTGAAGTTGAACAGCATAAAACAATGGTCTGCTGCCCCTTGTATCTAAGACACCTGAATCCCTGTAAACATCTTAAGACATAGACTGAAAAAGGAAAGGTGAAACGACCAGATATTTCAAGACAGGGTGTTTTAAGGAGAGTGAAACACTCTATCCTCCAAAGAAGCTCTTTAACACAGGAAGTAAATGATTCAAAATAGCTTCAGGAAATCTTCAAAACTGACCAGATTCACTAGGTTCCCCCTTCCTCAAGAGTATATAAACAGGGACTGGAGAGATGGCTCAGCAGTTAAGAACACTGACTGCTCTTCCAGATGTCCTGAGTTCAATCCCCAGTAAACACATGGTGGTTCACAACCATCCATAATAAGATCTGGTGCCCCGTTCTGGCCTGCAGGCATACATGTAGGCAGAATACTGTATAATAAATAAAGTTTTAAAAAAAGAGCATATAAACAGTAAAGATTGTTGAGAGTCACCCCGAGACAAACCCAGTCCCCTGGAAGGAGTAGGGACCAGCTGTCTTAGTTAAGGTTTCTATTGCTATGATAAAAACACCACAACCAAAAGTAACTTGAGGAGGGAAGGGTTTATTTCAGCTTACAGTTCCATACACTGTCCCTCACTGAAGGAAGTTGGCAGGAACTGATGCATAGGCCATAGAGAAGTGTTAATTACTTGCTCCACAAGGTTTGCTTAGCCTGCTTCTATTATACACCTCAGGACCACCTGCCCATGGGCAGCACCACCCACAATGGACTGGGCCCTCCCACGTCAATCACTAATTATAAAAATGCTGCCCACAGGTCAATCTGGTGGGGCTATTTTCTCCGTTGAGAAATAGCCTCTTCCCAAATGACTTGAGCTTGTGTCAGTTGGCATAAAACTGGCCAGCACACTAGCTCAGCAGTCTGAAAGAACCAGAGGCCAGATGAGCTTCCTGGAAGAGGCTCAGAACAACTAAGCCACGTAGAAAGGACATTCGAACATGTGGAGGAGCTGCCTGCAGGCTATGTATGCTACAGATTTGCAGTTTTTCTGAGCTGTCTCCCATGCTGGGGTGGCTTTGGTGATGCAGCTGTCTTTGAGTCATTTCTACTCCTATAAGTAGCCCTCACTCATACTCCTGTAAGTAACACTAGTAACACTCATTGGCTCACTAAGTTGGACTTTAGTGGTATCTGTACTTTGATCTATTGTCAGTTCCTTATCTAGGATGAGTAGGCATTCATTCAGATCTCCCCAGGTCTCTGCTAGAAGCCACCAGCCTTTCCCAGTCCCTGGCATAGTTACCAGACTAAACAGTCCTGATCCTCTTGGGTCATGACCCCTGATGAGGTAGCTTTCTTCTCACATGGCGCTCCTAAAAGCCATGGGAAATGATTTGAGAATGTGGTGGGAGCTTCCAGGACCAGGTAGACCCTGAGGAAGAAAAATGTATAACACAGGATGGCCTCAAACTCATAATCCTCCCATCTCTGCCTCCTTCAGCAAATCCTACCAGCATGAGCCTCCATGAACCCATTTCCTATGATGGGACACCTGGCTCAGCCTTGATACAAGAGGGAGGGGCCTGGTCCTGCTTCAACTTGGTATACCAGACTTTGTTGACTCCTCAAGGGAGGCCTTACCCCCTCTGAGGAGTGGATAAGGGTGGGATGGGGGAGGTAGGGGCAGGGGAAGGCCAGGGAGGGAGAACCGGGGCTAGTATGTAAAAATTTAAAAATCTTTAAAGAAAAATAAGAAATGGGAAGGGAAGCACAGAGGTTTGTGATGATCCTTCATTTCTGCACTGATAAACAAAAAAAAGAAAGAAAAGAAAAATAAAAATGTAGCCTTGATACAGAGCTTAGACTCCAATAGTGATCTCTGCAAGCACTCATAACATGTCTGTGACAGCTATGAGACATCCCTGTGGGAATGAGGTTCTCTACTTAGAGCCTCGTTGCAGGACAGGATAGGCTTCTCTGGCAGAAAACACGTAACAAGCAATAGGGTATTCTTTGTGGCAATCATATGCATAGCCAGCTCATGTAACGTGTTTGTCTTGACCTGGATCCCACCCCACAGCCAAGAAAACAGAGCCTATATCAGAGGTTTACATATGGAGTGTTGCTCTTCTCAGGTAACTACAGAGGCTGTGGTGGTGCAGGAGAGGAGGTCAAAACAAGTGGACTCCAATATGAAATCCATACAAGGATTGAACCCCAGGTCTTACCCAATGCCTAGAGAATTGCCCACCCAGCTGGAATGACTAGGTCTAAGCCGGGCTGCCCCTCTTGTGGCAACTCAGAACCTACAGATGTCCCGAGCCCTGGACCCATCTAACCACTCACTGTCTTAGTTAGCTTTCTTTAGCTGTGATAAAACACCATGCCCGAAAGGAACTTGGGAGACAAAGGGTTTGTTTCACTTACATTTCCACATCACAAGTTATCATTAAAGGAAGTCAGGGCAGGAACTCAAGAAAAGAACCTGGAGACAGGAACTGAAGCAGAAGCCATGGAGAAGTGCTACTTCCTGGCTTGCTCAACCTGCTCTCTTACACCGTCTGGGACCCCCTACCCAGGCATGGCACTGCCCACAGTGGGTGCGGCCCTTTCATATCAATCATTAATTGAGAAAATGCTCTACAGACTTACCTGTAGGCCAGGCCTAGAGAGGCATTTTCTTAGTTAAGATTCCTTCTTTCTGGATATGTCTAGATTTGTGTCAAATTGGCAAAAACCAACCAGCACACCAACCAAGACCACTTCTAGCATCAGAATAAGGGCACAGGGAAGGCCTGGCTTGCTGAAGGAGCCTGACTCAGGTTGGAAAGAAGAACATACAAGTATTTTAATTTACAAAAGGATCTACCCTGTTGTGCACATAGCACTTGAGTCTAGTTTGGCAATGTTAAAAGCCAGATGCCCCTCTAGTTCTAAGATCATTCAAGGGTAGACGGAAGGTCCCTTCAGAGTTGTATTGGGGTATACAACTATAATAATAGTTATATATTAATATATATAATATAATATATATTAATATAATAATAGCTATATTATCCTTCTAACTTCAGCAGGCTGTTTCACAGAGGAACAGGAGCGGTCTAAGATTAACAATCTCTTATATTCAATGAGACATTGTTCTCTAAAAAGTGAGGAGGAAGATGTCTCGCACGAGCTACAATCATAAATATATGGAACTCACTAATATGAAAATGCATGTCCATAAAAGTTTGCATGCAAGGGAAAGAGCTGGGATCCATCAACAACAGAGAGCATGGAGGAGAAGGGGGAGGTCGGAGATTCTGGGAGCAACTGGACGTTCCCTGAGCGCTCAGAAGGGAAAGCAGTGCTGCTAGTGTAGCTATCAAAGCTAGCGATCTTTTTTTTAATATAAACTGATTGGCCCATTAGCTCAGGCTTCTTATTAGCTCTTGTAGCTTATATTAGCCCATTATTCGTATCTATGTTAGCCATGTGGCTCGGTACCTTTTTCAGTGGGGTAGGTCACATCCTGCTTCTTAGGTGGTCTGGGCAGGACTCAGGATGAATGGGCTTCCTCCTTCCCAGAATTCTCCTGTTCCCATTGCCCTGCCTCTACTTCCTGACTGGTTGTCCTGCCTATACTTCCTGCCTGGCTACTGGTCAATGAGCATTTATTTAAAACGTAATTGACAGAATACAGACAATTCTCCTGCACCACTTCTCTCTCTTTTTTTTTAAACAAAGAAAAATATCCATAGTCCATTTTTTGGGAATGTGGGCGTAGTATTCCAGGCTACTTCCTGCTGATTGAGGGTGCTGATAATCTTATGGGAACCTAAAGAAAATTTTGAATTATGATCAAGTCCTGAAGTCAAAAGGTATGTTACTTTGGAGAAGAGATTTTGCTTTTGTTTCCACAGGAAATGAGAGGCTGTGGATTCATTCTGAGTTAAAAAAAAAATCAGGTTTGATCAAGGAAGACCACCTGAGAAATCTCTGGTAGGAACAGATGACCCAGATGTCTGAGTTCTATACCCAGAACAGATTCAAGACTGCTGCCAAAGCTAGTGATCTTAAATTGACAGCTTCTGCTTCTGTTGAGACTTCTGAGGGAAGCTGCTTCAACATCTTCCCTAGCAGTCCCTGACCTCACAGAGGGAGAAGCAAGCTTCAGCACCAAATAACTTGCAGCTCTGCTGTGGCCAGGACAATGCCAAAATATGTTTATTGGTCCTCTTTTGGCCCATAGCTGCACTAGCTAATAGGAAAGTGTGGCACTGGACAAGAGCCTGGGATAGAGTGAAGCCAATGGCTCAGGGCCACCTCCTTCTCAGCTCTGCCTTGTCCTGGCCTAGTGACCCTAGTCTAGGCAAGTCATTGTGCCACATAAACTTGGGTACCTTATTGCAAATTAGACCCTCCTCCCATTAACAAAAGCTAAATCACCTAAGGCAGGTGACATGCCTTGTTACCATAGTGCACGGCAACAGCCTTACTACCAGGAGGCAAACTGTAGGTTGTTAGCCTGTGTAGCCACCACTCTGTCCTTTGTCCCTCACTTCCCCATGGTCTGTGATATATTACATAATTTCAGGTTATCCTCAATGGTCAAGTCATTGTGGAGATGGAGGCAGGTGTCACCAGGATCACCCTGAATCCCCAAATATTCAAGGACATCCACTCTAGAGTGAGGTTCAGCCAAGCATCTAGGATGCTGGATAAGTCACTGGGGTCACAGAGTTGATGATGTAGGCTGCCACTGGCAAATAAAATCTGAGTTTATTTGTGGCTGTCCTCTCATATGAAGTAAGCTTATCCCTATGGTCACTGCCACAGTATGAAAGGAAAGACAGGGTTCAGTGATTAGAAGGTGCACTCCTGTAGGGAGTCCTGCAAGCATGGAGAGGCTACACAAATAGATAGGTAGAGGGTCAGTAATAGACTAGGCATCAAAAACTAAACTCAGCTTATCCCACTACAAATGGCTCAGGAAGAACTCAGGCTCACTCAAAAACTCCTAGGTCCAAAGAAAAGCCATTCCGTGGTAATTCCAGGCTACAAGTCTGCTGGGCACAGCTACCTGTGTGCTTTTCCTGTATCTCGTACTCCCACACTTTCCAGGGACACCATTCCAAACTACATATCTGTGCTGGCTTGTTT
This sequence comes from Ondatra zibethicus, assembly GCA_004026605.1. Lineage (NCBI taxonomy): Eukaryota > Metazoa > Chordata > Mammalia > Rodentia > Cricetidae > Ondatra > Ondatra zibethicus. The sequence continues at coordinate 83,669 of PVIU01000507.1, forward strand.
TATGTCACCTTGACACCAGCTAGGGATATATCTAGGAAGAGGGAATCATAATGGAGAAAATGTCTCCATAAGATTGGCTTGTGAGTAAGTCCATGGTACATTCTCTTGACTGCTGATTGATATGGAAAGGTGGTCCGGGTGGGAAAAAAAAAAAGGCAGGCGCAGGCTGAGCAAGCCACAAAGAGCAAGGCAGTAAGCAGCACTCCTCCCTGGCCTTTACATCAGTGCCTGCTATCAGCTGCCTGCCCTGTTTGAGTTCCTGCCGTGACTTCTCTCAGTGATGGACCTTGATGTGGAACTATAATCTGAAATAAACCCTTTCCTCTCTAAGTTGCCTTTGGTTGTGGTTTTTTTTATCCCAGCAATATAAACCCTAAGACAATATCGAATTCAGTCCTACTCAGGTGACAGGTGTCTGTGACCCCCCCTACCTCATTTGAGAGCTGCTTTAGGTCACCCCATCTCTGCCATCCCCCCAACCCCACAGTCTGTTCTTCCTTTCTACAGGAAGTCCTTCCAACACTGTCTCTAAACTGCTGGCTCTGTGGGGGCAGGGACAGGGTCTTTTTTGTGCACTGCCAAGTCCCTTTGGCTGGCAGAGACCAACAGTCATGTGAGCTGGTTGCTGATGCAGGTCCAGAATTCTGGGGCCAGGAAGTATCACAGGCAGCAGGGAGGAAAGGGGCTGGCTCAAGACAGACCCTGAAACATTTGGGGAGTAACGTCTCAAGAAGAGGGCTAAGCATGCTTCTTATGCCCATGAGGTACTGGCTGAGGGTGGCTCCATACCCAAACAATTCTGGCCCAGTTAACACAGAGCCCACAGCCATGAGGCACAGAACATTTCATGCCAGGAGGTTATGATTCCCACTTTCCTCTTTACTGTGGAACCCGAGAGCCAATATCTATCGGCTTTCCTGGTACACGAGCACCAAAAAGTTCTGCTGGCATGTGGCATGGTAGCTGCCCAGTGCTGGGAAGGTGCTAGGAATGAACAAATGAATTGCAGGGATATCTCTCTCTTACCACAAATGTAGAAACTAAGGCTGTATGTACCTACATATAGTTAGAGACAGAGAATGTCAAAATCACTCAAAATGTTCAAAGTGCTTTTTGAGTCGATCTCACACAATAACATAGAAATTGCCTATCTCAGGCCTATACAATACAAAATTTGTATTATCTGGTTAATTTGATCAGCTGACATGGTAAGGTTAGGTATCCTGAGCTCTCTCTCATAGTTTATGTTATTGTTCTATGGGCTTTGGTCTCTGGGGACAGTATCCTGGGCCAGAGTACTTAGCTTTGTACAGTTTTGTTGGGTGACAGAGCACTCAGATGCCAAATAATTCTCTACCCTCAACCCACACCATCTCCTCTTGAGGAGACCTGTGTTGGGAGCTGGATGGGTTGTCCTCTCTCCCTGGCTAAAGGAGTGGACTGGCTTGGAGGCTACAGTGCCTCTGGCTTTTCAGGTGAGTAGTTGCCCTCTGTGCAGCACCAGAAGCAAACTCCTCAGCTGATGCTGAGCAAGGGCGTTTCACGTTTTCGTATTCTGTCAGATCGGAGGGTGTCTGGTATTTTCACTACTGCTATGCTGCCTGTCAGAATTAATGCTGTGCTTTGTGAATTAAGGCCACATAAGAATAAAAAGTGGTGACCAGCAACCCTGTACACGACCAATGGGTAGAAAGGACTATTTGTCCCCAAACACTGTGGCTCCTGACAGTCTGCCTGGGTTTGAAGATTTGCTTCCACCAGCCTCTCAACAGACCGCAAGTAAAAGGCCTGATCGATCTGTTTGTTATATGTCTACCTGTTTTAGTCTATCTTCCGTGGTCACAACACCATGGCCTGGGTGACTTAAAAAGAATGGAAGTTTGTCACATGGTTCTAGAGGCTGATTAAACCTAACAGCACGGCATCAGCATCTGATGTCGCCTGTGCTATCAGCTTATATCACATGATGAAATAGACAATGTTGCCTGCTAGGGGTGAGTACAGCAGCCCCTCCCCCCTCCTTTTTCTTTAGTGTCTGGCTATATTGTCCAGGCTAGACTTGAACTGCTAGCCCGAATGATCCTCCCAGCTCAGCCTGCCAAGGAGCTGGGACTACAAATACAGGCTATCATGCTTCCTTCTAGTCGCCAATGCTACTGTAGATTATACTCTGATGACCTCATCTAATCCAAATTGCCCCCCAAAGGCCCTCCCAGCAGCAATGGGAAACACGGCTCAGTGCTGCCAGCCCTAGGAATTATTTTCAGAGACCAGTACTTAAGTGAAACTGGGATTCTTGACTTGCACCACAGAAAAGAATTACAAAATGAGGCAGTATGAAGCAAACTCGAAGTTTATTAAGGAAAAGTTAGTTTCTGGGAGGCTGGGGGCAGGACTGTCAAGTTTAAAGACAGGCTGAGCTACAAAGCGAGTTCCAGGCCACCCTGGCATGAATAGGGAGATCCTGTCTCAAAAAAAGCCAAAATAAACAAGATGTTTTAATACAATATTAAGAGGGAAAAAGAAAGCTGGGCGGTGGTGATGCACACCTTTAAACCCAACACTCCCGGGAGGCAGAGGCAGGCAAATCTCTGAGTTCAAGGCCAGCCTGGTCTACAGAGCCAGTTCCAGGACAGCTAGGGTCCTGGAACACAGAGAAACCCTGTCTCATAAAACAAACAAACAAACAAACAAACAATTTTATAAAAAAGAGGGAGAAAGAGATGTAAGTGGCCAAGAATGTGTGAGAACATTTTTTTTAGGTTTACTTATTTTTATGTGCATTGGTGTTTTGCCTGCATGGATGTCTGTGTGAGGGTGTCAGTTCCCCTGGAACCGGAGTTTCAGACAGTTATGGACTACCACGTGGGTCCTGGGAATTGAACCCAGGTCCTCTGGAAAAGCAGCCAGTGCCTTAACCACTGAGCCATCTCTCCAGCCCATGAGAACATCTTAAAAGAGTCAAACTTAGGTATAGATATGATTTTGGTAGCCTTTGAAGTTTTATTGTTCAAGGGATTTAAAAATTAATATGTTTTGATATAATTACTATGTCAAAAATTCTAAGGAATTTTTTTGTTTGTTTTTGAGTATGTGTAAGTATATAGGGTAATAATATAGAAATAGGTCAAAAAAGTTGAGGGAATCCTTATATGTTGCTCACATAAAAAAATCATATTTTGTGAGAGTCTCTTTATTCTCAGTCAGCGGGGGTGAGGGACTCTTTCCTTTCCCATATCTCTTTTATTTTCCCTGTCTTTTTATCCTGACTTATTCCAACCTCTAAATACCATCAACATATGTGTACCTTTGGGGATAAAAATTTTAACACATAGATTGTGAGGGGGGCACTAACCATGGCAGTTTTCTTGAGGGAACAAATTTGCACTTTCTCCCAAGATTTGTAAATGTAAAGAGGCCTTTAAATCATGGATCTGTTAAACAAACCAGAGGTGTGGCTATAAATTCTAGGGTGGCACTCAGGATGCAAGGTGTCCTGGTTCAAGAACAGATTTTGGCTTTGTACTGTGTCTGGGGCATTTACAAAGGGCCTTGGGGTAGGCTGGGTGGGATCTTTGCACGGCTGGGTAAGATCTTTGCACGGCTGGGTAAGGCCCATAGAACAGCCCATGAACAACCGAAGGGCTCCTCATCAGTGAGGCTGGGTAATCCCTCCCCTAGAACTGAGAGGGACTGGCCCTGCTGGCAGACTGTTGTCTTCCCAGGGCCTCCCTGATTTCCGTGGGGGTCTATGAAGGGTCAGACTCCCTGACTGCTGGAGGTCACCAAAGAGGCCTGTGTTGAGGGGTTCTAAGCCATCGCTAGCTGGAAAACCCATGTCCTGCTCACTAGCCTGTAGTTTTGGTTGACTTAACTTCCTTTTCTTCCTCCTTAATACCTGCTCCCCTGAATAGTGCAGATCTCAGAAGGAAAGATAATCAGAGACTTCAAAATGTACAAGGAGTTGTGGGCAGCTAAGAAAATAACTTCTGGCAGCCACCCTCTGTTGGTATTATAAACCCCACTTCAGACACTATCACAGGTACCAGGCCCTTATAGTCCCCATGTTTCTGCCTGACTTAGATCCCATATAATCTTCTGTAAGCCTCACATAACCCAGGGAAACACAGAATGCATTTTCAGTTTATCCTAGGGGACACAGAATAAGATATAAATGAGCAGCCAGGTGATAAGTACATTTTAGTACTAAGAATCCTAAGAACAGGACCTTCCGTCCTCATGGAATTAGACTGTACCCGTCTGGTACCCTCACTCGGCTTCATTGTTTAGGGGTCTTCTCATTAAAGCAAAAGATGCTTCTGTTGTCCAGGAAATTCCAAATTCAGGGCTGAGTCAGGAACAAGGACACAAACCAAATACATATTTATTATGTCACACTGATGTCCAGTGTGGACATCCAAGGAGACTCTCCTATTGAGCACGTCTCAGGCCAATTCTGAGTGAAACATGGACTATAGGCCATTTGTCAAAAGCATCACCTCTGTGGGGTCACCCCTCCCTGAGTATATCCAAGTTGTAGCTGCCTCTCTTTATTAGCCACAACCCTCAGGAATCAGATTTCACCTCAGCAGCCCATGACGCAGGGTTATCTAGTACTAGGAAAACCAAGTTTAGTTCCCAGGGTCCTACACATCCCACCACCCAGCTGCCACTTCCTCTATGTAGAACTTTAAAGCATCCTCACATCCGCCCCTGTGTTAATCATTATTTCTTTGTTGTTGTTTTACCTATATTTTATATAGTAAAAGTGCATTACTTCGGCAATAGAAGCCATGCTTCAGTCTCAGGCCTTTCTCCCTAGCCACCTGTCCCTCTGATGACTTATTCTCTGGATCCCATCTGTGTGTCCTTATCTGGGCCATGGGCAACCACGGCAGGAAAGATGGTAGGAGATAGACATGCTACAAAGGACTCCCCACCTGGAGACGCAGCAAAATCCTGGAGTGGGTCTGGTCCCACAACTAGTGTGTGCCTTCAAGGAGCACTAAATTCCCAGGCTGCTGCTTCCCCTGCGGGGTATGAGTAATGGTGAAGACGAAACCCAGGGCTTGCAGCAGAGGTGTGCCTTTGTATGCCAGCCCATTAAGTTTGCAACGTCAATGCAGATTATCCCCCCTCTTCCTTCTCTGTACTATGAGCTGAACCTTCATCACTGAATCCTCATGATAGATGTTGAAGACATTGATATTGTTGGGTCCACATGGGTCAGCCCCCAAGAACCTCCTGGGACTTGTGTCCTCTCCATGACTGTTTTCTTGCTGTAGACACCTACAGGCACAGTATCATGCCTTGTTGGTCTCCCTGGTAACTAGGGGTTAGAGTCTGAGCTTGAGGGATTGTGGGTCTCAATTGGAGCCCCTCTTCACTCATCTGGCTACAATTAGCACTAGTTCTATCTTGTTGCCAGAGGTGGTTTGTGTCTAAGAACCACACTTGAGCAAAGCAGTCTCCAATAGGCCTAATGTTAGCCTTTTTGGAAATGAATGGACTTGTATCAGATCAGATTTAAAATGACAAGTCCTAGTAGGCCCAGAGCTGCAGCAATTGGCAGCACAGGGACTCTGTGTCTGGAGGCCATGGCCCTTGGGGAAGAGTGAGCTATTTTTGCCTTCTGAGGTTTAGTACTTCCTGCCCGGATGCTTTGGAAGTACAGGAAACATATGAGGTTTAGCTGAGGGAAAGTGCTTCCCAAAGCATGAGCCCTGGGTGTGGGGGGGGGGCGGCAGGAGTAGGGGGAGGCTCTTTACATCATGGTGCTGGAGAACTTGATTGGCAAGAAGACAGTAGAGTCTCCTGGAGATTCACAGGAGGTTATCTTTCTCAGTTCACCTTTTCCGGAGGAAAATATCCTCAATCCTTACTTAAATTATAATTTTAGGATGGAAAATAAGTCAGAGCTGTTTATGCTATGGAAATCACATGTGCACAAGCAGAAAAAAATTAGGGAACAAAACCTGAGTGAAGGAAGCCAAGACAGATGGATGGTGTGAGAACAGCATTCTACAGTGGGGGGACAGGGTACTCCCTAAACTGTTGGAGCTCCCACAGTCACGCTCACCTTGCTTATGACACTGGCATAGGATCTCTCTGGGGGCAGGCTATTCTGATCAAATGTATTCTGAGAAAACACAGGAAACTCCCTTCCCACAAAACTAACATGAGTGCCCGCTGGGGCCCTCAGGCATGGCTAACCCAAACTGAGGTTGGGGCCTGGGCCATCCTTCCTCCCCATTCCTGGATATCTGGCACACACCTGCACATGCTGGCCATACTAGTTTGTCCAGTATCTTCTGTTTCATCCTCCAAGTCCGAGAAGGACATTCAAGGCTGGAGTTCTGCCTAGCTGTTCTTTGAGCCCAGAGCTTGCCAGGACAGTCCAGCTAGTGTCCACATTCTTAAGGGGATGACTGGGAGGAAGTGAGGGTCAGGTGTTCAGCACCAAAGGGACATTATGCTGGACACTCTCCTCTTGGAGGCTGTGCTTTTCCAGTCAGAATCTGGTGGCATCCGCCGGTATGGACTCCTTGAGCCTCGACCATGTGTAGAACTTACTGGGCCTCATTGACTAGGACGTGATCTGCCGCTTGGCCTCGGAAGCTGCCATCTAGGGAAGAGAGCAGGTGCTGCCTGGCCAACTGTGAAACTTTTTGAGAAAGGGCTGGGGTAGTGGCAGGGTAGGCAGGGATGGAATACCTGCCACCCAGCCTAGTCGGTAAGTGTCCCTAAAGATGACATTTGGTCTTCAGCCTCTCAGCTAACTCTGAGCTCCACGAAAGAGTGGAGATTGTGAGGCTGTGGGGCTCATGAGGATCATGAAACCCTGGGAAGGGTCAGGAGCAGGTGGAAGGGAGTTGGGCTGTAAGATGACCAGGAAAGTGATCCAAGGGAGATGGCAGTCATTCTGTCCACCCTTGCTGGACTTCAAAGAAGTGAGGACAGACAACATTCAAAAGTACCCACAAAGGGGCTTCCTGTTGACACTTTCACTCCTTCCTCTTCTCTGGGGCCAGAGCCTCTCTGGGCTCCACCCACCCTGCTGGAGTCACTGGCAGACCATGGATATGAAACCATTCCACCCAGCTCCCAATCCCACATGCCAGCCAGCACTAGGCTGCCCACCAGCACCTTACAGTTTGTGCTGAAAAACAGAAGTGAACAGATTAACATAGACCAGAAGTCATGTAGAACCCTAAATACATACACACTCAGGAGTCCAAGGCAACACGTGCTATCATGAGGCCACTCCAAGTGAATGGAGGATCCTCTAGGACAGCCAATCTTTTTACAGGTAAGAAGAATGTCTTAAGCCCTTTAGTTAGTGCAACAGATGCAAACATACGTTCTATTCTTTCCCGCCTTGTTTCATCCACGACAGACACAAGGCATCGGGGGGGGGGGGGCGCCGGTTCAAGGGCTGGGTAAGAAAATAGGTACCACACCTTGGTAGGTGTTTGAGACAAGATGTGGGGCACTGGATCCTCCAGAGGGTAAACAGATTCCAGAAGGCAGTAAGGGAGTAGACATTACTACTTGCCATTTCTAAAGGTTACAGATGATGCAGGATGACAAGCCAGGGTGGCTGAGCTCAACGATGGGCAATGGAGAGACTGAGGAGGGTCTGTGTTCCAAATCGCCAGAGAAATGAGACTTTCACCTTGCTGGGCCGACTGAGCCCTCCCCTAACTCTCCTCTCACCCAATACTGTGATATTATCAGTTTACTTGAGTGGGAAACAGCTTCATTGGTCACTTCAGTGGTCCCTAAGGACTCATGTCTGTGGTAAATATTTGTCAACTGTCCACATCCAAAAGCCCCCTGGGGTAACACCGCAGATCTGAGCCCAAGGAAAGCCTAGCTTAGGCTCACTTCTGGCTAGTTCTTTTAACTTAAATTAACCTGTTTCTCTTTATCTACCTTTTGTTTCTGATCTTTTTACCTTTTTTTCCTTCTTATATCTGACTTTCACTGCTTCATGTGTCTGCTGGCTGGTGATTGCCCGGCTTCTTGCCCTGAGTATATCCCCCTCTTTCTTTTTTCTCTTCTTCTCATTTTTCCCCCAAGCTGAGATTTCTCCTACTATTTATTCTGTCTGCCTGCCAGCCCTGCCTATCCTTTCTTTGCCTAGCTATTGGCTGTTCAGCTTTTTATTAGACCAATCAGGTGCCTTAGGCAGGCAAGATGAAAAAAATGCAACACATCTTTACATAATTAAACAAATGCAGCAAAAACAAAAGTAACACACCTTTACAAGTTAAAGAAATATTCAGCAGCATAAACAAATGTAAAACATCTTTGCCTAGCTAAAATAATATTTCACAACAGCATCTAGTGTGTCTGGGGTGCTATATCAAAGTATCATAGTCTGGGTAAGTTATTTATCTTGCTTTTTTGGGATAGGGTTTCTCTGTGTAACCTTTGCTGTCCTGAAACTCACTCTGTAGACCAGGCTGGTCTTTTATCCACCTGCCTCTGCCTTCTGAGTGCTGCAACTAAAGGCATGCACCACCACTGCCTGGCACAGTCTGGGTTAAGTTATAAACAGCAGAATTTTATTTCCCATAGCTCCAGAGGGTGGGAGTTCATGGTCAAGACACCACTTTCTAATAGATGACAAAGATACAAAAGGCTCCCTTAAGTTTCTTGTGTAAGGCAATTTATTCCATGAGCTAAGTACATCCTAAAAGCCCAGCTAACATCATTCTCTTGGGGCCAGGTTCCCGTACATGGGTCTAGGAGACATGACATTTCAGACTACAGCCATTTGCCCTCCTTTAAGTCCTGGGCAGTTAGCATTGAGGCCTATAAATACACACAGGTAGCTTTCCCCAGCATTTTGTGTCAGCACCATCAAGCCACAGCGTCGGGAGTTTTGTATCCTTTCTTCCAGATGCCCATAGTTACTCATCTGCATCCTTCATCCCTGTTCCTCTTTGCTCTGATTCAAGACAACAAGCTCTCACCAGGCAGTGGTGGCAGACAAAAAAACCAAACCAAACCAAACCAAACCAGAAAGACAACAAGCTCTCAATACGGTAAACATAATGCCTTGACCATTTCCCATCTTCTGCCGGTGCCGGTGCCAGTATCCATAGCCTGGCCCTTTGGTGGTGTCTTGGTGAGACGCTCACAACATCAAAGGGCTCAGCTTAGGCTCCCCTACTCTTGGATTTCAGAACAGCCCCTGCTACCACCATGAACTTATGTAGAGCTTTAGTACTCTGAATGTTTGCAAAAGGAACTTCTAGGTGTGACAAAGCGTTTCCTAAGGAGATGGAACACGCATGCTTACTCACCCGAGACAGGGAACTCATGACAGATCAAAGTACATATACCACCCAAGTCCAGTTTGGTGAACCAGTGAGTTTTTTGGGGGTTGCTTTCAGGAATAGAAATGACTCAAAGACAGCTGCATCACTAAGGGCCACCCCAGCTGGGAACAGAGAGCACACTGCACAGCCTACAGGCAGCTCAACAGGTTGGAGAGTGTCCTTTCTAGGTGCCTCAGTTGATCTAAACCTCTTCCAGACAGGCTGGTTTCTACATCTTTGAGGCAGCTGTTTTGATCTGAGCCTTCTTCGCAGCTTTTCTCCTCTGAGTCTTCTTTGCAGATCAGCTTCTTTCAGTCTGAGAGGGGTTTTGTCAGCTTTTGTTTACTCTGGCAGGAAGGGGGGGCCTAGTGAATCTGGTTAGTTTCAGGGACTTCCTGAAGCTATTTTGAGTTATTTACCTTCTTGCTTAAGGAGCTTCCCTGCGGGATAGAATATTTCATTATCAGAGGAAACTATTACACAACGCCAGGGCTGTCAAAATGGCTCAGGTATGAAGAGCATTGGTTGTTCCTGTGAGGACCTGAGTCTGATTCCCAGCACCCACATGTCAGTGCACAACCGTCTGTAACTCCAGTCCTAGGAGATCCAGCGCCCCCTTCTGGCCTCTTCAGGTACCACACATACGTGGTATACAGACATATATATATATATGCAGAACACCCATACACATAAAAAGATAGCCATAATTTTTTAAAAGAGACCATCTAGTGTTGGAGGATACAGCAAAAAGCAACTTTCTTATTGCAAAAAGATTACAGGTGTTGAGTGAAGGGACCAGTATTACACCCCAAAACCAAGTCTCAGCACAAAGGAGATTTATTTGCCCCAGAGGAACAAAGGGCAGGGAATAAGACACGAAGACAGAAGATAAAGGATGAGGGAGAAGGGGAAAATAACAAGGGAGAGGGGGAAGGAATTATTTGTCCTAGAGGGACAAAGGACTGCCACTGGATAGAGAGACAGCTGTGGCTCACAGGCAAAGGGGAAGCCCTGTGTTAGGATGATGAGAGTTTTTTTGTTTGTTTATTTGTTTGTCTGTTTTTAGATTGGGCATGTTAATTAGGGCAGTCAAAGGGAGCTTTTGATTGCTCCACTTCAATACTCTGATAGCTGGATCTTGGTAGTTAGCCTCAGAAAGAGGCCATATACGGGAATATACCTCAGTGGGTAGCTTCAGGACTGCAATCTAATGGTTTTTAGCAAGGAAGAGGGAGTGGTCAGAGAGCAAGGCCTGCCAGAGCCATGTTTGCCATGCTGGTTAGCTAGAGCCCCTTCTTTGAGATATAAGCAGCTCCAGCCTACTTCAAACACCATGTGCTACAAAGGTGCAGAAACTACCTGTACCTCCCTTATCCTTGACCCCCGTATCTCTAGCCCCTTGCGGGAGCTAGAATGCTAGTTACTACTAAGTCATTTAAAATGGAACTATTCCCCACACACTAATTCTGAGAGACCATTAGGTCGGTCTTTGAAAACAAATTCTCAGATTGCTTTGATCAGACTAAAAGATAAGGTTGTATCTCATCTCATCTAATGCTTTCTTCTTTTTATTGGCTTTGCAGATAAGATACAATTTCAGTACAAATACCACATGTGACATAGTTCTTTGCTTTGTAAGAAGTTACAAATATTTTGCATTTGATCTTCGGGTTTTTTTGTGTTTTGTTTTTTTTGTTTTTTTCCTGGAACTCACTCTGTAGACCAGGCTGGCCTCAAACTCAGAGAGATCCCCCTGCCTCTGCCTCCCAAGTGCTGGGATTAAAGACGTGCACCACCACCACTTGGCTTGATCTTAATTTTTAAAAGAAAACATTTTTTTATATGAAAGAGGTGCTCATAGACATTCCCATATGCCTTAGTTTAGAGCACTTAAGGGTAGTGACCTGAGTGGGTTCGTCTAGGTTAGAGGCGTAGCATAGAGCTAGCCAAAGCACACTCAATTTACAGAGCTCCGTGGTCCTTGTCACCTGCTTACCTTCTCTATGTGGGGTAAGTTAGGGAGCTCACAGTACTTGCAGAGCGCTAGGGTTGGGGTCTATCATAGTCCTGTTCATTTATACAGGCAGGAAAAGGTTTGGTGATGCCTAGAACAGGCTGTAGAAACAGGTTGGGTTCCACTTCATCTCCTAAAATCAAGCTTGTAAGACTGCTAAGGACCTGGGCAGTGGTGGGGCACACCTTTAATCCCAGAACTCAGGAGGCAGAGGCTGGAGAATCTGTGAGTTCAAAGCCAGCCTGGTCTACAGAGCGAGTTCCAGGACAAGCTCCAAAGCTACAGAGAAACCCAGCCTTGAAAAACAAAACAAAACAAAGAAACAAAAAAAGACTGTTAAGGGTACTAGGTTCCTTTGCTGAACTACCAGGGAGATTATTTCCTTGAAAGAAAAGCAGGCCACTGTTTTCTACTGAGGAAAGTGTTTCAATGCATCAGCACTACAGTCCTTAGCTAGAGAGTTGGCTCAGCAATTACCAGCACTTGTTGATCTTACATTGCAGAGACATGGTTTTGATTCCTAACACCAACTTGGTGGCTCACAATTCTGTAATTCCAGCTCAGGGGATCTGACACTCTTTTCTGACCTTCATGGACACTAGGAAGGCATGTGGTACACACACATATATGCAGACAAAACACTTAAATACATAAAATAATCTAAAACTAAAGTTAAAAAAAAAGCACCGCAATTCTCTGAGCTTTGCTGAGATCGTTTGTTATTTTTAAATTATATTTTCTTTAGTTGTTTTGCATGTGTTTTTGGGGTGTGGGTGACTATGAACTGCCTATTATGTTTGGAGGTCAGAAAATAACTTGTGGGGGGTAGGTTCTCTCCTTGACACCATGTGGGTCCCAGGGCTCAAAGTTGGGTTTTAAGGCTTGGCAGCAAGCACCTCTATCCACTGAGCCATCTCTCCCATCCCTTCTCCTGCTATTTTTAAATGTGGAAACATCTTGAGGGCTGCTTGGTGCCAAGGCCAGTGGGTGACCTTAGTGTCACCCCTCAGAAATGGAGGGTGTGGACGACCAAAATATGCCATCTTAAAATACACTACTAGCTGTGGGATGCTTACTCAGAGAAACTGTAGGCACAAGCATGTGTCAGAAAAGCCTCTGTTTGGAAAAGAAACGCACACGGGTTATTTACATTAGTAATCAGGCATTTTCTCCGAAGACCCTTCTCTCTATCTGGGTTCCCATCCTCCAGTTATTATCTTTCATGTGATCCAGAGATTGTCACCTGTCCTTTGAGAGTGATTTCCTGAGACCTTTTGGCACTGTGGGACTCCTGCACTTTGGGACTCTCGCAGTTCACAGAACACTTCCTTCCCTCGCCAACCTCCAGGAACCCTTAGGGGCCGGTGAATCTCTGTGTAGCATAGAAACTCAGTCATCTGGCTTTGATTGCGTTTCGCGCCTCCGAATGCAGGCCGCACACTTGAGTGCTTGAGTCGGTCCACACAAATTATCTACTGCTGGTTAATCCAGAGCCAGACCAGCCCAGCCAGGCGATCCTCCCACTGGGCAGGGTCCTTTTTCCTCCTCCGGCGCAGTCAGACCAAACACAGTTCAGATGAAATGTCACCTATTTATTTTAAACTTATTGCCATTTCCTTTTTTAAAGTTATTCAGGCTCAATCTCGGGTGGTCGGTTTTGAACTTTTTAAGTCATCACCCATCCGCACAGGGTGGCACCCCTCACAAGTTCCCCCGTTTCTAAAATATTTTTATCACATTCTTTTGACTGTGCCATCTTAAAATTCGGTTTGCAATTATTTCCATCAGGTGGGGCAAGACGACTTCCGCGGGGCAAGAAGCTGCAAAGACCGGCGAGTACTACGAGAAGGGCTGAAAGCCAGGAGCGCCCACAGCCTCCGGGAGCCCAACCCTTTGCTCGGCCAGGCCCTGCCCACTCTCGGTGTAGGCTGCGGCCACCTCCCGGCCCCAACCCCCTCCTTAGCTGCTCCGGCAGAGGCTGGCTGCTTGACCCGCGAGCTCACGAGCCCTTGGATACCCGGCAGGCCGCCTAGCTTGGTTCTCTGCTCGAAGCCCCGCCTTCCCTCCCTGACTGACGTGTCTCTTCACCAATAGAACGTGACTATCTTCTGCCCCGCACGGCCCGAAACCCGCTAGCGGCTAGTGCCTAGCGATCCACGTGGCACTGCGCCAATCGGAAGTGGTCCAGTCTCTGCACCGCCTCCCGGAGCTTGCTCTGCAAACCGTGGCTGCCTGTGCAGGGCGCGCGTGCAAAAGAAGGGCGGTGGAGCCCTGCCATGCAGCTCCCCAAGGACGCCACTGGGCATGGCCCGCTGGCCTTAGTGGTAGGTACGGTGGGGTGAGACATGGCCCCGCCCCCTCGTTCCTTCTGTAGCTTTTTCTCCCTCCGGACCTGGTAATCATCTTTTTCTGGGCTCGCAGCCGCTACGGTCTTTCCGGAACGCTGCCACGGGTTCAGGAACCTCAGCTTTGGAGGGCCCCCACCCTTTCCTGTATCAAGGCGAACATGTGTACAGATGGCGCTCCTGCTAGAGTTCCTACTGTACACTAAACCTACTTGCCCAGCACACTATCGTCCACCCCCACTCCCTTAGCCCCGCTCGCCTCGCCTGTCCCACATAACCTAGCTGGTGGGTTAGACGTCAGGAGCCTACGGTTCAGAGACTCAGCGTCAAGTGGATTGTAGTTTTCATGCCAATCTTACCGAAATTGGGAATAGGTAAATCAAGGCCTAGCCTAACCTTGTTAAAAATTCACACATCCCTTTTTTATTGTTAGGTCTCCTGTAGCTCTGGCTGGCCAGCAACACTCATAGCTGAGGATGACTGTGAAGTAACACTCCAGCCTCCACACCCACTTAACTGATAACAGATATGAGTCACCACACCCTTCTTCACTTGTAGGTCTTGAAAAAATTAAAAATGTTCATTTCCTTTACAAAGTAAGTCCAGAGGACTGGGGTATAACTCTGCGATACACATGCAAAGCCCTGGGTTCAATCCCAAGAAGCTCAAAAAAAAAAATAATAAGTCTTTAGGCATTTATTTTCAGAACAAACACAGACAGGATGAAATGCCACTTTTGGATCCCCACCTCCTAAAAGAGCATTTTGTTTGTAAAGAACTTGGTAAATTTCATCTTCAATACTCAAATTTTTATAGCTATGTTTAGATTCAGTAATTTAAAAGTGTATATTATGTATAGATGTTATCTATAGTGATTTATATAGGTACTGTCTATTGTATATAGGCTTTGTGGAGATTTTATAGCTATTGTCTGTGTTATATATAGCTATGCAACATGTGCATGTATGTGTGTATGTTCACACTTACATAACCTATTGGTTTTCCTTCTCAGAAACTTTCGTATTTGCACATTAACACAGGGGGTGTATGTTCACACCTACATAACCTATTGGTTTTCCTTCTCAGAAACATGTCCACTTTTGTATTTGCACGTTAATGCAAGGGCGGCACCAACTGTTAATTCCTGTGGCTGTTCTTTACTGCTTACCATGTTACATAAAATTGAGGCAGTTGCTATGACAATTGCTCTTTCGGTCATCAAGTTTTAGTGATTTTATTTTATGCCACTTTAGAAACTTTTGATTTTATGAGACTTCCTGAGAGAAAGTGCCGGTGCCTGAATTCAAGGATAGAACAAAGATTGAGGGTCTCTACATGCCCTCTTGGTCCAGCTGTTTGATTTGCTGTGCAGGAGTATGAAGGGAGTTTTTCTAAGGGCGAGTGTGCCATCTAGTCAAAGACTGGTTCTCGCGAACAGGGGATAGATGTTAATCAGAATGGCGATGCTTTTGCCTAGTGATTAAAATGAATTTACCATTGAGCTGGAAGGGGCATTTTGATGCTTTTCAGGTCCTCCCCACCCCCCGCTTTCAGAAGCATCTAGAGGGGAATAGGGATAGAGAAATCAGTGGTAAAGGCACTTTGCACCAAGCTTGACCACCTGGACTTGTTCCCCAGTGCCATGTGTACACATACAATAACAGATGAATAAATGAAATAACTTTTTGAAAGCATCAGGAACTTGAGGGGCACTTAACAGCTATTAAGTCTTATGGACCAAATGAATGGCAAGGGCTTAGAGAGGAGAAATAGATATCTTTGGATTGTTGGGTATGCCTGTCATGAGGCCTGGTTCTAGGCCTTCTGAAGGCCAGATCCCCATCTTCTGGGATAACCATCTTGTGGATGCTTTAGGGTGTGCAGTTCACCATGGCTGTTTGCTAACCCATTTCTCTGAATTCTAGACTATTATCCTCCCAGTGCACAACGCTGAACAGTGGTTGGATGAGTGCTTGGCGTCCGTTTTACAGCAAGACTTTGAAGGCACCATGGAACTCTCTGTTTTTAATGATGCCAGCAAGGTATTTATGAGCCAGCTGTTGGGTGACTTAATGCTTTACAAACCACACTTAAGGGAGTTTCCTAATCGGCAGTGTCACACTCACAGGACAATTCTAGGACCATCATTGAGAAATGGAAGGTGAAACTGGAAGATTGTGGCATCTCTGTAGTCGTTGGAGGCCATGACTCTCCTTCTCCTAGAGGAGGTAACGTGCTAAATTATAATTATAGTTTCTTATCAACCTGTGAACTCAAATGGTTTCATATTGTTCCAGTCTAGAGAAAAGTATCCTGGTGAAAAGTATCTTGGTAATCTTCAGGTCCGGTGATTAGGTCTGCTGCTTGCTGAGAACCAAGTGGACCTCAGCGTCTCTCTGTCTGTCTGTCTCTGTCTCCTCTCTTTCTTGACAGGGTCTGACTGTATAGTCCTGGCTGGCATGGAATCAGTATGGAGACCAACCTTGAACCCACAGAGATCTGCCTGCCTCTGCCTCCCTCCAGCCACTCTCTCCATTCTTTGGTAAGGATTGATTGCTGTCTCAGTGTCCACTCCCAATCTGTAGCTGGAGCCTAATTCATGTGTAGGTTTTAGGAGGTATGACCTTTGAGGGGTGATGGAGTCTTGGGGTGGAGACTCATGAATGAGAATGGGGTTAGTGCTTTATAGAAGAGGCCCCAAAGAGCCCTTGACCCTTCTCCTATGTGAGGACAAAGGGAAAATAACCTCATCAAACCAGGAATCCAGTCTTCACCAGATACCAAATCTGGTAGTGCATTGATCTTGGCTGTATGGTAGTCTCTTAAGTGCATGAATTACTCTGGTCCAAGGCACTCACTGATGTAGTTCGTGTCTACAGATTTGTTAGTTCTGGACATTTAATATCAACACAACCATAGTATGTACTGTCATAATTGACTTAGTTCCTTAAGTACCGTTTTATTAATATTCATCTGTTAAACCAATACTTTATTCCTTGTTAGAGAGTCATTCCGTTGCACAGATAAACTATGTTCTATTTATCCATTTCATCAGTTGATAGGCCTTTAGATTTTTGCACTTGGAAATTCTTTTCAGTGGTGCCTACACAAATATTTGTGCACAAGTTTTTGTTGGAACACTGATTTTTCAACTCTTTTGAGTATATGAGCATTGTTATTTTAAAATCCGTTGGGCATATGCCTTATAATTCTATATTTATCATCTTGAAGAACTGCCAAACTTTATACTGTTTTACACTTTCCAGTTTACTCACACACACTGTCACTTGCTATTTTCTTTTGTCATTACTATTGTAGCCATTCTAGTGAGTGTGAAGTAAATCACGGTTTTGTTTGCATTTCCAAGTGGTTAGTGATGTTGATTGAGCCTTCCATGTACTCTGGCAATGTGTATCTTTGGAGAGGCATCTGTTCAACTCTTCGCTCACTGTTTTTTGTCTTTTCGTTGCTGAGCTCTAAAAGCAGTATACATATGTGGCATACCAAAGCATTATTAGAATGTGTAATTTACATACATTTTCTCACATTTTGGGGGATTATCTTTTTATTCTTTTGTGGTAGGTAACCTTTGGTGCACAAAAGTTTACAACTGATGAAATCCAGTTTAGTTTTTCTTCATGGAATGTCTTTTGGTGTCAGTATCTAAAACAACCATTGCTTGATCAAGGTAGTAAAGAAGTTACTCCATTGTTTGTTTTAGAGATTTTTATTCTTTTAGCTCTTATATTTAGTCTTTAATCCATTTTGAGTTAATTTTTATAAAAGAGACAACATCTTTTTTGAAAAATCTATAGATGTTATCTCATTTTAACAGCATTCAGCATTTTTTCTTTCTCTTTTTTCTTTTCTTTATCTTTTTATGTTTATGGGTGTTCTGCCTGCTTGTATGACTATGCACCACATGAATGTGCCTGGTGCCCATGGAGGCCAGAAGAGGGTGTCAGATTCATGGAGACTGGAATTACAGACAGTTGTGAGCTGCCTCCTAGGTGCTGGGAATTGGACTTTGGTCCTCTGGAAGAGCAATCAGTGCTCTTAACCACTGAGCCATCTCTCCTGTCATCTGCAGTTTTCTTTCTTCCTTTCTATGTGTATGTGTGTGTGTGCGTGTTTGTGGTTTTTCAAGACAGAGATTCTCTGTGTAGCCCCAGCTATACTGGAACTCACTTGTAGACTAGGCTGGTTTTAAACTCAAGAGGTCCACCTGCCTTTGCCTCCCAGGTGTTGGGATTAAAAGCATGCACCACCATGCCTGGCATTAACAGCTTTCTTAAGAGTCTTTTTTCTCTAGAGAATTGTCCTGACATTCTTGTCAAGAACCAGCTAACCACAGACACACGAGTTTACTTTTTGTCTCTGTTCTATCCTTTGTTCTCTGTTGCCATACTTTTGCCAGTACCATGATTTTGGCTATTATAGCTTTTTGTTAGGTTTTCTGTCCATCTGTGTTGCATATACAAGCAGATACTTAGCCATTGATGAATATTCTCAGCCAAATAAATTGTTTTCTTAACTTCCTTCTGCTTATTTTTCTTATTGTTGATACTGTAGATCTTATAGCTTTGATTAACCTACTTATTAGCACTAATACTTTTCAAAGATAGTGTAGTGTATTCACAGAGCTAGAGGTAGTCTTCCTTATGATTTGATCTTGGACTTGTGTGTGTGTTCATGTATGTGCATATTTGTGTCTCATAGCCCAGGCTCATGGCCTGGAACTCACTGTGTTGCCTAGGGTGGCCTTAAACTCATGATTTTTTTTGCTAAGCATCCTGGGTATTGTCCTTATAGGTATGTGCCACCATGCCTAGCAACTGGTTTAGACCTCTTCTTTTTTCTTGTTTAATTGCACTGGCTAAAATCTCTTATAAAGTGCTGAAGTAGTAAAAGCAGACATCCGTATCTTTACCCTGACCTTACAGGGAAAGCTCACAATCTTCCTCCGTTGAGTATGGTACTAGGTAGGGAGTTTACTAGTGTCCTTTATTAAACTATGGGGTTCACTAGTAGCCTTTGTCAAACTAAGGAACTCCTCTTGTATTGCAGGTTTATTGAGGGTACTATTTTTAATCACCAAAGGGGTAGGTGGGTTGGATTTTTGTCAATTTGATTTTTTTTTTGTCGTCAATTTGAGAAACTGATTTTTCTCCTTCACCATGTTATATAATTACACTGATAACCATTGTTGAACCAGTTTTACATTATTTGGGTAAGTCCTACTCAGTCATTCTGTGTAATCTTTCTACTAGACTGCTGAATTCAGTTTCCTGGTGTCTTGTCTTGTTATGGGTGTGTGTGTGTGCATGGAGGCTAGATATCTGGTGTCATTCTCAATATTATTTTTTGAAATAAGGTCTCACTAAACCTGGTGTTCACTGATTGGTCAAGAGTAGTTGGTAAACACTCTTCCTGTCTCTGCTTCCTCAATGCTAAGATTATAGGCATATAACACCATGCTTTGCTTTTTATGTGGGTGCTGGACATACAAACAGTTCCTCATGTGTGTATGACAAGCACTTTGCTAACTGAGCCATTTCCCATCTCTTGTTGATGTTTTTTTTTAAATTAAATTTTTCCCCTCAAGACAGGGTTTATCTGTGTAGCTTTAGAGCCTGTCCTGGAACTAGCTCTTGTAGACCAGGCTGGCCTGGAACTCACAGAGATCCACCTGCCTGTGCTTCCCGGAGTGCTGGGATTAAAGGCGTGTGCCACCACCTGGCCTAATTAATTTTTTTTTTTTTAGACAAGCTTTCACTATGTAGCTTTAGCTGGTCTGGAACTTGCTATGCAGTCAAGCTGACCAAGAACTTACAGATCCACATGCCTCTTCCTCCTAATTTCTAGAATTAAAGGTGTGAGCCGCTACACTCGGCTTTTATTAAGGGTTTCTGTATGTGTGTTCATAAGGGATGTTGTGTGGTCTCCAGTTCTTACACTATTTTTTGGTGGCTTTGATGGGAATTCTGACCTGTAGGACAGCTTAGGAAATAGGAAAGCATGGGACTGGTGTTAATTCTCCTGTTTGCTAGAATTCATTGGCGAAGCCATTAATTAGATCCTGGGCTTATTTCTTTGCCTTATTCTTGAGTCAGGTCTCTTGTTCCCGAGTTACTTTTTAGTTTGTACGTCCAGGAGTTTCTTTGCTTCTCTCAAGTTACTGGCTTGCAGCATCCAGAGTGTCCATTCCTAGCCCTCTGAACCCTTATCAAGGCTGACAGTAATGTAACTTTCCTCATCCCAGTGATTTGAGTCTCCTTTTCTCCCATCTAGCTATGTTTGCTACATGTTTATTTCTTCATAAAAATTTTTTTTATGTGCATTGATGTTTTACCTGTGTGAGGGTGTCAGATATTGGAGTTACAGGTAGTTGTGAGCTGCCATGTGGATGCTGGGAATTGAATCTGTGTCCTCTGGAAGACACAGTGCTGAGCCATCTCTCCAGCTCCCCTAAAAACAGCATTTTTTTTTTTAGTTGCTTCTTTTACTCTGTTGCTTTCTGGCCATAATTCTTGTCTTTTTGATTGATGGATTCTTTTATCAGTATATAATGTTGGGTTTTATTTGTTTTCTTGCTTCTTAAAATAATTTAGGAATATAATCAGTTTTGTCTGGTATTTGCACAGTTACCCAGCTTTGTTTTTGATTAGTACATGGAATATTTTTTTACATGCTGTCTTTCAACTTATGTGTGTGTTTGGATCTCTTACAACATTTAGAGGAGGAGTCCTTTTTTTTGGTTTTTCAAGACAAGGTTTTTCTGCATAACAGTCCTGGCTGTCCTTGAAGTTGCTTTGTAGATCAGGCTGGCCTCGAACTCACTGAGATCCACCTGCATCTGCCTCCCAAGTGCTTGGACTAAAGGTTGCACCACCACCGCCCAGCTTTAGAGGAGTCATTTTTAAATTTACTATTTTGTTTTGAGATAGGATCTTACTGTTTAACTCAGGCTTGTGATTCTCTTGCCTCAGTTTCCCCAAAAGCTGAGATTATAGATAATAAGCTGGCTAGATGACTCATTTTTAAGAATTGTTCTGCATGGCCGAACGGTGGTGGTGCACACCTTTAATCCTAGCACTCGGGAGGCAGAGGCAGGTGGATCTTTGTGAGTTCGAGACCAGCCTGGTCTATAAGAGCTAGTTCCAGGACAGGCTCCAAAGCCACAGAGAAACCCTGTCTTGAAAAACCAAAAAAAGAAAGAAAAAAAAAAGAATTATTCTGCCACTATTTACCTTTTAATTGAAGAGTTTTATGTTTAAATATAAATGTACTTCACTTATAAGGACTTTTGCTGTTTTACTGCTGCTTTCTAAAAGTCTTAAATCTCTTGTGTTCATTCCTTAATCCTTTAATTCTGCTTTTTTGCAGGTGCTTGCTTGATTAGTGTTCTGCTTGATTTCCTTCTTATAGCCTGTCTGTGTGATTATAGTTAGTTACTGTAGGGATTATAATAGTCATCTTCAGTTTATCATTAACCTGGGTCGAATTAATATCATTTTAGCTTCAGTTCCTCGCAGCTCTGAACAGCCTTACTTGATGTTACAAAAATTACATCTTTGTTCTGTGTCCATAGAGATACATTTATAAACTTTGTCTATTGATATAGATTTTGTTGTCTTAAGTCTTATTGCAAAATATACAGATCAAAATAAGACAGTGCCATCTTGTATATTTGCCTGTGCCACAATTTTATCAGTACTGTTCACATCCTTTGGCTTCAAGTTTCTGTTTAGCCCCAGGATTCCCCTCTGTCCCTACGGGCAATCCATGAATTTCCTCAGTTTTTGTTTTACTTGGGGATTTCTTGATTCCTTCATCTTTGAAGGATAATTTTTTGTTTGTTTGTTTGGTTTTTTTGGTTTTTTTTTTTTTTGGTTTTTCGAGACAAGGTTTCTCTGTGGCTTTGGAGTCTGTCCTGGAACTAGCTCTTGTAGACCAGGCTGGCCTCAAACTCACAGAGATCCGCCTGCCTCTGCCTCCCGAGTGCTGGGATTAAAGGCATGCGCCACCACCGCCAGGCTGTTTGTTTGTTTTTTGAGACAGGTTTTCTCTGTGCAGCAGCCCTAGCTGTCCTGGGACTAGCTCTTGTAGAGCAGGCTGACCTTGAACTCAAAATCCTCCTGCCTCTGCCTCCTGAGTTCAGGGATTAAAGGCGAGCGCCACCACCACCCAGTAATTGAAAGGTTAATTTTATAACAACTGTAATTTCTTGTTTTAAATTTTTTAAAATTATTTTGTGTGTATGTTTGGGCATCATGTGCTTGCCTGGTACCCTTAGAGGCCTCAAATTCCTCAGGATTAGAGTTACTGACAATTGTCAGCCACCTGTGAGTGCTAGGAACTGAACCCAGTACCTCTGGAAGAACAGCCGGTGGTCTTAATGGCAGTCATCTCTTCAGCGTCAACAGCTATAATTTTATAGGTTATAATATTAATAACGTGTTGCTTACATATTGTCTTATGCAGATGCCAGTGTATGAGTATGGGGGGGGTTAAGTACCACTGTACATGCCAATGGCAACCGTATGAAGATCAGACAACTTTCAGGACTTGGTTCTCACCTTGAATTCCAACCTGCTAGGAAACAAGCTTCTGGGTGATTCTCCTCTCTGCCTCCCATTTGAACATAGGAGTGCTGGGATTATAGATGGATACCACTATAGATGAATGCTATAAAATAGTCCCATACTAACTCAGAATTGAGTATAATAAAGGGTTCTTTATTTAGGGGTAGACTCACAGATCACAGTTGTAACATGAGGGCTTGCTGGTTGGGGTTTCTATCCTGCCCAGTTCCCACAGCCAGTAAGCCCCCAAAGAAATTACACAGAGAATCTACATTAATGATAAACGGATTGGCCCATTAGCTCAGGCTTCTTATTAGCTCTTATAACTTATATTAACCCATTATCCTTATCTATGTTAGCCACATGGCTCAGTACCTTTTTCAGCAGGGCAGGTCACATCCTGCTTCTTTGGTGGTCTGGGCAGGATTGCGGAAAGAGCTTCCTTCTTCCCAGAAATCTCCTGTTCTCATTGCCCCACCTCTACTTCCTGTCTGGTTTTCCCTTCTATACTTCCTGCCTGGCTAATGGCCAATCAGTGTTTATTTAACTCATGATTGACAGAATACAGACAATTCTCCCGCACCACACAGTTCTCTGCATGAGTAGGGAACAGGATTCCTACCAAGTCTAGCAGAGAGAGAGAGAGAGAGAGAGAGAGAGAGAGAGAGAGAGAGAGAGAGAGAGAGAAAGGGGGGCTGCACAAGCTTTGCATCTACGTTTATAGTACAAGAGACTACGCCCAAGTGGGCTGGTATCTTAAAGACCGTTGGCTGAAGGAGCTCCCTCAGCACACCACTGTATCTAGCTTTTGTTATTTCTTTTTTATTTTTAAGAGAAGTAAAGTTGCCAAACAGTGGTGGCACATGCCTTTAATCCCAACACTCAAGAGGCAGAGGCAGGTGAATCTCTATGAGTTCAAGGCCAGCCTGAATTGCAGAGTGAGTTCTAGGACAGCCATGACTGTTTCACAGAGAAACCCTGTCTTGAAAAAACGGGGGAGTGGGGAGGAAAAAGAGGGAGGGAAAGGTAAACTTTTCTGTGTTTCTTTTAAAAACACTGAGTTGTTGCTTTGGGGGTATTGGTAAGAGATTGAATTCTTTATCTTTATTGGACTCCTCCAATGCTTCCTTGGCACTAGACTTGACTGGGTGTTGTCTGTGGTTTTCTGTCCTGCATGGTTCCTGCAGTTGTTAAGTCCAAAAGAAATCACACAGAGGTCTACATTAATGATAAACTGATTGGCCCATTAGCTCAGGCTTCTTATTAACTCTTATAACTTATATTAGCTCATTATTCTTGTCTGTGCTAGCCACGTGGCTCGGCACCTTATTCGGCGGGGCAGTCACATCTTGCTTCTTCTGTGGCTGGGTCACACTGCAGAATAAGCTTTCCTCTTCCAAGAATTCTCCTGTTCTCATTGCTCTGCCTATACTTCCTGCCTGGCTACTGGCCAATCAGCGTTTATTTAAAATATAATTAACAGAATATAGACTATTGTCCCACACCAACTGGGGCTGCAGCAGGAGCAGCAGTGGTGGCAGCAGCCACAAATGCAGATGGACCAGTCAAGAATTGACCTTTGCAGAGAGTGGGGAGGTATTCTCAGTCTCCACAGCCAAAGCCAGGACCAACCTGTACCCGTTGGTGATAGAACATGGCATTGAGTTAACAGTCAGGTAAATGCCTTACCAAAGAAGCAAAAATGCAGTTTCTTCTGTGATGTCAATCACTCTGGGGTTATACATGCTGCCATTATTAAACACCTGCTGTTTGATCAACCCGAAGGGGAAGATGTTCCAAAGCATGCCTTTGCTGGCTTCCACTTTCTGTCTTTATCAGCTGCATATCAATCAGAATTTCAGTAATATCCCCAGGGATTTTAGTGTTAATGCCTAAAGCCTGGAGGAAGGTGGTCTTCTTGGGCCCAAGGCCAGTGTTCTGGGCTGCCACAATGACTTCACATGGGGCAGTGGTACCATTATAGGTGGCAGCTTATGTCTTATTGGCCAGCAGCATGTCCTTCATCTCATTGAGTTCTCTTTTCTTGGTGAATACAAAGCCCAAATTCCCTAGCAATGAGGCAAAGAATCATGCTATTCTTGGCCATCAGCACCACAGCCTTCCCTTGAAGAAATGTCATGTCTGTTGAATCCTACTATATCTGCTCCACGATGAATCATTTTGGATGATCATCCAAAAGTAAGAAGTAAGGTGATCTTGAGGAAGCAGTTGAACTTCCAGGTTGCCCAGCCTTTCCTGGGTATTATGTCAGTGCATCAGAGGTTGCCATGGAAAGTCAAAAGATGATGTCACTCTAATGAGCAAACTTAACCAGATACTGCATTTGGCTTTTTACATGGGTTTGGGGGATCCAAAAAGTAAACAAAGAAGTAGAGCACCCCGTGTGATGGCTTATCCTGGTTATCAGTTTATTGGGTTTGCAACAACTGAAAAGCAAGTTGCTGTGCAGTCCTTGAGGGATCTTCTTGATCAGGTTATTTGAAGTGAGAAGACTAAATGTGGGTAGCACCTTCAGGTGGTAGACTGCATAAAAGGAGGTAAGAGATGGAAACTTTGCTTTTTGCCTGGATCCTTAATGCTCTCTGGCAAGTCCGCCTACCTGTTACTGTTGAAGCTGCTACTGCCATCCTTCTCTAATATCAAATACAGCTGCTTTGATCCCAGTGTGGACTGAAGACTCATATTCTCTAGGAATCCTCCGGGTCTTTAGCACCACATTGGACTTCTGAGGTACCCAGCTTCGTGGACTCCAGGATTCTCAGCCTCTCCAGTACGAGACAGTGTTGTACAGTACTAATGTTTGAACCAAACTGCTGCCATTGTCAGGAGTTCTGCAGATTCTGCTCCCAAAAGATCACCACAGGTGTGCCTGTTGACTGTTTCCCTTCCCTCATAGGAGGAGAGGTCGAACCCGGTCAGTTTCCCTTGCCGACGACCTGTGTGCAATTTTGTCCTAATTACATGGGCTCTTGGAGGAAGGGTTACAGGCTATACATGTGGAAGGACCAGGGGAAGGGCCTCCACGCAGCCCTAGGGAAGCTGTCGTTCCTGCTGAGTGCAGACCTTCCCGTGTGGCCACTTTAAGGCCAACTCCTGACTGTCAACCCCACCCCTTTCTCTGTAAGTGCGTTTAGTAAACTCAACGGTTTTCCCAGGTGAACTTCGGTGAAGTCATACCTCAGTTTGTTGTTAGGAAGGGATTTTAGTAACAGTTAGCCATGGATAGACTACCCAGACGTATAAGTCAATCCAATAAATTCTCTTTTAGTATATATTCATTCTCTGTTCCGCTTTACCCTTGAACTCTGATTAATACACCCTATAAGTGACAAGTCATTCCCTTCCTGTAATTATGGAGTTTGTTTATTCATGTCTTTTGGCACTTTTTTCTGTGTTGTGAATTACTTGTTTTGGAGTTTGTTTGGCTTCCTAAATGTTGGTTACTGTTTGAATGTATCTGGGGAATTTCCCACCATTATCCTTCAGTTATTTTTCCTGCCTATTTATTTCCACCACTTGCAGCATATACACCATGCATACGTGGTGTGCTTAATGGTGTTCTTTGTTCTCTGTTTTGTTTTTTTTTCTCTGTTTTTCCAAGTAGCAAAATCTTTATCTATCTATTTTCAAGTTTCCAAATTCTCCAGTGTTTAATGTAGTCTTGAGTCTACTACTGAAAATCAGTTTCTGGTATTATATTTTACAGCTTTGGGATTTTTTATTTGCTTCCTTATTTTTAATTCTGCATTTTTGTTAATGCTGTTTTGAAAAATATGATGTCGTTCTAGCTTTATTTCTGTGGCCATGGCTTCCTTTGCATGTAATGTATTTGTACTGACTGCTCTGACTCTCAGCTCTAAACCTGATGTCTGGCTTTTTGTACTGGCAGTTTCTGCTCTCTGCCCTTTGACCTGAGTATAGGGTATGCATTCCTGCTTCTTTTCCTGGCTTCTGTTTTCTACTGGAAAATGACAATATAGATAGCAGGCGTCTGGTTGCTGTTGATACCACTCACCTCCTCAGAGGCAGGTACCTGAGATGGCTAGCATCTTGGCTGGACGGTGGACCTCTTTCTCTGTCTACACCTTCAGCTACGGTAACTGCTGATTGCTGTTGTTTTGTTTGTTTTTGTGACATTGTGGGGAATGAATTACTGCAGAGACTAATCCAGTCAAATTTTGGCCCTATTTAGGGATAATTCCTGAGGTCAGTGTTTTTAGTGAAGACTTCTGTTCCCATCACCTCTGCAGTATTTTAGGGCACCTAGGTCTGGGTATCACTACATTGTTAAA
The DNA here is from genome assembly GCA_004026605.1 of Ondatra zibethicus. NCBI lineage: Eukaryota > Metazoa > Chordata > Mammalia > Rodentia > Cricetidae > Ondatra > Ondatra zibethicus. The sequence goes on from PVIU01000507.1 coordinate 110,255, forward strand.
TGGGAGATCTGTACCTCTTTGGTCTGTGCTCTGTTAAGCCTGATTCTCCTTGGACATTGTGATTTGAATAGGAATGGTCCCCATAGGCTCATATATTTGAGTGCTTGGTCATTAGGGTGTGACGCTACTTGAGAGGGATTAGGAGGTATGGTCTTGTTTGAGTTCATGTGGCCTAGTTGCAGGAAGTGTGTCATTAGGGGTGAGCGTCCGTGTTTCAAAAGCTCAAGCCAGGCCCAGTGTTTCTCTGTCCATGCTGCCTGGGGATCCAGATGTAGAAGTCTCAGCTACCATGTCTGCCTACATGCTACCTTGCTTCTTGCCATGTTGATAATGGACTGAACCTCTGAAACTTTAAGCCAGTCCCAATTAAATGCTTTCTTTTATAAGAGTTGCCTTGGTTATGGTATCTCTTGACAGCAATAGAACACTGATCAAGACAGTCATATAGTTCAGTCACAGTTCTGGGCTGCAGATGAGATAAGAGAAGCTCCTGTAAGCCCAGATTTGCTGAATGAGCTGAGGGCTTGAGGCTAACTGTACAGTCATCCCTGATGTCACCTCAGCTTGTCCCTCCCCATGGGATGCCAGCTCTGTGCTACAAGCCAAGATCAGGGCACCCAAGGCCCCCAGTTTTCTCAGGGACGCTACTGTCAAGTTAGAAAGCTTCATTCTATGGGTCTGGGAAACAGATGGGAGCTCCCATTTGTCCTTCAGGTATATACCAGGTAGCTGGGCTGGGATGAGAAGTGTGAGTAGCGGCTACGTGATATGAGTTACCTGAAAGATTATGTTGGCTAGTTTATGTTAGCTTGACACAGAATAGAGTCATCAGAGAGGAGGGAACCTCAACTGAGAAAACACCTCCGTAAGTTCTGGCTGTAGATGCACCTGTAGGGCATTTCTTAATTAGTGATTGATGGGGAGGGCCTAGTCCATTGTGGACGGTGCCATCCTTGGGCTGGTGGTCCTGTGTTCTATAAGAAAGCAGGTTGAGTAAGCCAGTAGGCAGTACCCCTCCATGGCCTCTGTATCAGCTCCTGCGTCCAGATTCCAGTCCTGCTTGAGTTTCTGTCCCGACTTCCACCAGTGATGGACTATGATGTGGAAGTGTAAGCCAAATAAACCCTTTCCTCCCTAAATTGCTTTTGGTCATGACGTTTCATCAAAGCAATAGTAACCCTAATGGGGTATTGCTGTGACAGACCTGACCATGTGTTTTGGGAAGGGTTGTGGAAGGACTTTGGAACTTTGGGCTAGAAAAGCCATGGAGTGTTGAGAGCTCAGCGGGCTGTTCTGTTGGAGCTTGGAAGATGAGAATATTGAGAGTAGTGCAGAGGGTAGAGACCTGGCCTGTGAAGTTTCCGAGGGAAGCAAATACTTTTACCAGGCCTTTCGTGTGAAACATCTGTGGTGTCTGTGAAGAATCAGCTGTGATTAACAAGGAGCCAGAAACGTTAAAGTTAAACCTTTGCTTTGCTGGAACAATGGACGTTGGTCAGTCAGGGCTGAAGAATCAGCTGTGATTAAGAAGAGACCAGCATCACTGAGGTGAAGTCTTCTGGGACATGTTTGCTCAGGGTCAGCACAGAGAAGCTGCCGTACAGATTTGTAAGGTTTGACTCGGGCCGGCAGCTGAACTTCATAGTGTTAGAGTCATCCTAGGTGGTCCTGGTTTTGAAGGCGTGAAGGGGTATGGAGAGCAACAACTTGACACTGTGTGGCAGGGCTGGAGTCCCTGAAGAGATTCCAGGAGAGGCTGTTGGTGAAGATGCAGCCCAGTTGCAGCAACAGACTCCAGCATTTTGGAGATGACCACCAAGAACAGCAGCAGTGGTTGAGTGGAATCAGCTGGAGCTTAGAAGAGGGCCGATTCAGAGAAGTGACCCAAGCCTGTTGGAGGAGCACAGACGATCGTGAATCATTCCTGGACATTGGATATTGAGATAGTAAAACTGTGGGAGTTTGGTTTTGCTTTGTTCAGATTGTGACTGTGCCCTGGTTCTTCCCTCTTGCAGTAAGAAAGTATTTAATTTATTTTTGATTTTTTACAGGACCCCACAGTTGAGAGACTTTGAATTTTAGAAGAGACTGGCTATTTTAAAGAGACTGATTTTGTTTTGTTTTGATTTTTGAGAGAGGGTTTCTCTGTAGCTTTGGAGCCTGTCCTGGAACTTGCTCTTGTAGACCAGGCTGGCCTTAACGTACTGCAACCTCCCTTTGAGTGTGTGCGTTAGAGGATTGGCTCAATTTACACAAGCCTTCTGGCCTTTGCTGCTACTAATCCACACATTTACATCTTGTCTTGTGTGGTTATGAATCCACAGTATGTTGTTACCAATTTAGCTTATGGCTCTGTAAAAAGAACAAAAAAGAAGAAAATTTTCATATTTCCTCATATGCCTTTTCCCAGTATCCTCCTTTGCCTCATATAGATGCAGATTCCCATCTTACTATTTTCTTCTGCCTAAAGGACTTCTAAAAACATTTCTTGTAGTGATTGTCGTGGGCAGTGGACACTTTTAGAGATTACATCTTTTTCTGGCAGCTTGAATGTTGGCAGGTGGCTCCGACTGATACAAGTGTGATTTCTCTTCATGCCTCGTTATTGGCTCCAATTCTCCCCTGAGGGTGCTCCTCCCCCAGCCATCTTGAAGCTCTCTGCCTATCTGCTATCCCCCTCCCTCCCTTCTCACCTTCTCTTTTTTTCTTTTCCCTCTTCTCCTCCTTCCATGAAGTTCATTTCCCTTTTGTGTACAGTGGGAAGTGAATTCCCTGAAGGATCTGGCTGTATGGCCCTCTTCTTACCCAGTTTATATACAGTTTAGAATCCTGGGGTGAGATTAGCCAACTTTATTGGATCACCACCTCCTCTACCTCTTGTTAGATCTTCACACTTTATTATGGACTTTTACATAGATAATTTAATCCTGATTAGATATTATACATTTGTTTTGGTTTTTTTATTTTCTAATTTTTACTTTGGTATTTTTGCTTGGCGTGAGAAATCTAGAAGAATAATGTGAAATCACATTCGTGATGGTAGAGTCCTGACTGCTCCTGACTTGGAAGGAAGCAAGTGATCAGTTGGTAGCCAGCTAGAAGCTGGGATGTGAAAGAGACTTATTGCACCGTCACTTGTCCCACCATACACCTGTAACCGGCTTTCTTTTGGGCCACCAATTAGCTCCCAAATCATGACACAGAGACTTCTTACTAGTTATGAATGTTCGGCCTTATCGTATGCTTGTCCCACTCGCTCTTATAACTTATTGCAACCATTTCTCTTCATCTACATTTTGCATTGGGGCTTTTTACCTTTCTTGTAGTCTGTATGTCCTACTCCATGACTGGCCCCAAGAGTCTCCCTATCTTTCTCCCTGGTTCTCACTTTTCTCTCAAGCCTAGATTCTTCCTTCTACTTATTCTCTCTCCATCAGCCCCGCCTATCCCTCTACTTCCTAGTTATTGGCCATTCAGCTTCTTATTAGACTAACCAGGTGCCTTAGGCAGGCAAAGAAACACATCTTTACATTGTTAAACAAATGCAGCACAGCTCTACATGGTTTAATAGTCCACAACATAAACAAATGTAACAAGCACACCCTTGCCAAGTTAAATAGTCGCCAGCAACTGCCCTCCTCCCAGTTATTTTTCACAAACAAATGTATGTTTTGGTAAGTTACTATCTATTCTTTCTTCCTTAGAGCTTTTGTTGTTATGATATAGTTACATCTTCAAAGCTTGTTGAGGTTCTATTATCCTGAAACTCTTATGCTACTTGTTTTTCCAGTAGGTAGATTCCAGCATACAGACTTTATAAAAGCAGTGTTGACAGTTTTGTAAATATGCAACTCACAGCTTAGTGTATTTGGTGTTGACTCAGAAGGAGCAGCTACCCTGGGGCTGGATTTCCTGAATGTTACAACCTCCTAGAGCCTTGGAACATATTGTTTCCGTGGTGTTGGTTTCTACTCACATGCTGTTTTGCCTTCATTTCCCTTTGAAATTTTTTTCTACTTACATGTTCCTTTTCAGTTTTCTGAAGCTATTTAAAGTAATCTTTGTGCCTGGGATGTAAATGGTAATGTACTTAAGATTCCTACATGTCTACAGTGCCTTTTAAAGTCATACTTAGTTTGGCTGGACAAAGAATTCTAGTGGCAAAATAATTCTCTCTCTCTCTCTCTCTTTTTTTTTTTTTTTTTTTTTGGTTTTTCAAGACAGGGTTTCTCTGTGGCTTGGAGCCTTGTCCTGGAACTAGCTCTTGTAGACCAGGCTGGTCTCGAACTCACAGAGATCCGCCTGCCTCTGCCTCCCCAAGTACTGGCATACGCCACCACTACTTGGCTCCAGAGTCTCGTTATTTTAAAGATATCTTCTTTGAAAGATGCCTTAAAATGTAGTTAATACTTTCACTTTTAAAATTTTCTGATGTTGGATCAAGGTTGTTGTTCGTCTTTCCCTTCATTTTCAAGGTTGAATGATTTTCCATATAGTTTTTCTTCTCATGTGAAAAATCAGGGACTCTAAGGTCTTAGATTTAGAGAGTGTGCTGTTGGGGAATATTATTTTAAGGTGTGTTGCTTTTGTTTATGCTGCATTTGTTTAACTCTGTGAAGCTGTGATTCTTTGCCTGTTTAAAACGTCTGATGGTCTAATAAAGAGCTGAACAGCCAGTAGTAAGGCGGGAGCAAGGATAGGTGGGACTGGCAGGCAGAGAGGATGAATAGAAGGAGAAATCTGGGCAGAGAGAGGAGGAGCAAGAGAGAGAACAAGGAGAAGAGGGCACCAGGGGCTAGCCACCCAGCTACACAGCAAGCCATGGAGAAAGGAGCAAAGAAAGGTATACAGAAATAGAGAAAGATAAAAGCCCAGAGGCAAAAGGGTAGTTGGGATAATTTAAGTTAAGAAAAGCTGGCAAGAAACAAGCCAAGCTAAGGCTGGGCATTCATAAGTAATAATAAGCCAGTGAGTGATTTATTTGGGAACTGGGTGGCAGGCCCCCTAAAAAGCCAAGAGAGTAAAATATCCTACAATAGTGTGCCTCATATAGTGCTTAAGATTAGAAAAGGGATAGGTCAGGTCATCTGTAGTGACAGATGGATCATAGACAATTTAAATTTTTTTAACTTTTTAAAAAATGTGGTGTGAGTGAGTGTGAGAGCACACATGCACAGTCAGAGGTTGATGCTCTTTCTGCCATATGGATTCTGGGACCACACTCAGATCCTCAGCATTGGTGGCAAGCACCTTTACTCACTAAGCCATCTTACCATCTTTGCACCTTTTTTTTTTTTCTTCAAGTGTAGAGCTGGTAAGTTACTTGCCAAGAGGTGGTTACTTGTATCCAGTGTGGCTACCTTTGGAACCATCTGTGATACTTTAAAGCACCTGGTATCCAAGTCTTGCCTAAGACGTTCTCACAGTGTCTGTCTGGAATAGAGCCCTGTTTCAGCACTGGAAGTGGTAGAAGTATTCCAGGAGCTCTGAGAAAAATTTAGTGTTGAAAGCCACTGCTCTAAAATACCAAGAGTAGCATGCCGTCTTAGTCAGGGTTCTGTTGCTATGATGAACACCTTAACAAAAACATCTTGGGGAGAAATGGGTTTATTTCACCTTATAACATACAGCCCATCACTGAGGGAGTCAGGGCAGGAACTCAAAGTGGGAACCTAGAGGCAGAAATTGAAGCAGATACCATGGAGAAATACTCCTTACCTGCTTGTACTTCCTGGTTCAGCAGTTCGCTGTCTTACACACCTCAGTACCACCTGAGGGGTGGTATCACTATAGTGGGCTGAGCTACATCAGTGATCAGCCAAGAAAATGCCCCACAGGCCAATTTGACGGAGGCATTTTCTCAGTTATGACAAGTTGGGTGTCAAACCAGTACACACACTGTTCCCACTTTATTTACATTCTCCAGATGGGGTAGTCCATACAGCTCTAGTGTAGTTTGAGGGCAGGCAGGGTTCCCGTTAGAAAACAGTTTGTGACAGCCTGGGTGCATAGGACCTGCTGCTGCTAGGAGCGACTTAGATCCAACATGTAATCCTCGAGCCTGGTCTCTCAATAGCTTCCTTTGAGACTTTGGGGTACAGTTGTGTGGATGGAAGGTTAAGGAAGCAGGAGGTGTGGGTGTGCTTGTTATAATCTGGCAGCTGTCAAGAAGAGGAACAAGAGGAAGAGACAAGCCTTGCCATTACCAAACCTGGTGCTGCACAGCTCCTTTCTGCTAGTGTTGCATCCGGATGATTGCTTTCAGGAACATGGATGGTAATGATGGTCCCGTGGCCTCAGGTCACTTAGTGATGTCTCTTCCCTTCCTTGCTTTCCTCACTGTCTCATTATGTAGCCCAAAGTGGCATCAGCCTTGAGTAGCCAGCCTCAACCTTCTGGTATTATAGGCCTGTGCTACCATGTTTGCGTTACTCGATTTTTAGAGTGTATATCACCATGAGCTTACACAGTTCTTATTTCGTTCTTGGGGGCCGGGGCTGTCATTGTTCCCTGCCCAATATCCAGACATCAATCTAGGTAGCGTGGAATACTGGGCCACAGTGTCTTCAGGACTTAGGCCAACCTTAGAAGAGAAGAACATTTCTGTCAGTCCTCAGGAAACAGTTTGCCTGCTTTCTGAAAGGAGCTTATACTTCACACCCTCCCAGTCTGAAAGTCCTGCTGATGTTACTTCCCTTTTCTGTCCCCTGCAGTTTAGTTCATCTTGTGTTTGTTATTCTGGGTGAAGTACAGGGTAGGTGTAGGCAGCTGAGGTCAGCTGCCAAGACTCAGCTGAACCTGTTCTGTCAAGACAAACCCGAGTGTTGCCTCATCATTGCTGTTTGAGGAAGCAGAATGGCATGAACAATTCTTAAGACAGAATTTAAATAAAACTACTTCCTAGGGCTGAAGAGATGGCTCGGTCTGTAATGTGTTTGCCTTACAAGCATGAAGCCCAAGTTTAATTCCTAGAACTTGTGTCAAAAAGCCGGGTGTGGTGGAGACAGGCAGATCCCGGGACAGCCAACTGAGCCTGTTTGGTGACACCAGGTCTGCGAGAGACCTTATCACACAGAAGAAGATGGTAACAGCTGAGGAATGGTACAGTTCCAGCAGGCTCTTTCCCCCACTCATCCAACCCTAACATCTGGAAAATCTTAATATCTTCTGGAAATTATTTCCTAGTTTTATTATCTTTACTTTGAAGTAGAAAACTATATAGGTTATCACAGAATGTATGTTTCAACTTCTGAAATTCTGAAGTAATGAATTTGTTTTGAAACTAAATGTTCCTTGATATCCTTAAGAGAGGGGTTTTGCAACCTCTGTCATTGAGTGGAAAGGGCATTTTGGTTCTGATGTTCCTTGTCTCCACTGTAAAAACAGATTTTTGTCTTTCATAAAACATAAATTGTTGTCACTGAGTGTCATTGTGTCTGAATGCATCTGTCTATGACAAGGACATTATAGACCTAAGGACCCTAGGTGGAGTGCTGGGAGATGACTCATTGTCCTTGGGAAGTGAATGAGAATTCATGGCAGTTCTGTATGGCACAGTGGAATTTAGTTGGCTCTTAGGAAAGACATGTTTTCCTGTAATGTGTTAAGTAGAACGTGTTACCTTAGTCTTTAGCTAGCATAAATTCGAAGGTTCTGTTTTCAGGAGTGCTGGGTTATTTGCAGTGGGGAGGACTCATTTTTTTTTTTTTGTGACATTCTCGTAACAACAGGAATGCACTTCATCATGTGACTTTTTATTAAGGGCAGAATGAACCACAGCCCACTGCTTCTCTTCCAGGAGTGAGGAATGTTAATATCTCCATGGAGCTAGGTTTTTCCTGTTGGAACCATGGCAACCAGCTGCCCTTACAAAGGGACTGGCCTCCCCAAACATGAAGCCCCCCCACACACAAACATTTGACTTTCTTCAAGGCTGTAATATTAGAGCAAATTCCTTGTCTTTGCCAAACATACGATTCATTGTGAGAATCTTCCAGCATTACACAGATTCAAGGATTCAGTTTATCTTTCTTAAAATCTGACTTTCCATAAGCAACTTTTGTAGCAGAATTCTGTTAATTTCGGTGTGCTTGTGAGGAGTGTCATCTTGTTTTTGAGGTTCTATGGAGGGTTTTATTCTGCGTGCTTCACTTGCGCCACAGGGATGGCTGGAGTTTCCTGGTGGTGGCAAATCTCTCTCACAGTAGGAGGCATCTCATTACCTTTCTTGGTCATTTCCTCCTTTGCTTTTATTTATGCCTACAGTTCATCAGAATCTGGTGCTGTTGCTAACTGGTTTGGACTGGCCAAATTCTAGGGATTAATGGTGGAAATTAAACTGCTACTTGGTATGAATCCTACAGAAAGATGCTGCTTTGGGTTGGCTGTCTTAGGGGCATAAGTGAACAGGGCAGCTTCCCATGTCTTATGTCTTGCTTCTGAGTCATAGCATTCCCTTCCGGGGGGAGGGGAGGAAGCTCTTTTGTATTAACAGACCCTGTATAAGAGGCCTTTCTTATAGCAGAAAGTGAAGAGTGTCATAGTTAGCTGAAAATGCATGTTTGAGTGGTGTTCCCTCAGGACTGACTTTCTTCAGCTTGTCTTCAAATACCAAAGAGAATTAACTCTGTACACATCTGTTTTGCTTTGCGTGACTTTTGTCAGTGGCATCAAGACTTGTAACGATCTGGTTAACGTGATTCAGGTGTTTGTTGGTTCTCTCTTTTCTAGGAGTTCTCATTCCGTAAAGCCCCGTTAGTGCCCTCTTCTGGACTGAATACCTCTTAATGGATCTGCCTTTAACACCCAGGCTTTCCGCACGGGGCCCCCAAATTTCCAAGCCTTTGCAACTGTCCTTCCCATAGAGCAAAGTTGAGCTGCCTTAGCCCAACTGTCAGCCCCTCCAGAAGCGGTTTGTTCTTCCATCCGAAACTTGGCTACACCCAAGTCATCAGGTGCTCTCCAGTGTTCTGCCCTGCATTGTTGCATTTATACCAGTTACAGCACAGTTCTCTCTGTAATGCTCTTTGTGGTGATTTATCTTCCAAACTCTTGTGTATTTTCAGCACCATTCATTTAGTTGTCACTATGGATTTTTTTTGTTTGCTTTGTTTTTTATATCTCGGTTGTAATATCGTTGAAGGAAACTTTTTTAAAAATATATACTTTAATATCTATTCCCTGGGGATAAGGCATCACCAGTCCCTGAAGCTCAGGCTAATCTGGCTTCTCCATCCAGGACAACCACTTTCCTAGCTCTTAAGCCCAGGAGTACCTCTTTGCTCTGAGTTCTCTGTTCCCTGCAATCTCTGCTTTGGGTCTGAACTCTTTGCTCAGGAGTACAGTAAGGATCACCCACGATTCTGTGTGAGACCCTGGACTCCTCCCTCTCACTGTCAAATAAGTTTTTTTTTCTAATATGCATTTAGTAACCCCAACTGTGGACTTTTAGGATGACTAATCATGACTAAAGTTCTGTTGGGTCTGTAGTAATTAGTGTATGCTGCAGTCAGAGCTGAATCTTCATGCTCAGGCAGTGACCTGGGTTGGGCAGACACACACTCAGATGTCACAGACATTAGCAGTCACCTCACCTCACTAGGGACATAGCTAGCCATCCTTGAAGTACTCAAATTGAGGTATTTACCAACCAGTCATACATAAGTAGGCTTTGTGCTTCTCCTGTGCAATCAGACTTTTAGACGCTCCCCAAGGATATTTTACTTTGACTTTAATATTGTTCTAGGTGCCTGTAATCACTTATCCTTGGCATTCTCCAGTATCATTAGTGAACATGGGCAGTACTTTCTGTTTACCTTCCTTTTGTTCCTTCAAAATTATACTTGAGGTTTTTCTAGTAGTGTGAAGTGACCTTAGCTTTCTTGGCGTGTAAAATATAGTTTTATGCTGTTGAACGTTGAATTCTAAAAGAGCTGTTTTTTTTCCCCCCTAACAGTTGGATATTCTAAAAACCAAGCAATCGCACAGAGCACAGGGTCTTACCTTTGCTTTTTGGATTCAGTAAGTAGCTCCCTGTTTTGTTTATAATAGCTTTGTGAAATATTGACCAAATAATAATTGTGAATTTTAGTATGGTTCTTAAAAATAAATTTGTCGATATGTTATGATGAATCTCAAAAGTCAAGTTTAATAGGCTGTTGCTATACACTGCCATAACAATTAACAATAAAGATAATTTACAAATGTGAAATGGGACCACAGAGAATATAAGCAACATTAAAATAAGCACAGTACTAGCAAGCATGATCTTCAGAGATTAAGAAATGGAAATGGAAACAGGTCATGACAGCCAGAGCAAAGCATGAAGCAGATTCATGGGTGGGGGTCAGGAGTGGACCGAGAGGTACACAGAGTTTCAAATCAGTCAAAGTTATATTAAAATTTTAATTTGTAATCAAATTAGCGAGATACTTCCACAAAGTAAGTTTTCAGAATGTCAGTGTGAACTGGTCCCACACTGATAGCATGATAGTACATTTTATTTAAGAACTTAAAATGCTTTTGCTCTCGACTCCTGATTTTCACAGTTGTTTATTATACAGAAATTAGAAGCTGGTTACTGTGTGCTGAGCACTGATCGGAGAGCACTAGAGACTGTCAGAACTGTCACGTTTATGGGGCATCCTTAGGAATAGGACACTTAGCTGCAGCGGACGAACAGAGACTGTATACAAATTGTGCTGTGCTTAGAAATCCTGACAGATTAAAGCAAAGTAAACAAAGTTTGTCTTAAACAAATACAACTTTTATGTATCTAAATTATTCCATAGGTTGGGGCCCTGGCTTCTTAGAAACATGCATACCAGGGCCCATGATGTGTTGGCCACTGGTTTATACAGCTGTTACAAGTTTTGTTTCTGCCTCTCATTGGTTACTCCAGGTACATGGAAGTAGGAAGGTCACATAGACCAGGAGATGCAGTCTCCCTTTCATGCAAGGGACAGGAGGAGAACTGACCCACAGGGTTACCTTGGGAGGTCTGACATTTTGAAGTCAGAGTTCTGCATAATGTTATCTTTATTGTATTTAGACAGCACGCTTGTAACTTGTTGAAGGCAGATGTTGCCAGTTGGATGAGGAAGTGTCTCTGAGTTTTGTATTTGACCTGTCTGTTTTAGGGTGAAGTTATTTATAAAACAGCTTTGGTATTAGCTATGTAGGACCGACTTCAGCTTTAGGAAGCAAGTGGGGGCTGTCACTGTCTTTGGCCCAGTGTGTGTGAGCTGCTGCTCTACTGAGCTTTACCCTCAAGTTTTTGGCTCCACCTTCAGGTGCTTAGTTGTTCCCTTAATCTGAGAACAGAAAGCAAGCTGTTCATTCTGAGCCTGTGTGTAGCTACCTCTGGAAGCTCTGACAGACAAGGAGAGGGGGGCAAACGGGGACCTGAATCTCATATCTCACACCTGCCTTATAGCTAGCTCTGTGCTGGGAACTACAAATTTTCATGTGAGTGTGTCTATAAATTTAGGTGGACTCATGTTATTTTAAAACAGGAGTTGCACAGTGTGGTGGTGGTGCACGCTTTTAATGCTAGCACTTTGGAGGCAGAGGCAGGTGGATTCCTGTGAGTTTGGGGCCAGCCTGGTCTACAGAGTTCCAGGACAGCCAAAGCTACACAGAGAAAGCCTGTTAAAAAAAAAAAAAACAAAACTAAAAGTGCAAGGTACTCTGCTAAATTATAAAAGTAATATTTTTTTGTGGTGTTAAAGTACATCATAGTAAACCAACCTTTCTCCATTAAAATAAGGTCCCATCCCTTCAAGCTTCCACTGCTTCCCTGCAGTACTAAGCTGGGGACCTTTGACACATGGCATTGAGGAGATACTCCAGATCCAAAATATAGCATTCAGAAAATGTCGTTTGTTTTTAGAGGTGATTTGATGGGCTGCTGGTCAGTATGAGGCTGGCCACCAAAACCTAGACTGGTCTAGAAGCATGGCACTTTCAGCCCCAGGTGCCAGGCAGGGGGCCAGGGCTGGAGACTGGACCTGGTGAAGCCTCCGGAAACCTCCATCAACAGGAGCTCAGAAAGTTTCTGGTGTGGACATGTGAAAGTCCCAGAGGGGTGGCACACCCCATTCCCATGGGAACACAAGGCCCTATACTTGGATTCCTTGGGCCTCACTGTATATGTCTTACAAATTGGCTGTTCACCTGTGTCCTTTACTGTGTTCCTTCCAATCAACTGACAGTGGAGTTTGTTATTCCCTGAGTCACGCACCTCTATCAGCAGATTACTTGGGAACTCCCCATTTGTGTAGCCAAGTAGCATGGCATCTGAATTGGCCATCTTCTTGCAGGGTATGAGCCCATAGCCCGGGATCCATGCTACTCCAGATAAGGGTTGCATTGGATGGTAAATCCTAGCAGAAGTCTTCAGAGTTGCAGGGCTGCAGAGATACAGAGCTCCTTCATCCTCCTCAAGGTTCTTTGGATGGAACAAACTGAAAAAGATGAAGCAGGACCACAAATATGTGACTAATCGTAGTGATGGGGGAAACACAACACACGTGGTCACGTCCAGCCTAAAGTGATTCCAGGTTTATATGCCGTTGCTGTGTGGGAGGCTAGGAGTGTGTGTAAGGAGGTAACATGTAGGAGAGCTTCTGATTTGAGGAACAGTCACGGGGCCAGTACATTTTGCTTGGCCCACAGAATAGCAGTGGATTGCCTGTGATGTGCTGTGCCGCTATCTGTCTGGTATGCTGACATCCCGTGGCTTCTCCATCAGAAAAGTTTTATTTGGAATCCTCAGGGAAGGAACCGCAGGTGTTGGAATTGGACAGACAGGACCTTTGCAGAGAGCCTGAACCACATGGGGAGGAAACTGGCTGTCGGTCAGATTCACTGTCTATGGCTTCAGCGGGTTAGGGCCCGACAGCACTGATGAGGAAAAAACCTAACAGGTCGGAGTGTGGAGTGCTGTGGGTTTACAAGCCCTTTGGCATATGTAAATAGCCAAACACTGTTTTTCAGAACAGGCTCAGGAGGTGGCTGGGATTGTACATTAGTCCTCCATAGTTCAGTCCACAAGGTTACGCTTGACCAGGAAGTTTCTTCCTAAGTTTTTACATCGCATCCAAATGCCAAACATAGGAAGACTTAAAGTGTGTGTGTTCTCAGTGGCATTTGTTGGTGTCTCCAAGGCCTTTCTGCACTTAAGCGTATCTCGCTCAGACTTCACTGGAAGCCTATCATTTATTCTCAGTTCTTTTGACTAGCAGACTTCACCAGCTATTTTTATGTCAGAACGGAATAGCATTTCATTCTTATTAATGCTGCTTTAAAATTAAAAAGTGCGTGTGTGTGTGTGTGTGTGTGTGTGTGTGTGTGTGTACATCATGTGTATAGTTGCCCAAGGAGGCCAAAAGAGGATATTGGGTCCTGAGGAGCTGGAGTTACAGGTGGCTGTAAGCCATTTGATGTTGGTGCTGGGAACTGAGCTCAAGGTTTTAGAAACACAGCACCTGACCGTCTCTCCAGGCCCATAAATATTCATTCTATGAGGCTTCCAGTTTCTTCTCCTCAGGCTGCCCTGTCATTCCATAGTGATGATTCCCTGTTCATAATTGTGGAATTTCAGCCCCTCTGGGAATTCTGTGCACATCCAGGAATGCCAGTAATGATGGTTCCAATCATCTTCTCACTGAGAAGTCCAGGTAATATTCCTTGGCATGAGCCCTGAGATGAATGCACTCTGCTTTCACGGTTGGTGCTGACAGCATCTTGGATTTGGCCTGTTAAAGGGTCTCTCCTTTACATTCCAAGTGCCAGCTGATTCTTATTAACCGATCAGAGTGGCCCACAGAGGGAGTAGGAGCCAGTAGGTCAAGTTTGACTTCCATGAAGGGGAAACCTTCCCCTGCAGTAACACTTCTGACTCTTTATTGAAGTTCTCCTTTGCTTTCATTAAAAAAATAAAACCAAAAAACTTTACATTCTCTAGTGTCTGGGCTACCTTCTTTTCCTGGTGGCTTCAGGAAAAGACCTTATTTATATTACTGGTCACCAGGATCTGTAAAGTTTAGTACCTGCTTCAATGTAAACTCTTTGGATGGAATCTCTGTTTATCTTCCTTAGCTTCTCAGCCATTCATAGATACAGTGAGTGCATTAATTCCATTCTCTCTTTGCTCTTACTGGAATTGTTGATTCATAACAGCAGAAATGGTAGAAATCATAGTTGAATATACTTTAGGCTCTTGAGAGCCAGGCAGTACTGACCATTTGTGCTTTTTGTATAGATCCCTGAACTGTCAGATTGGAGTCTTAGTTAATTCCATGTATATTAGGAAGAACCCAGAAGTTGAACAGTAAAGTGTGTGTGTGTGGTCATGCGTATGTGTGTGCGCAAGAGAATTGGTCTCAGTCCACTGATAAAAATGCTCATTTCTCTCAGATCTACCTTCACAGACATAAGCATCTTACCACTTTTCCTGGCAGCCTTTAGGCCAGTCAAGTTAAGACATAGAATTAATTGTCGCATACGTGTCCACCCTTTGCTAACGTGGCACGCGTACACCGTTCCTTCCACAACACTTGGGTCCAGCCAGTTAGGTGGTTCTGTAATACACTGTGCAGCTCTGCTGCTTGTGACTGAACATACAGTCTCTTCATCAGAGAGTCCTAGTCTTCAAGTGATGTTCTGATAATGCCAAACTGAAATAGGGGAATAAGAGAGGAAGGAAACAAAGATCTTTACTTAATGTGCTTGTAACAAAATAAGGTGGAAATGTATTGGAACTTTGATATTCTCGTTTCTGTAATTGGTCACATGGTGATAGTTATTATAACTGCTCTCAAAGATCACTTAGTGGGGAATGCAGTCACAGCTGCTCGGATCAGGAAATCCAGGACAAAAGAACAGATACAGTATCATTTCACATACTTAAATTCAAACCCTAGGAAAGTTAACCACATTATTTATTAAGTGCACACATAATGAAAAAAATAAGAAAGGACAGTGGAGCCCCAAAAGCTCAAACCGAGGTCACTCAGAACAGGAAGTCCCTGGAAGCAGCATCAAAGCAGATCCCCAAAGTGTTGGCAATAGGCAATTCTTTCTGTCTCCACCCGTAATTCTTGATCTCATAATCATTTATGAAGCCCCTCAGTGGAGTTGATTCTTTACCTGGAAGGTGACTAACACCTTTATTCTGGAAACGGTCTGGGCCGTTTGTCATGTTACCTGGATCATGTTGTTGTGATTTATTAGCCTTAATCACAGAACATGATAAAACCAAGAGACTCTTTAAGAAATTTCCTGCACTCTATACTTGCTAGTCCTTTGTAGAGAAATCATCTGCTTTACCCCAGTAGTCTGGATCAGCCATCTTGGCATACACCCTACTCCTTTCTTTATCTGTTTGTTTGTGGGCATAAGGAGTCCAGAGTGTCAAGTGACCCCTTAATTTCTGGTTCAGTTATTGTAGTATGTAAGTATTATAAGTATTTCCCCTGTCACCTTCTCCCACACCCCTTTAAATATTTAAGTCTTTGATTATTTGTCCTCTGAAAATACCTTATTTTACTATGAAGTGAAACATTCCTGCAGGAAAATGCACAAAACCTTATAGTGTAGAACATATATAAGGAACTTCCTATTGCTAGCACCTCAGGAATCAGCCATGATGTTGCTTCCTGTTGCATAAATTCTAACTGGTCTTAATAATAAAAACCCAGAGTGAGATATTGGGTGAATGCTGAAATATCAGAGAAGGAAAGGAGCCAGCCACTAGAGAGACCTTTTACCTCTACCAAATCCTTGGACCAGAGTGGACAAGATCCTCTCTCCACCAATCCTCAGACTGAATGTATTGGGTTCCTGTCTCCTCCCACCTTATATTCCTCTCTCCCCCTCCCTAGTGCTGGGATTAAAGACTGTGACTCCCAAATACTGGGATTAAAGGTGTGAGCCTCCACCTGGCTCTGTTTCTCTTTTAGACTGGATCAGTGTTGTGTAGCCCAGGGTGGCCTTGAGCTCACAGAGATCCCTCTGTTTCTGCATCCCTGAGTGCTGGGATTAAAGGTGTGCGCCACCACTGTCTGGCCTCTATGGCTAACTAGTGGCTTAGCTCCATACTCTGATCTTCGGGCAAATTTTGTTAGATCACAAATAAAATATCACCACAACTTCCAGCAACTTCCTGTTCCGAATGACCTCAGTTTGGACTTTTGGGGCTCCACAGTCCTTTCTTTTCCTTAATTTTTTATTGTGTGTACTTAATAGGTAACGAGGTCAACTTTCCTAGGGTTTGAATTTAAGTAAGTGAAGTGATACCATATCTGTTCTTTTGTCCTGGATTTGCTGAACGGAGCAGCTGTGACTGCATTCCCCACTGAGTGACCTTTGAGAGCAGTATTGATTGTAGTTTGTTTCTCCATTTGATATTTATTGACTTGGATGTTCCATGTCTGGAAAGTGCTATCCAAATCTAACTTGGGTAGAGAACCTTTTCTACACAGATGGTAACATTGCTAAGTCTTAGGAAATCTGTACCTTGTTCTTCATCCTGAGCTACACTTTGACTGCCAGAATTCTTTTTCCCCACCAGTCAAATAGTTGCTTTTCCTTGATGACCAAAGAGAGTCCTGGTTTATGAACATCTGAGTTGCCTACGCTGTTGTGTTCTTGGACTGTGTGCCTTTCTTACTACGTTGGAGTTGCTTTATATTAATATAAAATGTGCTCTTTATACAGGATGATGTCATGATGCCCCAGAGAGTGAGGCTACAATATGAAGCTGCTGTGCAACACCCAACGAGTGTGAGTACAAGGCCTTTTCTGTGTTGTCGCCATCTTTAATGAAATGCTAGTCTTTTTTTTTTTTTTTTTGAGATTTTATTCCTTGGGATTAGAAAGACTATTTAATAGTCAGTCAAATTTGGGAGATTTATGACTGCCATGTTTCTGAGCCTGTATGGGTATAAACGTGTTTCTGGTTAGTGGCAACAAGAGTAAGAACTAAAGACAAAACTACCTTGCTGCCTATAGAGTCCTAAGGTGTTCTTTTGAGAGAACTCCACTGAGATCAGAATTCTTCACTTCATCAAAGAAAAGAACTTCAGGACAAGTCACTATGAAGTAGAGTGGAGTTTATTAAGAAGGGATTTTTAACATAGATTTAAGCAGAGTATTAATAGACAAGTATTTAGGAAAAGATACCATACCCCCAAGTACGGGCATAGACTTCTCAAGAGAGTCATTTAAGGATCTTATCAGTAGCTATACATAGCCGGGCAGTGGTGGTGCATGTCTTTAATCCCAGCACTCGGGAGGCAGAGGCAGGTGAATCTGAGTTCGAGGCCAGCCTGATCTACAGAGCGAGTTCTATCAAGGACAGCCATGGCTATGCAGAGAAACCCTGTCTTGAAAAACAAAACAAAATAGCTATACATATAATTTTGATGACTTCAGAAGCTACATTGTTTAAAGGATTCTAAGAAATTCTTTTTTCTTTGCTCTTTTGTTTCTTTTATAAATGAGATCAGAGAGGATAGTTCTGAGGTACATTGGACAGAATTAAAGGTTAATAAGGTAAAATCATAGGTCAGAAGAGTTGAAGGAATCTTTTATATATTAGGTTACAGGGAGTTAAGACATGTTTTTACTGTAAACAAAGTTTACACTCTTGTGAGAGTCTCAGAAAATTGACGTTTTATAGCTGGAGAAGGAGTAGGCCAAATGCAGCAGGGTCATACGTGCTTAGGCCTCAAGCATGATCTGTTGCAAGAGAGTCATGCGTGCTTAGGCCTTAAGCATGATCTGTTATCATGTTATAATACTCTTACTTGAAATATCTCTATATAAAAATAAATTGTCCCTATGTAGTTAACCTCCACAGGAGGTTTTTATTAATTATACTGGAATTCTTGATTCTCAGCTAGGGAAAGACTTCAAATAAAAACTCCGTCCTAAATGAAAGGCTCCTTTCTATGTCCCTTTGATGTCCACTGTCTTTCTATCCTGTTACCATTTTGGGGAAGCCCTTGTCACTTTGAAACAGAAAAGATAGATTTCTTTCTTCCTCCCCTCCTCCTTTCTGTCCCTCTCTCTATTGCTTGCTTTATGATGCGGGGGTTCCCTTTGCCATGTAGCCACTAACCCAGGACAGGGTGTTGCTTCCTACGAGGGAGTTGGACTCCATGTAAAGTCAAGTTGGACTACACTGGCCTTTATTTCCCTATTACACTGGTCCATTCCGAGGAGAAAGCTCACTAAACGACCTTCCCAAAGGATACTTCGAGGCATTCAGATCAACCTTTTACCATCAGGGCAGCTGGTTATCCTCCAACATGCGTTGTTGCGTGAACTCTGAATGTAGCTCACACACCATCTGCTTTCACTAAGTCGGCACCTTTTACTTATTTCTCCCGTCCCCTCCCTTTGCTCCTGATGAACAAGCACAGACCTCAGGCCCTACTCCTGGAGTAGGGAGTTCCCTATTTTATTTGTTTTGGTTTTTCGAGACAGGGTTTCTCTGTGTAACACCCCTAGCTGTCCTAGAACTCACTCTGTAGACGAGGCTGGCCTTGATCTCACAAAGATCTGCCTGCTTCTGCCTCCTGAGTGCTGGGATTAAAGACGTGCACCACCACCGCCCAGCTATCCCTATCCTATTTAAAGTCAGAGGCTGAAGACTTGTGTACCCTGAGCTGGAATTGCTGATGCTGTGGAGTACACCTGTAAGATAGAGGACATGCCTCGGTTGCTCTTGAGCGGTCTCTGGCAGAGGATGGTACCTTTATATCCCCTGTGGCAGCTCTGTGATTCTTGGGGGTGGGAGTTGTTCCAGGTAGGGTGTGTGCCCATATCAGTCCCTATTACTCTGCCTGCCTCACCCTGTCTTTTCAACCCCGTCCTACCCAACCTGCCTTTGAGGCTGCTTCTGATGCTTTAGCCACTTCTGTCTGCCTAGAGGGTACATGTTGAGCTTTGCCAGGGGAAATCTCAGAACCTCTTCTAGTATAGAGTTTTAAGGTGGGGACAGAAGCTGCTCTGCCCATGTAGGCCCTCCTAGGAGCAGAGGGCATCAATGTAGCTACCGTCACCGTGATTACAAAAGGTTCTGGGGGACTCAGGCCCACACGGTGTGTGCGGGACTTCTGTGCAGTATGTTTCAGCGGAAGAAATGAAGATCTGTAACATCCATTGTGTCCTGAAAGGGTCATGAGTAAACAGAGCTAAAGAACCACAAATCATAGTGTTCAGCGACCACAGACTCTAGAAGTTGCTTTTTTAAAGTTCAAAAGCGTAGAATATTCCATCTTCCCCACTTTTTAATTGGGAAAGATGTCGGAAGATGGCCAGCAATGTCTGGCAGCATGTGGCTGTCATGGAGCATATGGGGACTCCATTTACACCAGGCAGTGGTGTCCTTTGGCTCCCCAGGGCGGGAATCCCTAGGTCTCACCCAACAGTTCAGGGTTTGCTACCCCAGTCTCCAAAGATACTGGCAGGTATCCTTATCATCTGGAGAAAGACTTTTCTGGTGTGGTCTGTTTGTTAGGAGTTAAATAAACTTTCGTGCTGCGTCTGCGAAGGGAACATAAAAGATAGAATTTCCAGAAGTTCCTCTGGAGTGGCTGACAGATGATGTCTGTTGTGGAAGTCAGAGGATAAAGGACAAGCCCTGCTCTGAATTGAGCCTACTTGCTGCCCCTGACTAGGTAGGACATGTTCCTCTGTGCTTTGCCCGTCCTGACGGTCGTGCTGAAATCAAGGCACATGAGCCTATCTCTGCCCCAGCAGAGAAAAGATGTCTTTGGCTAGGGCTCTGGTTCTCATGTAAGATACCATATATGTTTTACTCAGAAATGAGTTTCCAATTATTTTAACGTTATATGTGCTGGAAACATGTAAGGAATTTTGTAACAAGTATTGCCGTTTTAGAGAGCCATCTTCTTTTCAGATGTTTTAATATCCCTTTCTACCCAAAACTAAAACTAAGCAGATTGGCTGCATTAATGAACTTAATTCTGCAGTTTTTGTACCATTCATTGGAATGAGCTGTGGTATTTAGAGATGTTCAGGAATTAAAAAAATGAAACTGTCAGCTTTTCTTAAAGTTAAATCAGCCTTGACTTATTAAAGCATTTTTGTATATTGTTTAAAGTTCTAGATGATGACTTTTCCTGCTCATTCTCATTGAGTTCTCGGATACTCCGTCCAGCATTCCATAGAGAACCTTGTGCTGCGTTTTGCTCCCAACCTTAGAGTCTGGTGAAGAACTTCTTTCTCTTCTTGACTCAGCATGTCAGGACCGTTGGCTCTGTAACACAAAATTAGCCTGAGAAGAAGCAGTTACTGTGATTCTGGGTTTAAAATCATGGCTTACAGAGTCCTAGTCTGTAGTTGCTGGTTGGTGGCTAAGTTGATTATTATGCTTAGTTTGTTCAGAAGGAATGAAATGAATGTTGGCAGTATGTCCCTACCCTGTTGTTACTTCCTTGATGCCATTTACAAGAAAACCACTTACTTAGTAAGGGAAGACCCCTGTTGGCAGCTGGGATAATGTATTCCATTGTTTGAATCACTGCAGAATTCTTGGGTTTTATGTTTGGGGCATTATTAGAAGCTCTAGATGTAATTTGTTATTATTAATTTCTACTATCAGTCTCCCGAACCTTTGCAACCTAAACAGTTCTGGAGCTGATAGGATAGTATGGGAAGCCTCATGCTTGCTCTGCAGGATCCTCGGGTTGTCACAAGGGGCCTTCCCACTGGAATCCTGAGCAGAGGCATGAAGGGAAGGGTGGTGGTAAAGCACAGCTTCAGGGATACCAAGGGTGAAGGCAGGAAAATCACAACATCCCACTTGTGTGGCCCACTACAGGCAAGCATGGCGGTGAGTGGCCTCTGTACAAATACACACTAGATGGCTGATAGTTCTTTTTGGAATCCTTGTATATAGGATGTGTGGGTGTCTGCTGTCAGTGTCAGGAAACCCCAGTAGGCTCCAAAAATCAAACTCGATAATAGAAATAGGCACAAGAACATCTATCACAAGCACTGAGTATAGATGAGTTGAGCCGTCAGCCTTCCTCTTCCAGGGTTTATCTCTACAGAGTAAACTTTCTCATCCCCTCTGTTCAGAAAGTAGCTTCAAAGACAGCAGAGCTAATAGTTTCTGTCCATTCCAATCCATGTCTTTGAAGTCTTACCTACAGATGAGACAGGAACCTTCCTACAGCTATCGTCTCACTGATCCTCGTTTAACCTGTGAGGTAGAAGCTTCCCCTATAAGTGGACTTTTCTTTCCTATCAGCCAGTTCCCGACTAACCAGAGACTTATTAATTATAAAGCTTGTCTGATAGCTCAGGCTTGTTACTAACTAGCTCTTACATTTTAAATTAACCCATATTTCATATCTATGGTCTGCCACATGGTGGTACCTGTTTTTGGTACAGTAACTTCATCTCCTGCTTCCTCTGTGTCTCCTGGTGACTCCTCAGATTCCTCCTCCTTCCCAGCATTCTCTTGGTCTGGTTCTACTGCCTAACTTTATCCTGCATGGCTGTAGGCCGGTCAGCGTTTTTATTAAGCCAATCACAATGTGTATTATATTCACACAGTGTAAAGGAATATTCCACATTCCCCCCCCCCAGTCTTATTGGCTACTTATGAGGTAAGAGGTCATCCTAAAGTAGTCTCTCCCTAACCTTCATTTACCCTGTGAAGCTAGAGCTTCACCCCTAAGAGTCTCAGTGACCTTCATCTGCTTGGTAATGTAGGAACCTTATCCCAAGGACAGCCTCACCAACCCTTGCCTACTTGAAGTGAAAGCTTTACTTTCACTTTGGGTATATGTGGTAGGAGGCCGCTTGTTTGTTTTCCTGGCCGCCCAGACTCCCGAAATAACCACACAGAAACTATATTATTTAAATCACTGCTTGGCCAATCACTTAAGCATATTTCTGGCTAACTCATATCTTAACCCATTTCTATTAATCTGTGTATTGCCACGCGGCTGTGGCTTACCAGCAAGGTTCTGGCTGGCGGATTGCGTTTTTCTCCTCTGGTGGCTACATGGCATCTCCCTGACTCTGTCATAGGTTCAAGCAGTGTCTTTATTAACCAATGGCAGGCATTCACAGCATACAGAGGGAATCCCACATCACCAGAGATTATGACAGTGGTTTTCTCAATGTTGAGCTACAGTTCAAGAAGTGACCCTGGTGAGGAGAGAAACCAGGTGATCAGAGCAAGCACACAATGTCAGTGAGTTTGAGTCTGTTGTTCAGTGGCTGTTCTGTGGGATTCATCTGAGGAAGTCTTGGAGAACCAGGCTAGCATGTCAGTCAAGAGCACAAAGACACTTTAGCACTGTAAACCCCAAACCCAGGCTAGGGTCAGAACACATGAGGCCTACAGATCAAGATATGGAAACTATCAGAGCAATTCAATTTTAAATGAACAACTGGGAAATATCCTCATACAATGTCCTTGGTCCTTGAGGGCCATATAGAGACAGGGTGTCTCAGACTACTGTGTACTATAGTTTAGGGTGTACTGTAGGTGTGGGACCATGGTCTGTATTCTGTCAATTATATTTTAAATAAACGCTGATTGGCCAGAAGCCAGGCAGGAAGTTTAGGCGGGACAACCAGACAGGAAGTAGAGGCAGGTCAATGAGAACAGGAGAATTCTGGGAAGGAGGAAGCCCCTTCTTCTGCAGTCCTGACCAGCCACAGAAGAAGCAAGATGTGACTGCCCTGCTGAAAAAGGTACCGAGCCATGTGGCTAACATAGACAAGAATAATGGGTTAGTATAAGTTATAAGAGTTAATAAGAAGCCTGAGCTAATGAGACAATCAGTTTATAACTAATGTTGACCTCTGTGTGATTTCTTTGGGACTTAATGACCGTGGGAACCGGGCAGGGCAGAAAAACCACAGACAAGGCTACACTGGAGGCCATGGCATGAAGGATGCTATTTGCTCATCTTTTCCATAGCACCTTCCCAGGAATGGCAGCCACAGGTTTCGCATGGTGCTTCTGGGGCATTTTAGATGAGGTTCAGAAATGATTCTGCAAAGGAAGACTGGGCTTGGTAGTCTTGTAAGCTTCCTGAAGCAGCCCTGGGGATCATTCAAGGACTATGGTGCCCTCACATCAGAGTCTTCTCTAAGAGAAGGGGAGCAAACTGAACTTGGTGTTATATCCCTGTGATCTCAAGAGCTGAGGTAGACAGTGTTTCAGGCCAGCCTGGTCTGATGTGAGATGTTCTTCTGTATATGTGTTGTTTTTATCGGTTAATGAATAAAGCAGCTTTGGCCTATGGTAGGGCAGAATATAGCCAGGTTGAAAGGGATAGAGAGAGAGAGTAGGTGGACTGAGACGCCATATAGCTGCTGAAGGAGACAGACACAAGGAACCTTTCCGGTAAGCTACAGCCTTGTGCCAATACACAGATTAATAGAAATGTGTTAATTTAAGATGTAAGAGTTAGTTAATAAGTTTGAGCTAATAGGCCAAACAGTGTTGTAATTAATATAGTTTGTATGATGATTCAGGTCCGGGCATCTGGGAAACGTAAGAGCAGTCTCCGCTTACAAAATGGCACCTAGTATTTGGCAGTGTACATCTACATAAAGCCTAAGAAAGTTTCTTTTAAAAAAAGAGGGCTTCTAGACCCACAAAAACGGCAACATGTTCTGACATAGGGCTGTGTTTTGTTTTAAGAATTATTTATTTATTATGTATATAGTGTTCTGCCTGCATATATGCCTGCAGGCCAGAAGAAGGCATCAGATCTCATTGTAGATGGTTGTGAGTCTCTGTGTGGTTGCTGGGAATTGAACTCAGGTCCTCTGGAAGAGCAGCCAGTGCTCTTAACCTCTGAGCCATCTCTCCAGTCCTGGGGGCTGTGCTTTGTGGAGGTAGGAATATGTTCCAAGATGGGGCCTTGTTCGGAGGGAATGGGAACATGTTCTAAGATGGGGCTGTGTTCTGAGGCTATAGGGGTATTTTCTGAAATGGAGAATATTTTTTTCTGAGGTGGTACTCTACTCTGAGATGGGGACGGAGACATACTCTAAGGGAATGTTTTAGGATATGGGGCTGTGTTCACTCTTAAGACATCTCTTGGGACTGTCCCATGTGGGCCTGGCATTCTATTCTCTCTTCCTCCTGATGCCAAGGATTTTTGCTTGAATTGGCCCCCAATCCTTGGATTTCACACTTACTTACAAAACCTTAAAGACTTTTTGTTGTTGGTTTTCACAGATCATAGGGTGCCAAGTGAGGAGAGACCCCCCAGACTCTACAGAGCGATACACACGTTGGATCAACCAATTGACAGCTGATCAGCTGTTGACACAGGTGACAACCACTGGGTGTTTGATCTTTTATAGGCTCAAGTGCTTCAGGTTAGAGTCCCCTGGGACCATGTCCAACTTCTTGACACATCCTGTCAGGGTTGGGCTTTGTAACTTCAGTCATCTACATACTCTTAACTAGACAATGTCTAGGTGGGGCAATCCCATGTTGTTTTGAGCTTTGATGGGTCAGGTCAGTGTAGGACATTATCTCAAGTACCATTTCTCAGAATCCAAAGAAAGCATTTTATTCTCTGCAGTGTGTCCTTAACATGGCCCCGGTGGATAAGCATAACTTTGGCAGCCACAGTGGCTCCAGAATTAAATACACAATTGCTTTAGCAGTGGACAGAGGGCAGCTGTGTCTGAAGAGTAGATGCAGAAGTATATAGAGGATGTCTATAATTCTGGCATGCAGGTGTGAGGACAGACATAGTTTCACCTAGTAGCTACTGACTTAGATCCCACTAATTCTGTTGAATTAGGATTTGAGGCCATTGAGGAGTCAGTGATTATGGTTTTCCTCTATGGGATCTTCTGTCTGTCCCCTCAGGCAGGCAGAGATTGTCTTGTCACCGTGTACAGTGGCAGTCAGGGCCCAGCGTCTGCCACAGAGCCCTGGCTTCATGTTGCTTTCACGGGCTTCTATACTCTTAAGTTTTTGAGTGTGTGCAAAACAGACATTGGGCAGACTGTGACCGGTCCATGCATCTGTGCCTGTGAGAACCAGTGTGAACACAGTATATCAGGATGCCTTGGGGCATGGCTCATTGTTACATGCCTCCTGAGAGCAACTTCCATTCAATGTAGTGAATGCCCAATATGAGTTCAGAATCTCTCCCTAGGAGGTTAGGTTTTGTGTCTATGGAAAACTGTGTTTTAATTTTGATGTTTTTAAATTTTATTCTGAAAACTTTGTTGTTGTTATTATTATAAAGATGTTGTGATAAAAATCATCTCACTGTGTAGCCAAGGATAGCCTCTAACTCAAGATCCTTCTGCCTCAGCCTCCTGAGTACAGAGATTTCAGACATGATGTTATTTTAAATAGGCTTGGCTACTTCATGAACAAATTGGGGGAGAGGAGAGCCAAGAGAAAGTAATGGGGTAGTGGTAAGTACAAGCAAAGTGCAATAATACATATGTGTGAAAACATAGTGTTATACATATGTGTGGACAGTGTTATAAACCCATTATTTTGTACAAAAACTTTTGAATATAGAAGTAACTCTAGCTTTTAAAAAATAAAGAAATTTGAATATTAGAAAAGGTTTGTTAAAAATATTTTTTATTTATTATGTATATAATATTCTGTCTGTATGTATGACTGCAGGCCAGAAGAGGGTACCAGACCTCATTACAGATTGTGAGCCACCATGTGGTTGCTGGGAATTGAACTCAGGACCTCTGGAAGAGCAGGCAGTGCTCTTAAACGCTGAGCCATCTTTACAGCCTAGAAAGGGTTTTAAAGAAGCATGTTAACTGAATTCCCACTCTTCAGCTCACTTACTTGTCATGCAAGGTCCTGTCCCCTCCTTCCCAAGGCTTTTCTGACTGTAGGATGCCTTAATCTTTGACGTTTAAACTTCAGAGTCCTCATAGAAAGTACTGAATTAAAGCTGGGCGGAGGTGGTGCATGCCTTTAACTCCAGCATTCAGGAGATAGAGGCAGGTGGATCTCTGAGTTCGAAGACAGCCTGGTCTACAAAGTGAGTTCCAGGATAGCCAGAACTAAACAGTGAAACCCTGTCACAAAAAAATAAATAAAATACTGAATTTTTTTTAAGACAGGGTCTCACTATGGTAGCCCTGACTGCCTGGAACTTGCCACACAGATCAAACAAACTGTCCTAAGACTCACAGACACCTGCCTCTGCCCCATGACTGTTGAGCTTAAAGGTGTGCACCACCACACCCACCATAGGAACTACTGAATATAAAATTCTGTGCCTGGCAGTGTTTGTTGTGTGTGAATGTGTATCGGACCTTTTCTAAGAAGTATTCAAATAGTCAGAAAGAATTTACCAGAAACTTATTGGGGGACACTCCATAAAATTGGAAAGCTAGTTAAGATGGAGGTGCATATAAGATTCAGGTGACAGGTCCGTGTCCTGAAGAGCTTTATAGGACCGCAGGGGATAGAAGGAACTCAGTCCCCAGACTAGGGTCCTGGGAAATGGAAAGAAAACACAGTCCTGTTTTTGAGAATAAGGTGACTACTTAGGGGCATAACGCCCGTGTTTGCTTTTGTAAATGAAGGCTGTGTGGTGACTCTGGAGCTGACCTGTCCAGAGAGGTCTGCCCAGCTGTTTCTCAAGGCTTTGGCCAGGCTTGTGAGAGTGAGCTGCTCAGCCAACGCTTAGTGCTAAGGTGAACTGGAGAGATCCAGGTACTTCCAGGAGCCTTCAAAGGCCATCGCTTGTGCTTCCTGGGGCCAGTCATGACTGGACAGGTCCTTTTGGATACGTCTGTGTCAGTGGAAGAGTAGTAGGTCACCTGCTATTTTGTGATAGGGCCTCCCTGGTTCTTCCAAGAGTGTGGGAGGGAGACCAGGCCTGGTTATCAAGAGCGTGGCATGGGTGTCTGCCTACCTTACAGGATCCTAGCTGGTCAAGGCCTTGGGATGGCTTATCTAACAAAAGCTTTAGGATATGGCAACAACCCCTCTGGGCGATTTCTCTTGGGCCGTGTGTCCAGACTGGGCCCAGGGACTCCAGTAGTAAGTGCTTCAGACATGAGTATGACATGAGTGGTGGCTGCTAGGGACCTCGGCTTATCCCTTCCCCATTGAGTGACATCCCTCTAGGCTCAGAGTCAATCTTAACAGAAGGGAGGGTCTGACTGCCATGTGTTTCGGTTTCTTACATAGCCCTTACCAGTCCCACAGTGCCTGCTCTTCTTAAAAACTCCTTCTGTTTTTAATTATTTGTTTTCATTCATTTTACATACTGACCAGTTTCCCTTTCCTCCTCTCCTCCTGTTCCCTCCACAACTTCCCTTCTACCCCCAGCCTTCCAACCCCCCCATCCCACCTCATCCACTCCTGTCTCCATTCAGAAAGGGGCAGGCCTCCCATGGGAGTTAACAAAGCATGACACATCAAGTTGACCAAGACCAAGCTCCTCCCCCTGCACCCAGGATGGAGCTGGAGAGATGGCTCAGTAGTTAAGACCACTGGCTGTTCTTCCAGAGGACCCAGGTTCAATTCACAGCACCCACATGGCAGCTCAAAACTGCCTGTAACTCCAGTTCCAGGGGTTCTGGCACCCTTACACAGACATACATGCTGGCAAAAGACCAATTTACATAAAATAAAAATATCAAAACAACAACAAAAAACTTAAAAAAGATTGGTCAAGGCAACCCAGCATAGGGAATGGGCTCCCAAGAGCTAGCTCAAGCACAGGGCAGAGCTCTTAATTAGTTAAATAAATATAATGTGTTAGGTGCTGGAGGGCCAGCTGGGAGTCCTGGAATTCACTCCGTAGATCAGGCTGGCCTCTACCTCGCAGAGATCCGCTGCCTCTGCTTCCTGACTGCTGTATCTTGGATTCTAACACTCCCAGTACAATATCTGTTCCTCCATTTTTTTGTCCTTGCTGGTGAAACCTGAGTCTTCAGTTCTAAAAGACACCCATCCTTGGACTCAGTTTCATTATTTGTAAATTTGAGGGTTTCACCATTAGACCTAGGTCTTTTCATGACTAACCACTCAGTAGCCCATTCATTTGAAGATCTTTAACAAAATTAAATAAAGGAAAAGTTACAGCTGGTTTAGAAGGCATTGTACATGATCCCTATGCTGTAGGTTCTGGTGACCCAGGGATCCTATTGTCTGTAGACATGAGAGACCACTAAGGCCTCTTGCTGACCTACAATCAACTGAGACTCTTGTGAGCAGGTAGAACGGGGACCATGGACATGAAGCAAAGGTAGACAGCTAAGAGGGAAAGACAGGCGTTCATTCCAACTGGGTAGCACTTACCCTCCTCATGTTCTTTGGTTACAAAAGAAAAATAGACTTCACCCAGGACATTCGTGGCTTATAGGTTTTGAGATTTGTTTCACTTGATTGAATATACATCCCAAGGCACTCATTGACTTTTTTTTTAAAAGCTTTTATACCATAATTTTTATACCATAATTTTAAAACGTCTTTGGCCGAGTGTACTTACTGTCGCTGATGGCGAAAATCTACGAGCAAAGTTCAGACTAGGACTTTAGAGCAGTGTCAGAGCAAGTGAGGCCTTGCCTGTGAACTCCACACTGACAGTTTAAGGAAATGGATTATCTGATTTCTCATGGGGGCGCGTGGGGAAGCCTGGCATGAAGGAGGAGGTGACAAAAGCAAACAGGAAAGGGAGCAATCATTAATGTGGCCATCAGTGCTACCAAAGCTCTCCTCCCATTCCCTATACTCCATAGTCTCACTGTGTGATACCCTCAGTTTTCACCCTTCCCTTTTCGCTGCCGACTCCTCTCACTACTACTTTCTACTCCCTCTTGCCTGCCTGTCTTTCCCTCTGACCTGGCTCCCTTCTCTGCTCCATGTCCACCTGCTACGCCCCTCATTCCTCCTTGTTTATACCCCTCTTGCTTGTCTAAAATCCCTCTGACCTGTCCATAGCCTTTTCTCTTAACTGTTCATGCCCCTCCTGGGTGTTCATACCCTTCTCTCTTGTTATGCTCCTGCGTGTTCACACCTTCCCAGAATCCTCACATGTCCCCTTCCTGTTTTCGGCTTCCCCTTTTTGTTCCCTTCCTCTCTCTTGACTGCCCATACTCTTCTCTCTACCTGTTCATTTTTCATACTCAGACAATACCCAAATGTAATTTCTTGAGCTGGGTTAGCTGTGCTTCCTTGCAAGTCTATGGGGCCTCAGGCTCCCTGTTTGGAGCACTTGCTTTATGGCTGCTCTACTGTCCTTGACTCAGTTCCTTGAGCATCAGCACGGCGAATGTCTTCAAGACCACCTTTACCTAGCCTCATGTTAGCAGATAGTGTAGGCCTACAGCTTCTCGGCTGGATTTTACTGACTGGCTCCAGCATCAATCCCGAGATACCTCTCCTCAGCCTGGGCCCTGTGGGATACCCTACACATGAACTTTCTGCAGTTTGAGCCTAAGCACACCTGGATGGTTTCCCTCTCATTTCTTACCTGCTCACAAAGTTTTCCTCCAGGAGCTGAGATTTGGCACCTGAAGTCTTCACTATCAACATTTGCTCTCCCTGGAGTTCATTCTGTGAGGGTCTTTAGGACCAACTGCCTTCTCTGCTGCATGTTTGCTTACTCTCTTATCTTCTGCATTTCAAATAAAATTATCGTAGCATTTCTACCTCTGTCAGCTTATAAAGTGGGTGACTGAGGCTGTGCTGCCTGAGTGTCAGCTGAGGTTGCCTGGCAACTCAGCGTTTCTGATCTGCCTGCAGTTCTCGTCACCGGCTATTAGGGGCACAATAGGATTGTCTGTAACTTAGTGTAAGTTGCTTGGCAACAGTAAGGAAACTATTCCTGAAGAGACACTTTCCTTTGAAATTTTAAACTTGTCTTATTTCACTAAATATGTTTTCAGAGTTTATCCACAGTGTAGAAAGTACAGAGGTTTATTCCCTTTTAAAGCTGCCAAACAGCCCATCATGTGAGTTCTCTCCATATTTCGGTAGACAGCAGGTCGTCTTTGCCTTTTGGTGATTGGGAATAACACTGCTGTGAGTAGCTGTTATGCATTCTCTGAGTTCTCTGTTCAGTTCTGGGCTTATAACATAGGAACAGTATTGCAGGGTGAGATGGCCATTCTGGGTGCTTTTGAGGAACTCCTCTACTGCTTCCCACAGTGGCTGACCATTCTATTCTTCCACGGACAGTGAAAGACTTTCTCCTGTTCTACAAAGCATCTTCATTCTTGGATGTGTGTGGAGGATAGTGATAAAATAGGAGACAGAACGACGCTTTAAGATGTATCTGGGAAGCAGCAGCCCTGAAGGACTGTGTGATCTCCCCTTGCAGTAATAAATGGTTCTTTCTCACCTGTCTCGGGGACAGAGATCTAACCCTAGCATTTGCAGAGGGTCTGGATGCGGGGGTTTGCACAAAGGCCCTCAGGAATCTGTACATTTACAGTTGGAGACTGGAGCTGTACGTTCATTTGTCCTGAGACCACTGTCCTAGAGATGCCAGGGACCAGCTAGTCAGCTTGTTGCCAAAAGCTGACACCAGCTATTTACTGGGCAAGAAACTAGTGGTGGTGGCCAACCCATCCAGCCTTCAAGCAATAGAGGCTGCCTCGCTGACCCCATTCCAAGTTCATGAGCCCCAAATTGGGATTAAAGCAAATGGTTCTGTATTAGCTTTAGGGTATGAGCACAGGTCCTAACATACTGGGACAGCACCTGATCCAGTAGTACATATTTACCATAAGTAAGCCAGACCCTCTCATTTCTGATTTGAATTGTCAGAACTAGTTTCATAAAGTTCGAGACTGGATTTTTGTAAGCCAAGAAATATGGCAATCTGGTCTTGTCCCTGTAAGATGAATAGACAGGCGTTAAGTTTAAAAATCTGAACTAAGCCACCCATGTGTGGTAACTTTATCAGCTGGGCTAAACCAGTTTTTTTAAAAATATTTTCCTGTGCTTATGTTGACCTCAGTGGTACAATGTCCTGTCCTTGGACCTGAGTGTATTGATATGGGAGTTCATACGTATAATGACATCATGGGACACAAGGTATCCACAGAGCCCTAAAACATGGCAGCATGGTAAGGTTTCCCAGCCAGAGCCTTCGAGAGGGGTTTCTTTGTACCTGAGTGTAATGAGTACGACCCTCTAGGAACCAGGTACTTCCCAAACCCTAGTCCAGCGGATAGCATTCACAGGTGCCATTGTATTCAAGCCACTGTCAATTTGTCTAACATCTAAAATTGCTTGTGGATGGCCTGCCAGCACCTACGTGGTTTTTTTTGTTTGTTTTTGTTTTGCTCAGTCTGACTTGGTGAGCGAGTCTCAGCTCTAGTTGGAGCGAACAGGGATCAACGTGCCCGATTGAGCCGCCATCTGGCACCACAAACTCTCCTAGATCTTTCCAGTTAGAATTTGAGATTTTAAGACCTGACTGAGACTTGAGTGCATAGTTTTCAGTTCTTCTGAAAATGAGATTTGGAACCTCAGTACCTACAAGGGTATCTGGGAGCATCAAATCCAGCTTCTGTTCTTTTCCTGAGCAGTTTGGGGAATAGTCACTCACCATATTTCTGTCCCATACTGCCTGCTTACACCCACCTCAGTAGAGTGAACCAGAGCAGGAAGAATCTCGGATCCATCTGATTTCCCAGTCTTGTATAACTTGATGGTGTCTGACTTGAGGAAGAAGGCAGCTGGTACAACTGAGTACTTTGAAATGAGTGGAGCCCACAGTCCTGTATCCTGCATTATTTCCAAATGTTCAGATGAATGCTCCCTGGTGTTCCCTGTAATGGGGGACCCTTTATTCTCTAGGGCCTAGAGAAGCAGAACATAACAGGGACCAGCATGCCGGCTTGAAACAAAATACTGTGCCGGTTACTTGGATCCCTTCAGTAAATCATTCTGTTGCGATGTCTGTTTAGGCAGTCACTGTGACTCACAGGCACCACACCAAATCCCTGTGGTACTATTCCGCAGAGCTGCTAATGATTTGCTTGATAAATAAAGCTATTGACTGTTGGGGCTTCAGGCAATATTTAGCTGTGCCTGAGAAATCCCTGTGCAGAGAATCCTTCCAAGGACTCCCCACCTGCCTCTGGAGGAAACCAATCAATGCACGTGTGTACATCAGGGCCAGTGCTAGGCTGCCTGCTCTGAAAGTCTGGTAAAGAGGTCCACGTGCAGGTTACCATCAGAGTACCTGACTTGATAGAGTGTTGTAGGGGGTATTTCACCCACAGAACTGGTTTCGCTGCAGAGCTACCCAAAACAGCAGGGACAGAAATATTAAGTCTCCAACCCCTAGGCTGCCAGTTGTGGACACCAGGAATTCTGGGCTGTCTTTGCATCCTTGCTCTGTGGGTGTATGAAGCCTGCACAGCCTGCCCCTTGTCTATTCTTCCCAAAGAGGATAGAATTCCTGGATTCAGAGACAATCTTCATGCTCTCTCGTAGGGTAGCATTTCTACCGCATGTCACTGACAACACCAGAGTTGTCACCACGGCATAACAAACCACTCCAAAGTTTAGTGGCAAAAAAGTCTGTTGCTATAGGTCAGTTTTGTGGATAAATGGCCTCTTCTAGTGGAGTCTGCAGAGAACCAGGGTCCTCGTGCCTCCCTCTGCCTTTCTGGCTGGAACAGTGGGGTCTGGCCCTGTCTGCACACAGCCAGTTTGGGATTGAGACTCTGTACCCTGTCCTGACCTTCTCCAGGTAGATATTCAAGAGTTTCTGAGCCCTGACTATAGCTGGTATCACTGTTTGGTGATTACAAGTCTCAGCTGCTGTGTCCAGACAGGTCCTGCACACTGCCCACAGCTGTAATAGTCAGGGCAACTTTGCTGCCCACAGTCCACTTAGTGCTGCTTCTGACAGGAATGTTCCCTGCCCTTAGACCAGAGGCAGTGCCCTCAGCCACTTCCTGAGTGCTACCTCCCTTACGTGCCCCCCTCTCCTGTTGCTTTTCTTGGAAGATCTTGTGTTCTATATTCATCATCTCTTTACTTCTGTCCTATCTTTTCAGTCTCTAACTAGGTCTTGTCCGTTTCTCATAGACCATTTTGCCTTATCTTCCATTTGCCTTTCTGCCTCTCCAAGACCCCGATTGAGCCACTATGCAGGAAGCTGGTTGGCCAGTGAGTTGACTGGCCTCCTAGGCTGGTAGCTGTTAGGCCGTATGGCCAGTGCTGTGGGGAGTGTGTACCATCACAGCATCAGATGGCTTGCACCACAGATGCCTGGTCAGCCTGTGGCCTTTGTTGTGCCACCTCGTCACCCTTGCCTCCCGTGGCATTTCTTCTGGATGTTGTTGGAAATTACCAGATACATCACATCAGCTGTCAGAGGAGTCCGTGGAGAGAGTACCCAGTGTTAGGGTCTGTGAAAATGAAGGTCATTTTTCTTCACTTTCAAAGGCCAACATTTTTAGTTTTGATGAAAGCCACTTTAAGTTTATGAGTTTAAATTCTTTTTTGAAACACTCTGCCCAACGTGCAAACATTTTATTACATATTTTCTTCTAGAAATTTTAGTTAAGACTCTTACGTTCAGTCCCGTCATTCATTGTCACCTAAGCTTGTACATGGTTTGAGATAAGGGCCGAGGTTCATTTTTTTCCTGTGTGGAGATGCAGTTCGAGCACTTGGCGTGTCGTCTTTGCTTCACCTTGGCACTTGACCACGCACATGTGGATCCGCATGGAGATT
Organism: Ondatra zibethicus; assembly: GCA_004026605.1. Taxonomy (NCBI): domain Eukaryota; kingdom Metazoa; phylum Chordata; class Mammalia; order Rodentia; family Cricetidae; genus Ondatra; species Ondatra zibethicus. The sequence continues at coordinate 143,982 of PVIU01000507.1, forward strand.
TGTGTGCACATCTGTCCTTACTCCAGTGTCTGCTGCAACTTTACAGAAATTTTATCACGTTGTATAAGTGTTTTCTTCTACCTTTATAGAAATATTTTAGCTAATTTTTAAATTATCTTAAATTTAGAACTGATTTGCACAAAATCTGAGATTCTTAGGTGGCATTGATTAAGAGGCCAATTGATAGAATTTGGTTAAATGTTCTTTAATTATTAGAAATGTTAATACAGTTTTCATTTGTAAGTATGCACATTTTATTAAATTCACCTTTTAAGTGTTTTGTAGTATGATGCTGTTAATAAATAGTTTTAAGTTTTTAGCTTCTAGCTGTTGTTAGAAGGGCTTGTAGTTGTTTGGATATTCCTAGAATTGTTGATACATTGTCCTGTCACAGACAATCTGAATGCCATAAGATTGTTGTTTGTGTTTGTTGTATTGGATAGAGGCTCTCAGGTGTCCAACTATAGAGTACAGTAGCCAGAAAATAAGTTGGGATGTTTTGGCAAATAAAAGTTGAAAATGGTAGCTCAATTTTTGCTCTGATAATTTCCAAATACCAGCATGAGATTCTTTTTCCCTGATGGCCAAATAAAAGAAACATACAGAGCACAGTTTTAGGGGAATGATGTTTATATGTAAGCTAAGTTTTGGTGTTCAAAGGCGTCAGGGTCTCCCATGCTAAAGCTGACTCCTGGGGGCTGCTGGAAGGTGCTGAACCAGACTGTATGCTGCCACATCCCCCAGGAGAGATGCTAAGTGGAGGCCTTTTAAACTGGTGGAGACTTACTGCATTGTCTGGTGCTTGGTGTATCTAGTGAATCACCTGAGTGGCTGACTCGTGGGTTGGCCCATGTGATCCCTCTGGTCTGTGTGTCTGAGCCTACAGAGCTTGCTCTCCATATGTCCCACTGTAATATGAGGCTCAGAGCAGCCAAGACCTTCAGACGGGAGGGGTCAGATGTCTATTGGGCATTTCTCTGCCCAGCTGTGGGGCCTGTGTACTATGGGATTATGATAGATAGGGCCATCCAACTGCTGTCACAGCGTGTCTTCAAAAACAAACAAAACCTCAACCCTACAACGAGGGTTGTAGCTTAGAGCGTTTGCCAGCTATGTGTAAAGTCACGGATTCTGCCATCAACACTCACACAACCTCATGCAACTTCACCCTTGACTAAGACAGAAATGACATGTTACGGAGCTAAGGGATGAGGGCAGGTTAAAAAAAAAACTGCCTGGGAAAAGGGAATCTGAACCTAACTAGAGCAAGGTTGCTTGTCTATGGGTTCTGAATATTGTCCTGGGGCTCTGTGAACCCTAAGAGTTGTTCTAGATACTGTGGAGGACTGTTCCCCTTCCAGATGTTTTCCCTTGTTCCCTTTCCAGATGTTTTCACTTCCTTTCTGCTCTATTAGGCTGTGGCTCTCTTGAGAGATTTGAGTGCCCTAGGTGTGGGGTTCATTTCTGCAGATCCTTGCTGTGTGTGGGCCCTGCTTCTGCCCCTTTGTGTCAGGGGGTAGCACAAAGCAAACATACTTAGGAGTCACTTGAATCCTTCCTTAGTTTCCATGTCTGTACCTGATAGGCCTTTAGAGGGTTCTGTAGTTTGGTACGCGTAAGTAACACTGGCCGCAGGCTACTGCTGTGTATCTGAAGTTTATGTGTGGCCATAGTTTGGTGATCACCCCAAAGGAAAGTATACATAGCCTCAGACATCTTGGCAACCTGTCCCCACTGGTAGGCTGCTGTGTGGGGCCTCAGCTAGGCCTGTAACCCTGGAAACGGGTGTCTACTAACTCACTATGACTTCACTGCCTTTTTGCTCATCCAGGCTACTTATGGCTGTGACAAAGGCATTTCAGGAGTTAGTGAAGATCCTTGAAAGTCCTCTGTTGATGCCACACCCAGCTAACTACTAATGGCCTTTATCTTTTTTCCTGCTTTTCACTCGTTGGGAGCAGAGGAGGGTAGAAGAGCCACAGGATTCTTAACCAGCCCTCCTCAAGGGATTCAGGAGTCATAAAGTCAAGTGTTAGGCCACCCCCCCCACATACACATACACCTCCTTTCTCCTGTTTTACCACAGCTTGGTCCACAGGAGGAACAAGTACTATTGGCCTGTTCCATACACAGGGAAACTTAGTTTAAGCCTTTCCCAGGGATGAGGGAGTCTCAAGATCCTGTGTTATCCTTGTAGGCGGAGCTCCATCTGGTCCAGCACCCGCAGGTAAAGGAGGCTACAGAGACCTCTGTATCTATTCTGCCTTGACACAAAGCTAGAGTCACCTGGGGAAAAGGACCCTCAACTGAAGAATTTCCTTGATCGTATTGACCTGTGGCTTTGTCAGTGAGGCATTTTATCAATTACTAATTGATGTTGGAGGCCCAAACCCACTGTGGACAGTGCCACCCCAGATAGGTAGGCTTGGGCTCTATAAGAAAAGATCGTTATCAGATCAAGCCAATGAGCAGTGTTCCTCCATGGTTTTTGCTTCAAGCTCCTGCCTTACCTTCCTCAGGGATTGCTTATGACCTAGAAGTATAAGCCAAATAAACTCTTTCCTCCCAAAGTTGCTTTTTGTCAGAATGTTGTTATCACAGCAACAGAAAGAAAACTAGGGTAGCATAGTGAGGTAGTGGCCCATTGGCAGGTGAGCCCCAAAGATGGGGCTCTACAAGCTAATCTGCTCCTCCGCACCAGCCATTACTAACAGAACCAGGCCACCCTACTCCTGGAGAGCACAGCTGGGCAGAGACATTCCTCCTGGGAAGGTTTCATGGGCTATGGTAAGGTGAGCATTTCTGCCTTCAGCATTTTTAACAATTGTTTTTGTTTACTGGAATATAATTTTTTTTATTGGAACATTTTCAGTTCGTGTTTGCAAACAGTGTACAAGGACAAAACAGAAACATTATACCATGCTTCCCCCAACTTCTAAAGCAAAAATAGAACCATGAAGAAAGGATAAGATTTCTAGAGACTTCCGCTTAAAACAAACAAACCAGGCAGAAGTTGAAGACCCAGCCTCACTCTTCAGCCCTGGCTAGCCTGGAGCTGGAGGTCCTCTTGCCTCTGGATCCAGGTGCTAGGATTTAAAGCGTGTGCCACCAAGGTCTTTATACCTGGGTAAGAGACTTCTTCCTGACCTGCTAACTGGATGATTTTGGCAGTCTAGACTAGGTTCAAAGACTGCTGTGTTCCAGTCTCATAGCCCTCCGCTAGAGAGCTCTTGATCCCCGCCTCAAGGACAGTCTCTAGAAACTTCTAAGTCTGGACCTCAAAATTGATGATGGGACACTGTGCACCCGGGCCTCAAGTACTCAGAATACTACTGGGTCGCAGCCTCGTAGACCACAGTGGGGGACTGCTGGGTGGAGACTTCAGGGGCTGAAGTGGGAGAACAGAACACTGGATTTCAGCTTCCTGAGCAAGATTCTTCTTTGAATTTTGTACCAGGAGCTTGTGGAGATGATCAGCCAGGATTATTACCTCAGATACGTCATGTTGGTACCAGCATATCAAGATCTCAGTTGTACCTTCAGGGTCCCACCAATTGGTGTGAAACGGTGTACATAAACACTTCACATGTGGGATGTGTTCTTTAGCTTTACCAAACATCGCTTCTACCGGTCACGACTCCAGGTGAACTGCTTTCAGGTTCACTCCCATCCCAGGCCTGGGGATAGCCTCCCTGTTTCTAGGAGTTGTGAGCAACTCTAAGGGCCTCCTCCTAAAGGAGCCACGGAAGTCTGTTATGGGCCGCTTCACCTGGCGTAGTGTCGACAGGGTCACCTGTTTCAGCGGCTGTCAGAACCTCTTCCTTTGGGGCTGAGTCAGACCCCATGACGTGCTTGGGCTACATGCCTATCCGTGTTTGCCGTCATCTTCTGGCTGTGGCGAATGCGAGTTTACAGACATCTGTTCCAGGCCTGCTTTCAGTTCTTGGGTGTGCACCCACAAGAGGAATTGCCAGATCATATGGTAATTCTATTTTCAATTGTTTTGAGGAACTGCTGAGCTGTTTTTCACAGCAGTTGTACCAGCAGTGTGGGGGTAAGGGAGTCCCTGATTTCTTCATAGCCTTACCACATACCCCCAGCCTCTGATTGCAGAGTGGGGGGATGGGAGGGAGGCAGTTGATAGCAAATTCCTGTTGGGGGCAAAGGTGCCTCTCACATTTCTCTGGTGCCAAGCAAAGCTGAACGGCTGTTCATGTATGTGTTGAACTCACAGTGCCTTCTGTGGAGAAATGCCAGATCATATCTTTTGCCCATTTTAGTTGAAGCTGTTAGGTTTTTGTTGGTGGTTGGTAGAAGCCTTATTAACATTTGGATCTGTCTCCCACTCTGAGAGTTGTCTTTTCAGGCCTCTTAATTGCATAGTGTGTCTCTGTGTATAATGCACATGTGTATGTTTATGGGTTACAAACTTTCTGACGACCTGCTAGGGAGTGTAGGAGTCCCTTCTGGGTTATTGTCATCCCTTGTCAGCAGAGCTGGTCCAGATGTTTCAGGACCTTGAGGAAGGTGCCACAGCTCTCCCGTACTCAGCAGGGCATCTTTCTTTTCTTCTTCCTCCCTGTGAGGAAGGAGCCTTGTCATTATCGCTTATTGTCACCACAGTGAGATCCTGAAGTCCCAGGCCAGGTATCCTGATATCAGCCTTGGGAACTGGGGAAAGTGGAGCGCCCTCTCTGCACTGAGGAGGCCTGGCCTGAGCCTCTCCACTGCCTTCCCTGTGTCCCTGAGGTAGCAGAGGTGGAAGAGAAGGTATGGAATGACCAGATGCCTGATGCCCATCTCTCATTCACCAGCAGAGGTGACTTGTTTTATGCTTTGGATTTATAGCATCCCCCAAACCGCCAAAGGATGCTTTTCTCTAGACTTCTTGTGCTGAGTCATAGGCTTAACAATGTCTTCGAGGGAAACCATGTCCCCTGAGTCAGTGATCAATGGGCCAAGGCCTCTGGTCCTCCCAAGCTTTAGTTTTTTTGCTAATGTGGGCTTGCTGTATTGGTAAGAGGGGAATAATCAGACAAGGTTATTTTATATCTCGTTAGAGTCGTAGGTAAAGGGACTTATGTGTACTCAGAAATCAATCATCTGCTGCCCACTTGCATCCCTGTTTAGGGGCCCAGGTCAATGACCACTAAACATTACATTTCCCATCTTGACAAGTGAAAACGTACGATTAGTCCAAGAATAAGTAAATGGCAGTTTGAATGATTAAAAAAAAAAAAACAAACCAATGACTGGAAAGTTTCTAAAGCATTGGTAGCCTTGCAAGTGCTATCTTGCTGGAAACCAAATTTTAAAAAGCAGAAACAAGTTCTTAGGTTAGAACCTGCCTGAAGGACCAGAGTCACCAGAGCTGCCCACTTTCTCAGGATCAATAAATCTCCAGGATCCTGTTGATTGCTCTCACCCTGTATTGCCGAGTCCACCATTAGCCAGGCATGCATACGTGTGTCCACATGTGGTCTGTACCTGAACATGTGTCTCTGTGTGTGTGTCTTTGGAAGTATGTGTAGTGCGTGCCTACATTTCTGTGTGGCCAGGAATGTGTGTACATAACCTTACAGATTGATCTACTATGCTAAACTTCACTTACCTGGACCAAGTTTAGCATCCCTTCAAGATAAGAGCCACAAAGAAACTAGGAATAGAAAGAACATACCTTGGAGATCACATTAGACTGAGTGAGGAAAGCCAAAAACATTTCTTCTAAAATCAACAGTGAAATGAAGGTATCCACTCTACTCTTTCACAGTGTGGGACTTGAAAGTCTAATCTTGAGCAATAAAGCAAAAGGAAGAAAAAGGATGCAAATAAGAAAGGAAGAAGTCAAGTTATTCTTGTTTGCACCCAATATTATACTATACTTAAAAGGCACTCCCCAAAAGACTCCACCAAAATACTCGCACATCTGTTAAACACTTTCAGCAAGGTATCAGGAGATAAAACCAACTACAAAAACCAGTAACATTTTATATGCCCATAAGGAACTTAACTAAGAAATTTTCACGGTAACATCATAAAAATACCTACGAATAACCCTAGTTATAGAAAGATGAAGGACCTGTACGATGAAAACTTTTAAAACTGGGATTAGAATTGAAGAGGAAAAGACCTCCCATGCTCTCATGGATTGGGGACGCTGCTACTGTGAGTATGTCTATATCACCAAAGCAATTTACAGATCCATAGTAATCCCTGTGTGAACTCCAATAATGCCAGGCGGTTGTGGTGCACACTTTAATCCCAGCACTCGGAAGGAGGATATCTATAAATTCAAGGCCAGCCTGGCTACAGAGCTAGTTCCAGGACAGCCAAAGCTACACAGAGAAACCCTGTCTCACAAGAACAAAAAAATCAGGTAACAAAAATATTAACATGGAAGCATAAAGGACTCTTAAGAGCCAAAACAATCTTAAGCAGAAGCTGGGCGGTGGTGGTGCACGCCTTTAATATCAGCACTTGGGAGGCAGAGACAGGCAGATCTTTGTGAGTTCGAGACCAGCCTAGTCTACAAGAGCTAGTTCCACGACAGGCTCCAAAGCCACAGAGAAACGCTGTCTTGAAAAACAAACAACAGCAAAAAACAATCTTAAGCAGAAAACAGTGGTATAGTTATCATAATACCTGATTTCAAATTATACTACAGTGCCATAATAAAACTGGGAGGCGGGTGGTACAAAATCTGGCATACAGACCAATGGAGTAGAAAATTCATAAATCAGACTTCTTTGGACCACCAGCTCCCGAATAATGACACAAAGACATTTTATTCATTATGAAAGCTTGGCCTTAGCTTAGGCTTGTTCCCAATTGGCTCTTATAACTTAAATTAACTCATTTATATTAATCTGCATTCTGCCAGATGGCTTGTTAACCTCTCAAAGTGTTGCTACCGATTCTCTCCCAGAGTGCCTATCTATGCCTGGAAGTCCACCTATCCTTTCTTGCCTAGCTATTGGCTGTTCAGCTCTTTATTAGACCAATCAGAGATCAAAGACCTCAACATAAAACCAGCCATACTGAACCTCATAGAAGAGAAAGTGGGAAGTATAGTTGATCACATTGATGCAGGAGACCACTTCCTAAATAAACCCCAGTAGCACAATTAATAAATGGGACCTCCTGAAACTAAGAAACTTCTGTAAAATAAAGGAAACTCTCAATAAGACAAAATGGCAGTCTACAGAATGGGAAAAGATCTTCACCAACCCTACATCAGACAGAGGGCTGATCTCCAAAATATACAAAACTCAAGAAATTGGACACCAAAAGATCATATAATCCAATAAAAAAAATGGAGTACAGACCTAAACCGAGAACTCTCAACAGAGGAATCTAAAATGGCTGAAAGACCCTTAAGGAAATGCTCAACATCCTTAGCCATCAGAGAAATGCAGATCGAAATAACTCTGAGATTCCATCTTACACCTATAAGAATGGCCAAGATCAAAAATACTGATGACAACTTATGCTGGAGAGGATGTGGGGTAAAGGGAACACTTCTGCATTGCTGGTGGGAATGCAAGCTGGTACAGTCCCTTTGGATAATCAGTATGGCGATTTCTCAGAAAATTAGGAAACAACCTTCCTCAAGACCCAGTAATACCACTTTTGGGTATATACCCAAAGGATGCTCAATCGTGCCACAAGGACATGTGCTCAACTATGTTCATAGAAGCTTTGTTTGTCACAGCCAGAACCTGGAAACAACCTAAATGCCTTGACCGAAGAATGGAGAAGGAAAATGTAGTACATTTACACATTGGAGTTCTACTCAGCGGGAAAAAAAAAATGACATCTTGAAATTTGCAAGCAAATGGATGGATCTAGAAAACACTGAGTGAGGTAACCCAGACCCAGAAAGACAAATATATGTGCGCTCACTCATAAGTGACTTTTAGACATAAAGCAAAGAAAAAACAGCCTACAATCCACACAATCCCAGAGAACCTAGACAACAAAGAGGACCCTAAGAGAGACATACATGGATCTAATCTACAAGGGAAGTATAAAAAGACAAGATCATCTGAGTAAATTGGGAGCATGGGGACTATGGGAGAGGGTGGAAGGGGAGGGGAGCGGAAATAAATATATAGCTCAATAAAAACAATTTAAAAGAACAGAGCTCAGCAATGGGGATAATAAACTGGGCTTGTATTCTTGTTTCCCAGTCCCCTGGCTGCCACTTGCCAGTTGTGTGTCCTTGAGTGAGACAAAAGAATGGCAAGACCCTCTTTATAGAACTCTGAGAGTAAGATAACAATCAGAAGGTACCTTAGGCAGGTGAGGAAGGACAGACACATCTTTACACGGTGATCAAATATCCTGCAACATGAACCCATGCTGTAAGGATCAATATTGTCTCAGGACACTCCAAGTTTGTAGTACAAGGAGCGTGTGGCCCACGGTCCCTGTGCCCGGCTAGCTCAATTGTAATGAAGAGTACGGGGGCCCCTTGTTCCATCCTGCCCGGCTAGCTTACACCCGAAATAATCACACGGAAATTGTATTAATTAAATCACTGCCTAGCCCATTAGTTCTAACCTTATTGGCTAACTCTTACATATTCGTTTAACCCATCTCCATTAATGTGTATCACCACTTGACTGTGGCTTACCACCATGAGTCTAACCAGCGTCCATCTCAGACAGGAGAAACATGGCATCTGCCACACTGCCTGCCTTCTCTCTCCCAGCATTCCGTTCTGTCTACTCCACCCACCTACGGGCTGCCCTATCAAAAGGCCAAGGCAGTCTCTTTATTCAACCAGTGAAAGCAACACACAAACAGAAGGACCTCCTACACCACAAATTCTCAGCACAGAGGAGGTTTATTTGCCCCAGATGGACAAAAGGCAGGGAATAAGAAAGACAGGGGATAGAGAATGAGGGAGAAGGGGGGAAGGGAGCAAGTGAAAGGGAGCAGGGATATTTGTCCCAGAGTGGGACAAAGGGCTGCCTGTGGATAGAGGAGACAGACATGACCCATAGGAAAGTGGCAGTTTATAAAAGTTAAAAGGGGAAACCTGTGTTAGGATGAGGTGTTTAATTTTAATTGGGCTTTTTCGGTGGGCCAAAGGAGGCTTTTGATTGCTGGACTTCGATACTTCAATAGCTGGACCGTGGAAGTCAAAGTGGCGAAATAAGGAAATAGGCCTTGGGGGCTAGCTTCAGAAATGTAATCTAATGTGTTTTTGTTTTGTTTTGTTTTGTTTTGTTTTGTTTTGTTTTGTTTTAGCAAGGCAGAGTGGATGGGGGAGAGAAGGGCAAAACCTGCCAGAGCCATGTTTGCCAGGCTCAGGCTGGCTAGAGTCCTTCCACATGCAGTCAAAGCCACCTAAAGATTTTATTTATTTTTAATTCCTGTGTATGGGTGTTTTGCCGGTACCAGTGGAGGCCACAGTGTTGTGCCTGAGCCTCTGGGATTTACAGGTGTTCGTTAGCAGCCATGTGGGTACTTGGAACTGAACCCAGATCCTCTGGAAGAGCAGCAAATTCCCTTAACTGCTGACTCATCTCTCCAGATGTGCCAAAAATCACACTGATGAAAAAAACCTGTGTCTTCAGCAGCTGGTGCTGGGAAGACTGGCATGCAACCATTCTCTGAAGTACATCTCCAGCTTGAAAGTATTTTCTTCATTTTATTTTTGGAGCGCTTTTTGCTAGTACCTAGAATCCAGTTGAATTTTGCTTTGCAGACTTCATTTATTGACAGAGATTGTGTTTTCCTTGTTTTTTTTTTAACTTAATCATGTGATCTTCAAATAGAGAGTTCCTTTCCAAAGCAGGCTCTATTTATTTATTGTCCACTTGGACTGGCTAGAATTTCACTCACAGCACTGAACAGAGATGATGAGAGTAGACATTTCTGACCTTAGGGGCAATCTTCCAGCATTTCACTATGTCAAGCATGGCATCCACTGTGGATTTGGTTTTGCTGTGGTTTTTAAGCACTCCATAGCAAGTTAAGGAAATACATTCAACTCCTAACTTAACTAGGCAGAAATAGCAATATCCCTTTTATGTATTTTTGAGATAAGGTCTTACTGGTGGAGCTCTGGCTGACCTGGAACTCACTATATAGACCAGGCTAGCCTCAAACGCATGGAGAGCTGCCTCTGCCTCCAGGATGCTAAGATTAAAGGCAGGTGCCATGTGAAAGCCAATCTCAGAGGTTAAGTCACTTTCCCCTGGGTCACAGACCTTGTCAAGAGCTAGCCACTCGAGAGAGTAGCACTTGAGGCTCTAAACTGGAGTCCTTAGCAAGGCCTCTCCACTGGGGCAGAGCATCAGCCTTGGGACAAACTCTGATTCTGTCCTTTTGGACATCCAAATCCAGTCTAAGATTCTAGCTGTAGGAGTCAGATTGACAGTGATGGGGGCAGATGACTTAATAATGGTGCTGAGAGTCTGGGCTTTGGTTCATGGGGAGGAACCTCTCCTTAGGAGAGGTGAGGGGATAGGATGGATAAGCATCTCTGAAGTGGGGGGGAGGGAGACTCAACTTTGGAGAGTTCTAGCAGTGAACTGAACTTGCTGAGGCTAGGTTCAACTTGACCCCTATAGATAGACTATAAGCTGGGCCTGATAGCGCAGGCCTATAATCCCAGTCATACTGGAGGCCAAGACTGAAGCTGGAAAGTTAAAGACCGGCTTATTGTAGAATATTATTTTAAGATGTGTTGCATTCGTTTATGCTGTGGAACATTTGTTTTAATGGTGCAAAGATGTGTTGCATTCTTTTATGTTGCATTTGTTTAACTCTGTGAAGCTGTGTTACTTTGCCTGTCTAAAACACCTGATGGGCTAATAAAGAGCTGAGCAGCCAATAGCAAGGCAGGAGAAAGGACAGGCTGGGCTGGCAGGCAGAATAAATAGAAGAAATTTGGGAGAAGAACAAGAGAGATCAAGGAGCGAGAAAAGGAGCCAACCACGAAGAGTAGAAATAAGATTACAGAAGTAAGAAAAGAAAAAAGCCCAGAGGCAAAAGGTAAATGGGATAGTTTAAGAAAAGCTGGCTAGCAACAAGCTAAGCCAAGGCCAGGTATTTATAAGAAAGAATAAGACTCAATGTGTGTATTTATTTCGGAGCTGGGTGGTGGGCCCCAAAGGAGCCAAAAGAGTAAAACAATCAATGACACCAGCCAGGGTAACTTAGTGCCTCAAAATAAAAAGCAGAGAGGACTGGGAATGTAACTCTTGGTAGGATGTTTGTGTGAAGTTCTGGAATCAGTGGAATAAAACAGAGACCTCTAAACAACCCCCCCAATAAATAAACCATATAGATAACTCTGTACTGAATAGCATCTACAGCCCATCGTCCCTGTGGGGCTAGTGCTAGGTCAGAGCGTTGAAGCAGTGGTTCCCTGGATACCACAAGATGCCCCGAATCCCATTCTAAAGGATCCTTGAGGCTCAGACTCCAAACCCCACTAATCCTCTGTGTCAAGAAGTAGAAATAGGAGCTAGCAAGCTTAAGCACACTCATTCTTGGAGAGGAACCAGGTTCAATTCCCAGCACCTGCAGGGTGCCTCACAACCATCTGTAACTACAGTCCCTCTCTATCCAATGCCCTCTTGTAACCCCTGAGGGTACCAGGCACGAACATGGTGGATGGGTGTACATATGTGCAGGCAAAATACTGATACACATAAAATAAGTCTTTAAAAGATACAGAGCCGGGCATGGTGGCACATGCCTTTAATCCCAGCACCTGGAAGGCAGAGGGAGGTAGATCTTTGTAAAATTGAAGCCAGCCTGGTCTACATAGTGAGTTCTAGGACAGCCAGAGCTACATAGTAAGACCCTGTCTCAAAAAAACCCAAAAAGCCAGGGAGCTGAGGCTTGTGATGATGGATTGAAGCCTGAAGGAAGTGGTTGCTTTTAGGGTTTCCAGGGCCCTGTGTCTGTGGCTCGGTATTGGAACACACAGACCTTGTTGGAGCACCCTCCGTGTGGTCACCTCTGTGTGAGTGGGTGTTATCCAAACTACCAGATACTTGGACCCTTGATAAGAATCTGGAAAAAATTCCTTCCTCCTCTGCCCATCAGCTGTCAGGTGTCAGTGACTCTCGTGGACTGGAACTACCCAAGTAGGACCTGACCTTGAAGCACTAAGGGAAGACGTTTTTTGCAGCAGTGATGTTGGCACGGCCCTTTGCCCATGGCTCCCTCATCTGCTCGAGTGCCACCTTCAAGCTGCTGAGGATGGACGTAGAAACTTATCCAGGCACTCCTGGATCCTGGCTCCCCCAGATGTCAGTGTCTGCCCTGTCCCCTGTGCTCCCCACCCCCGCCTGAGCAATCTCCCTGACTTCCTATTGAAGCAGCCTCATTTCTTTCTGACAGCCATTTCCTTGGAACAAAAGCTGGAAGTCTATCCCTCTATCAGGTGCTGAGCCAGACTTCAGGGAGTAGGGAACTAGACTTGTGGGAAGGGTCCCCTTTGATGCTTTTTTCTCACCACAGATAGCAGGCCTGCTCAGCCACCATAGCCTGGAACCTAGCCACATAGCTGACCTTCACCACTCAAATGGACGCTACTGCTATAGAGATTTGTTGAGTGGTGGTGATGAGGTGGCCATCATACCAAAGACACGCCTAGACACTCACCACTGGAGAGTCCTCCTGCTACTGACTGGGGGAATAGCAGAGAAAGGAGATCGTTAATCAGGGCAGACTCTTGAAGCAGGTGACGCAGGAGTTAGGGGTGTGTATCTCCCTTACGAGGATTGTGGCCTTTTTCCCCATCAAGGGCAAACCCGGCTTAGACCTGCTTCAGTCCCCTCCCCATTGTCTTCTTTGAGAACTGAATATTATTTGTTTTTTAATTGATTAATTTATAATTTTTTTGAGCTAGAGTCTCATATAACCGAGGCTTGCCTTGAACTCCTGATCTTCCAGCTGTAGCCTCCCAAGTGTTGAGATTACAGGTGTGGTTTTAAGATTGTTTAAACATTGATTGATCTATTCTATATGTGAGCGTGCTTCTTCTATTACCCATACGTGGAGGTCAGAGGACAGCTTGAGAGAGACTCTTTTCTCCTACCATGTCAGTTTCCAGAGATTGGACTCAAGCCGCCAGGCTTGGTGGGAAGGACCTTTATTCATTAAACCTAATTTTAAAAAATTCTGATTGTTTATTCATTGATATGTATGTATACATTGACATGCCGTGGTACCTCACCATTGCTTAGGCTATAGGTCTGTGTTACCACATCCAACAAGATCTGGCTGCTCTTTTACCTTTCTGATACAGACATTTGTCCTAGGTTTAGCTGAGACTGGGCTCAGACCATTTGCAGTCAAGGTAACGCAAGCGTATTGAAATCTTCCTCCCAGGAGCTGCTCTCTGGGCATTCTCTGCCCTCAGGAAGCTTCAGCCAGTGCTGAGAGGCAAATCATAGATGATTGCATGTCAGTATGGTGACAGAAAGCTCTAGGGAGGGGTCCCAGGGAAGTGCCTTTTAACTAACAACATGCTGGTCAGGATGCGTAGGAGCTGGCTACTAAGAAGGCAGGGCGGTGTATGAGAAAGGATGGGTATGTTCCAAGTTTATGACAAACCCTAAAATCCTAAGCAGTGGAGGCACCGACCTTAACTGAGTTCTGTGCAGAGCCAGACTTGGTCAGGGATTTGTGTGCATTATATCGGCCGATATAATGCTCTCAACAGCCCAGGGCTTTTCTTGGCAGAGCTTTGGGCTTTACCAAATGCTACAGTATCTATCTAGGTTCTCATCCTCAGTCTGGTTTTGGTGAGTTTGTCCTGGGGTAAATACCATCTACTCGTGAGTATGGTCCTATTCTGTGACAGCTAAACTCTGTTCGTGAGCATTTTTGTTGGCTCTGTTCATAAGGATCACTTACGTGTGCTGCTTCGATCCGGTGATCCTGGCTACATAGAGTGACTTAGAAGGACGCTGCACAACTGTTTTTGGAAGAGATTGTGAAGAGGGTGCTGGTTCTTTAAGCATATGGCAGCATTCACCAGAGACCCTCTTGGCCATGGCTTTTCTTTCAAGTCTCAAGCTATTAGAAATAGTGTCTTGAGTCAGTTCTGATATTTATGTCATTCCAGGAAGCCATGCAGAGCATCGTTGTCTACTCGTGGTTGGTATCCTTCAGATTTCCCTTCTTGCAGTTAGAAGCAGTGTGTTTACTGTCGGTCCCCAGACACAGCTTCACCTCCTGCATAAGCAGAGGGTTCCCTAATATGCTTAGCAGTGAGCATCAGCTGGAGAGTGGGAACCTGGGGTTAATTTCCTCTTGTCTGTCTTGTGAATCCTGTTCCCACAAAGAAGGGGCATAAATTCCTTTGTCATTTTCTTAATGACACATGAGTAACAGACTGTAGGTTGTTCCTGACAAGCTGGCCTTGCCTATTAATGACATTGGTGCTAATTTCTCTTAGGTGTTCACCTCCCACGGCCCCACAGTGATCATGCCTACGTGGTTCTGCTCTCGGGCCTGGTTTTCCCATGTGGGCCTGTTTGATGAAGGAGGACAGGTAAGTGTCAATCAGTAGAACTTGGGCTCTTTCTGGGTTCCCCTAGGTGTGTGTGTGGGTGCCTGCAGGGCACCAATAAGGCCAGGGTTTTCAGGAAACTCTTCAGACTCTTTCCTGTAGCACGAATAATAAAAAACCCAGAGACAGAACTTGGGGTTCACAACCTGAAGGTCAGAAAAGCAAAATAGCCAGTCACGGACTCTTCTACCTCAGTCCAAAATGACAATCCTGCCTCCAGGAATCTCAGAATGAGACTTCCTTTTTATATTCCTTTCTAGGACTGGGATTAAAGGTGTGTGCCACCTGGTTTCTTGGCAAACTAGTGTGGCTACTGGGATTAGAGGTGTGTGTCATCATTGCCTGACCTCTAGTGGCTTTAGCTTTGCCTCTGGTCTTCAGGCAAGATTTATTTATCAAAATACAAGTATACCATTACACTTTCCAGTACCCCTGTGCTAACTGCAGTGGGTTTCGGTGAACATGCTCGGAACCACAACTTCTCTGGTGCATCTCAGTTTGGATTAATGGTTGTTGGTGGGAAACTGTAGGTGGTAAAGAAGGTATTAGCTACAGTTGTCTCTATCTCTGGGTCTATTGAATCCTCAGGTTAAACCTTCACCTACTTGTGAAAATGAGCCAAGGCTGGCTTGTATCCTGCAGGGAGCTGGCTAACAGGCCATATGGCCATGCTGTCCTCCAGCCCCTGCCTAGCAGCAGTGAACATTCTCATCCCCAAGCAACATCTCTGCTGGTGAGCCTGACCCCAGTCTGAGCTAAGCCCTTCCTCAGATCTTTTTTGTATTATTTGCTGTCCGTTTTGAAACCAGTTTGAGTAGGTATTGATTTTTCCACCTCCATACCTCCCTGTTTGTTAAGGCTGTATGATACAGCTCAGAGACCTGTCTCAAGTCTTGTTACTGAGCACATTGGTGCTTGATATGGTGTGGGAGGAAGTGAATTTTCATCGTGGCAGTATCTGTTCTGCTTGAGACATGTGCACTTTTCACCTCCCTGTCTTCTCTGCTTATTTCCTGGTTCCTGGCTCAACATCGCCCCCTTCTGACCATGATGTTAAAATACAACCTTGTAACAGACTGCACTCAGGTGGGATATCCTTGCCTTCTGACCCATCCAACCTCTTCCCTTTTCAGCATCTCATTGAGGGCCTCCTGGAAAACCAGCAAACCATCCCCTTTTTTTGCCACATTGATGAGATTTCCATTTTCCAAGGCCGTGCAGCTCTATGCTCACTGATAGTTTTCCCCAAGACCTTTTCTCCCCCACAGAGTAGAATTTAAGGCAGGACCGGACTTCAGATCCACCCACACACAGCCTACCCTCTGCTTCATCCTCATGTCTGTTTTAGAGTTCATTCCTCACCTGTAGAGAAAACAAGGTACTAATCTCCATGTCTTTCATGTGACCTGCACCAACCTACATCACCCTTGAGTGTCAAGAGTGGATTCTTTATTGAGGCAAAGTCTGGCTGTGGCGTTCAGGCTGAGCCCTAGCTTCTGGGCTCAAGCAGTCCTGTGAGCTCTGCCTCCCAGATAGCCGGGGCCACAGTGCCACCTTCTTGGCTCTAAACAAAACACCCTTCCATAGCTCCTGACAGCCTGGGTCAGTACCCAGCATGGTGAGCACTATCCTCTGGCTTTTTCAGGGGGTACCAGAGGACTTGCTGTTCTTCTATGAGCACCTTAGGAAAGGGGGTGGCGTCTTCCGCGTGGACCACAACCTGCTCCTCTACCGCTACCACCTGTATGCAGCCACACATTCAGTCCTTGAGTAAGTAGGACACACAAGTTCTGGAAATACCTGGGACGGCAAGAACAGGTAAGGTGCCAGTGTGTCCAGGGCCAAATCACTTGTAAGTCACTGGTGTGATTGGATCCAGGATTGGTGGAGTCAGAACTTAATGAAGCTTATAATGGTGGGGTGTAGGGAATACCACTGAGGGGGGAAGGGGTGGGGTTGGAGTAGCACCTTATAGTAAGTCCTTCAGGGCTACTGGAAGTAGCCAGAGGTCAGGAATTTTCAGTTTCAAAGTCTCAAAGAAACAAACCAGTTTCCCTGTTTGTGTGAGGTGAAGGCTTGCTCTCAGCTTTGTTCTCATTCGCTCTAACCTAGCATAGCTCACCATGGACCCAAGAAAAGATCTGATGGGATAACCAACCCTCTGTAGCTGATGAGCCCTTTTCACTTTTCCTTGGCAGGCCATCCGTCCTTGGCCCTCCAAACCCACTGATTAAAGATGTGGAACCAGGCTTGCTCTTAGTATAAGAGAGAGAATTTCTTAACTCTTCAGTCTGTGTTGTGTATGAGACAAAGGTATATTACAAAAGAATGAGCAACAGACCATGTTTCTCACTAAAACCTCAGTCACATTAGCAAACTAGGTTCAGCAGTGCATATGGAGCAGATACATACCAAGAGCGCAGCTGTTTTAAAATCAACTAGTATGGATTTACATCATCCTGTATAAACTACACCTGCATTAAAACACACAGCACCGTTTCTCCCAAGAAGGAGCCCCTTCCCAGTGTCCACTGATAGAGGTAGAAATTAGTGACAGAGCATTGTGGGAGCTATCTGGGCACCAAGCTGCAGGTGTTTCCAGTACCGATTCTACTGGCTGACCGAAACACTACACTCATCTCCCATCATCCTGTAGGCCACGTGAGCGTGAGAGGCCTTGAGATCCTGTGCTCACTTGTGTAACGGAGGTCCTTCCCATGCTCGTCTGTGAGGCTCGACTCCTGGGTGGTGACTTGCAGCCCACCCAGCAGGCACTCGTTCAGCAGAGCAGCCTGGGTAGACAGAGTTCATGCCTTTGTGTTTTCACAGTAAGCTTTGCCACCCACAGCATAAAAATAAGTGACCTAATGCGAGTTTCTGTGTCGGATTAAAGTCTTTAAGCTGTGAGCTGCACCACCTCCCAGGATAACAGCTGTAATTATAACATGAGGCTCGCCTAAGAGTTGTATTTGTCTAAACTATCAGAAGTCTTTGGGTGGCAATACCTTGATTCTATCGTTTTTATTTCAAGCTCAGAATGGCCTGAATTTGTGTCATTTGTCTTTGTGCATGTGTGTAATACCTCAGATACCAAAGGACATAGAGGAGAGTAGCATCTTCAGGAAACCAAGCATTCCTTAAACTTTGTGAGCTGTTGAACCCGACAGTTGCCACTTCATTTGGTGCCTTTATACTTCCACTGAGGTTTCTTTCCTCTTACAATATGTTTAACCTTTTATGATACCCGAGCTGCTTATATTCTGCAAGCTGTTTACTTCCCATTATCACAGTTGAGGTCTGTAGAGAAGTATGTTTCTGACCTTGTTCCCTGGCAGTATGATGCTGGGTTTGTGCCTTGATCAAATATTTGGAGAGAACTAAATGGGGTCTTTTCCCCCAGATAAGTACAGCAACAAGATGCACCTCAAAAGTAGGGATGAGGGGACCAGACACGTCCTGACCCCTGGTATTCAGCCCAAGATGACTTGTGCTGACATACAGCTGCTGTGGTACCTGGCAGGACAGGTGGGCCATCCCCTGTGTGCCTCTGGCAAGATTTTTGTAGCCTTTTTTTTTCTGGCCACAGATGCTACTGACCAGTGACCATGCCTTCTGGGAATAAGGGCCTTTCCCACCCAGCAGCCACCGCTTACCCATGGACTCCTGTGGGGTGGTCCAGCGCTGAGTCTGTGATAAAGTTCCAGAAATGTAGGCATATGGGTCTAAGAAAACCAGTTCCCTTAGCTATTGACCCCAAGAGACAGACTTGCTGGGTACCAGATGGCCTATTCTCCAGGCAGATTCCTAGGAGAAACAAGACCAGTGCAGGATGCTCTAGCAAGGCCCAGATGTCCAGCAGTTTCTGCATCACACCTTTTTATAACTGCATGCAACCCCCACCCCCATCAGAAGCCACCTAACAAAACTCAGGATGCTAAGGGCCTGGCAGCTAGAGCCCAGTCCTGGTAGACAGGTTTGGGATTGCTGTATAAAATCAGTGGTGCCCAGTGTTTTGGGAAACCAAGTTGACTTCACTGTCCAGTTAAACCCACCGTCCTGCAAGTAAGCTTCACAGACGGAGCATAGCAGGATCAGGATTTTTCTCACACAGAGATACCCCGCGAGTGCGTGGGCAGGATCTCACCAACACATCATCCGTGCTTAGACTCTAACAGGAGCTGCTGTTGTACATGTTTGCTTACCTATGACCATGCCACATACATCCATGCAGAAAGGCACATGGGCAGTCATGGCATGTGTGCACATATACCGTACAAGTGCACTGTGCATATACCCTCATGGTTTTGAATCATACATCATGTCTTGCTCAGGGACTGACCAAAACAGACCTCTTGTAGTGACCAAGGAACAAACTCTCAGAAGTCAAGTGAGGACAAGCAGCCTCTAGGCAGGGCATTCCTTGAGGAGCCTGAGACATAGAGGGCTCTCATAGCCCCTGCTACATCTCCTGTGTTGATATATCCTTGAACCCTCACAGTGGGCTGTCTCCACGCAGGTTTCCTGCAAAGGCGCTTGTTGGAGGCAGAAGGGAAGAAGGCACTCGGGGCTAGGATGAGTTTTGGAGGTTGGCCTGCAGGCATCTCACAGAGTCTGAGAAGCCTGTGCCTGGGATCATTTTGTCTGGAACCCTCACCCACACTTAGGCAGAGCAGACAGACGTGTGTGTCACTACCTCTGCTGGGGGTGCCTCAAAAGGCAAGTCTTGATCTTTGCCTTTGACTCTATCCTTCTGCCCCCATATTGGAACTGGCTGGGACCATCACTCTAAAGTTTGCTGAGAGATAGAAATCAGAAGGGCCTTTCGGGGCTTATGACATTGGTGTGAAGTATCTGACCCTTGCTTTGAGGTCTGATGTGAGATCAAGGTTCTCACTCTCAGGTCTTCCCTTTCCTTGGGTGACAGTATGGCTGCAGAGAGGTATATGTATGGGGCTGAAGCATTTCTTGTGTGTGACTTTCTCTTATAAAGGGGGCACAACAGCCATCGAGAGAACTGGCTGGGGTTCAGGATTAAATGTTGTTCCCCAGAACCGCCAGGGAATCCCCTACGAAAATCACTGAGCTCGGCACAACCCTAATTAGAATGTTTCCCCACAGGAGGTCTCAGGGAAATGCTGAACAGGCAAAGCATGCTTTGATGTGGGTAGTGACATCAGTAGGTGCAGCCCTGAATGCAAGGGAGGCACCATCCAAAGGACAGAGTGCTAGGGTCTGGGAGGCCCTTAGATGAGGGGCAGCAGGTGAGTAGAACTCAGGAGGCCTGAGAAGGAACCATCCCTGGAGATCTGCATCCATGGGCCTGCTGTCTGGGAGCAAGTCTGCCTGTGCCCAGAAAGGGACATTTTTGGGATTGTCTGGAGAAAGGGACATTTTTTTTCATGTATGAGAAATCTCTTCTTTATTTCGTTTTATTGTTTTTTAACGTGATGCTAGGGTGCTAAGGTCTTGTACGTGCTAAGCACATGATTTCCCACCGAGCCACGACCCAGCCAGAGGTATCTTATAATTAAAGATCTTCAGGGGAAGTTTTGCGATGAAAAGCAGCCCCTGTCTCGATACCTGGATGCAGACTGACACCTGACCTTTCCCAGGGCTGGTGATGAGCTCAGATGAGTGAGGCTTACCTCTGCTCCTGAACAACCGAGTTTCAGTGAGGTGCAGGTACATAAATAACATTGGCTCCCTGCCCTGGTTTCGACCATGAAAAGGTGCCAAGACTCTTCAATCTGACTGACCATTGGGGCCAGTCAAGAAGTAGAGAACACTGACTGGACTATTTGGTCAGACAAGGAGGAGCTGGCGGTGTCAAAAGTCAAGATTAGGCTGCCTTGCAAGCAGTCCCAGCAAACAGGAAGCCCTGTCAGACAGACACAAAGGATGCTCCCAAGGCCAGATGTGGAGCCAGATGTGCAAGAGGTGAGCAGAGCTGGCAGCTAACTCGCTTCCTCCAGGAGGTCCGGCAGGAGTAACTGCACAGATTAAGTTCTCGCTTCTTAGGGCCTCTGGGTAGAAGGGAGCACCAAACACAGCAGGACGAGCCAGGCACATTAGCAGTCAAGGTGACGCTGCCAGAGGAGCAAACAGCTCTGCACAGGGGAGTCTGGTGACCCCTGGGCTGGGCCCACGACAGAAGTGGGAGAAACGCTTCTGAAGAGAGCGTGGATTCTGCGCCTGGATAACGTGGAAGCTGTGTTGTCCAGTATCTAAGGTAGAAAGTTTATTTCCTAGGGTGACTATGACCGATTTACCCAGACCTTTCTTGTAAGTATTGACTCCGTCTACTCTACCTCCTTTTCGCTTTCTAACTCAAAAGGACTAGTTGCCACATTTAGAATGTGGAACTTGGGGAGATTGAACTTAGGTCCTTGTGTTTCTGCAGCGAGCACTTCACCGACGGAGCCAGGTTCAATCTCCAGCACCCACATAAAAAGCTAAGGCAACGCACACCTGTAACCCTCGTGTAGAGAAGGGAAACGGATCCGTGAAGCTTGTTGGTAGTCACGCCGAATTGGCGAGCTCCAGGTTCAACCCTGTCTCAGATAGGGTAGAGAATGATAAAGATACCTGATGCCAACCACTGGTTTCTGCATGAACCCTCCTGTATGTGCCTGCCACATACTGGAGGCACTCGTGTGCTGGTGGAACTGGCAGCCGTGGAGAGGCCCCATCCATCAAGTCTATATTTCTCAGGGTCCCAAATAGAAATCGGGATCAATATGGCTGAAGGCTTCCCAAAGAGCATTGGTTTACATGGTGGCTCATGGTGACCTCTAACTGTGACAGTGGTATGCAGGTAGAGCCAGCTCTCCCTTGGTTTAGACTTCATGTGCCCCCTAAATATGCTTGAGCCATTGATGTGTGTCTCCAGGGCTAAGGTGGCTCTGGAGCCCACAACATCTGGCCAGTCCTAGCTTTCCCCTCTACTTGGCTACAGGGTCACCATCTGGACCCACCGTGTCCACTTCCTAGAGGAACAAGTTCTACCTCGTTGGAAGTCCTTCACCATTTGGAATGCAGGCAAGCAGGGGCGTAGGTTATACCGCAGCCTGACAGCAGCCAGCCGGTGCAAGGTAGGACCCTGTCCTCCTCATCCTGTTGGCCACTGTCCTGGGTCCCTCAATCCTATCATGGTCCGTGTTCACCCCCAGGTGCTGGCCTTCTGTGATGTTGATGAGAACAAGATCAGAAAGGGCTTTTACTGCCATGAGGAATCTCAGGTATGTAGCCATGTGCAGAGCACCAAAGCACCTTACAGGGGAGGATCATCCATACCATGCCAGCTTTCCCTTACACTTTGGCATTTTTGGCTCTGCCCAAAAATGTAGCCCTCAGCCCTCAGAGAGTCTCCAGGACCCCTAGGACTCTACCCCTGTCCTTGGGGAAACGGCTACATGTTCCTTCAGTATGGGCTTCCATGTTGTCATACCAGAATTGGTTCTTGTGGCTATCAGGTGGCTGGGGCGGCCAGAATCCAGGACACAACCACCTGTCCTGCCCTAACTGGCCCAAGACTCCCATCAGCTACTTGACCACAAGCCACTGTGAGTAGAGGCTATGGTTAGGACAGGTTCCAGGGAGTTCCTTCTGTGTGACGCCCTAGTGACTCATGGCTGGCACCATCTTTATAGGAGAGACCCAAGCCGAAGGTCCCCATCCTGCATTTCCAAGCTGCCCGGTCACCCTTTGTCATCTGCGTGAAGCTGGTGAGTGCTGGCTCTGGTTGTGGGGCTCCTAGGTGCTTTCCCACTCTGATCAAATGACTAAAACCAAGGACCCTGACCGTGGGCACTGGAGCATAGCCCGCTTCCTATATCCTTATTGTAAATCAACTATAGTGGTATATTATTTGTGTTTTAATAAATAAGCTTGCCTGAAGGTCAGGGTGCAAAGCCACATTAGTCAGCCATGCAATGGTGGCACACACCTTTAATCCCAGCAGCCACACTAGTTAGCCATAGAGGCCGGGTGGTGGTATATACCTTTAATCCCAGCACTAGAGAGGAATATAAGACTGGAGGAGACAGGTCTTACCCTGTGGCCATAAAAACTCCCTGAGCTAGGTTAGAGGCCACAGCTGCCGCTCTGTGGGTTGGAGGCAGCTGGGGAGTGGCCTGTAGGTACTAGAAGTGGGGGATGGGGTGGGCACGCCTGGTAACACCTTCCTAAAGCTGTTCTCAAAATCATTGTTCTGAGCCCAGCCACCATGTTCAAGTCACTGTGGCTCATGTTTCACAAAGGGCAGCCTTGCCCACATAGAATAACAGCCTGGTGGTGACCAGTGGGGCCACAGGACCCTGCTTCAGTTCATCTGGTTTCTCTGCTCTTGGTCATGTGGGCGTAGGTGCCAAGCATCCTGTTTCTGTGGAAAACAGGGCTACTTGTGGTCAGTGTTAAACCGAATCCCACAGTCTCTCCAGGAAACGAGTCCCCAACAATTGTGCCAAGCTAACAATGACGGGACAGCAAGGTTCTTGCTGGAGCTAAGGCTAACCTTTCTTCATCTGCT
This sequence comes from Ondatra zibethicus, assembly GCA_004026605.1. NCBI lineage: Eukaryota > Metazoa > Chordata > Mammalia > Rodentia > Cricetidae > Ondatra > Ondatra zibethicus. Next base: position 167,054 of record PVIU01000507.1, read on the forward strand.
CTGGACACTGTTTCTTGGCTGGTCAAGCATGTGGCAAACATTCCCTCTCTCAGGAGTCTCTGCTCTTCAGATATTATTCCCAGAACTCTTTAATGGGGAGACATTAACTGATTTGATGACAGTTTAGTATCCTGCATAGGAAGTTCTTTCTTATACATAACGTCATGTTTATTAACAGAAATCATCCATCACAGTTGAGTTCACATGAAAGGGATGTGTACTGGGCTGTGGATGGCTAGTATGTCCTGCCCGTGGGACCTGCCGTGCGCAATCCCGCTGGCCCTATCCGTCCATGGCTTTTCCTCACTGTGGTAAAATGGGCCTCTCTTTTCACTAAGAAGCTTTTGGGTGCAGGCTGAGGCAGAGCTAAGCAGACCTTGTACCTCAGTCACTCTTGTCAAACTATATCCTGCTCACCACTGGCCTCTGAGCCACCCACCATCCCGCTCCAGCTTTGGGTCCAGGGGAGTCTTATCCCTAAAGGTCTGATGGCAAGTGCTGGCAAGTTGTCTGTTATTTGCTTGACACCTTTTATTGAATACTTTGTCTCTTTCAAAGTACTAATGAAAATTTCCAGAAATCTACCAGGAGAGAGAGCATGGCCACCCTAAATGTCAGCAGTCGCAGGACAAGGTATTACCAGCTTCAAAGATAGCGCTGTCGCCCTGTTACCAGTGGTGGATATGGTGGGCCCTCAGCAAAAGGTGCAGCTGTCTCCCACACGTCGGGTGGGATAATAGGTGGTGGGCCATAGGTAGAACTCCAGCCATGGCTTCCAATCTGTGGCAGCTCACTTCCAGTCATTACAGGGTTAGGCCTAGGTTCTAGCCCCCCAGAAAGTGAGACTTGTCTGTCTGTCTCCTCTGGAGTGGTGACACCAGTAGCAGATGGTAAGTCACACCTGGAAACAGGTGCATAGCAGCGTTGAGCAGATGATACTGTGGGAGAGAAAGGCCCCTCCTTAGCTGTTTCCACTGCTTACCAAGCATCTTCTAACAGTCTGTAGCATTTCTCTTAACACAGTAAGGAAGATGGACCTACTTGTGATGTGTGGTGTATTTGTGTAAGCTAGCGGAGGTCAGAGGTTGACACTGGCTTCTGTTGCTTTCTACATCATCATCATTGAGACAGGTTCTTTCACTCAGCTCCCTGATTGAGCACGACTATAGCTGGCAGGCAAACCCAAGGGGTTCTCCCGTCCCCGATTCCCCACCGCTGGCATGCAGGTGTATACCACCACACCCAGCTTTCACAGTGGTGCCAGAGACTGAACACAGGTCCACATATGTGCGGCAAGTGCTTTACTGATGGCCCCAGCTGGCAGAACACCTTGGCATCCATATAGCCATACTGTGTACACACAGTAGGACCACCTGCTTGCCACTCGTGTGGCCATCTGTGAACAGATCCCAACTTTTTGTCCTTATGACCGATTCCTCTCAGCACCTATGTGGCATAGATTATTGGGTCTTGTTGGCATGTCAGGACCATGGCTCGTGGGAGTCACCAGTCATTGCCGCTGTGAGCTCCATTCCTCTGGTTTATCCTAGAAGTCCGATTGTGACACCTCCAAAGGCCACCTGTTTCTACCCTTTTGGAGAACTATCTTGCTGTGGTTGTGGGAATGTCTGACTTAAAGCTGAGCACCACTCATCTGGTGGGAATTTAGATTCACTCTGCCATGTTTATAACTAGGATTTCTCCTCTGGAGTGCGATGGCAGAGTCCTCTACAACTCCAGTGTTAACCCTTGTTGGCTTTCTGTCCTGCAGACACCCCTTCCTTTCATGTGTTCTCATTCTCCCAGAACGTGTTAAACACAAGAGCATCCAGTGAGTAGTTCTATGTTCAACAGTGTTAAGTCTCCTGGGGGCAGACTCTGACCTATCCTAGCCCATGCCTGATAACTTCTCTGAATATGGGGAAGGGAAGTGAGAGGGAAAAGAGGAAGGGTGGCAGGTGTGGCCACTGTGGACATTTCTGCTTTTCCAGGCAGCTCACTCAGGTGTTTTTCATTTTTTGTTTTTTTGAGATGGTTTCTCTGTGTAGCCCTTGGCTGTCTTGGAACTCACTCTGTAGACCAGGCTGGCCTTGAACTCACAGAGATCCACCTGCCTCTGCCTCCCAAGTGCTGGGATTAAAGGTGTGCACCACCACTGCCCAACTCAAGTGTTTCCAACCACCGGTAGCAATGATGGGACAAAGTAGGGTCAGTTTCACAGCCCAGCTCAGAGGCCTGTTGTGCTGGCCCAAAGACAGATAACCTAAGAGGAACAAAGCGGTTCCTCCCACATCCTACCAGATGCCGCTAGTTGGGCTGTTCTTTAGCAAGATCATGGCCCTTGCTTGCTCCCTTTGGGGACTGGGGGTGGGGGTGACAGGTAAGAAGAGTCACAGGGTGGGCACTTGGCAGATCTTGCAGAAATGAGAGTAGAGTACACAAGGTTCCCTGAATAGCAGGAGGGAAAGGTAAATCAGAGAGTGCCTTAACTGCCTTCTGGAGAGGGCCAAGGCCACACGGCAAGGGCGCCTCTCAGTATCTCACCCCTACTGGTGACCAACAGAGCTATATAGCAGCAGGTCCTAGCTGCAGCTCTTAATGGCCTTTGGTCTCCCCTGATCAATAGGGGAACAAAAGTTCATTGTGAGCCACCTGACAGGGAGGTTGAGTGGGCCCAATCCCAGTCCTTGCAGCAGTCTTTGCAAGCTGCCCAGAGAGCAAGAGGAAGCTGACTGACCTGGGTCTCCTCTCCCATAGGACCTCACAGGGGGTGCGTTTGAAGACAACCTGAAGTCACTGAACTTGCAGGAAGGCCGGGACTTCGTTCACTTCAGCTGAGGCTGCCACCAGGTGGTCTACTTTGTAACCAGTGCAGGTTCTGAGCCTTGTCTGCTCTAGTTCCCGTCCACAGGCAACTGTCCGTCACTCACTTCCTCCAGCTTCTCCCCTCACGTTCTGTTCACTAGTTTTCACCCTTTCGTTTCTGCTACATAACTTGAGACCTCAATCTTCAAAGCACCACTTTAGGCAAATTTCCTGTGTTTGGTAACTTTGACCAACTGGTAATTTTTAAAATACTACTTTACTTTTTAAAAGCAGGAGTCTGTTTGTATTATCAAACTTCTGGCTTCTAGGTTCTAGAAATGTCTATTAAGCCAAGCTTTTATTCATTTTTCAAAACCATCTGTACTAACTACTTTTCTCGTTACTGAGACCAAATACCAAACAAGAAGTAATTTATGGAGGAATATATAGGCTCATGATTTGAGGGTAGGGAAGACATGATGGTGGGCATCATTCTTCACAGCTGGGACTCTTCACCTTCTCATGTCTTTTTCTTTTTTGGATTTCCAAGACAGGGTTTCTCAGTTTTTGGTGCCTGTCCTGGAACTAGCTCTTGTAGACCAGGCTGGCCTTGAACTCACAAAGATCCGCCTGCCTCTGCCTCCCTAGTACTGGGATTAAAGGCATGCGCCACCACCGCCTGGCACCTGCTCATGTCTTAATGGAGTAGTAAGTAGAGAGAGGACTAGGCTCTAAATCCCATCATCCAGTGACCCACTTCTTCACACTAGGCCCTAATTCCTAAAGGGGTCACCAACTGGGACAAAATGGTCAAACTCAAGCCTGTCAGGAGCATTTCACATTAAATGACCATCCCAGATGGTAGGTTGGCTTTGCTCTTCTTGATTTGTTATTTACTGACATAGTGTCTTACTGTGTAGCCCAGGCTGGCCTTGAACTCACCCTCCTATGTATTTCCACTTCCTTAGTGGTGGGCCACAGATGTGTGCCCGGCTTCAACATTGTGTTAGTACACTCCCATATATCCAAGGTTTAAAGCTCTGATGTCCTCCTGCTCAAGGAAACTTGGGCATCTCCAAGACTGAGCCTTCCCAACTTTTGTCTGTGTCCCTCCGAGTTAGTCTTGTCTTTGAACGGGGACTTGAATGCACTCCCATTGTGTCACCAGTCTCCCTTCTTATTGATGTTTGTCACAGCTTGTCTTCCTTTTTCTCGTCATTCCTTCATGTTAAGACTTTGCTGCTGCTGTGATAACTTCCTAGGCAGCTCCTGGCTGGTCAGCAGGCTCTCCTGGTGTCTGGGTTTTCTACACACCACCCTCACTCAGATCACAGGACTAAGACCCCTTCCTACCTCACTTGTCCATTTGAAGAAATTTTACATGTATAATAAACCCCATATTTAGCTACCATGCATTTCTTCCTTGTTTGGTGTCCTCCTAAGGGAAACTGCCCGCATGAGGTCATTTTCTGCTGCTTAAAAGTTCACCCACAGAAATCACTGCTTTCAGTGATTTCATATGGAGACTCTGCACTGAGTTACTACAGCCCGCTTTCTGGAATGGTACTTACACTGTGGTAGTCTGAATGTATTTGGCCCCCATAAGCTCATAGGGACTGGCACGATTATGAAGTGTGGTCTTGTTGGAGGCCGGATGGATGACAGAGGCCTTTAATCCAGACCTTGAGGCTGGTGGTCATAGCTTTAATCTGGGCCACACCTTCTTGAGGAAGTGTGTCACTGTGGGGGTGGGCTTTAAGGTTTCATATACTCGGGACACTGCGCAGTGAGTCAGTCAATTTCCTGTTGCCTGCAAGATGTAGGATACTTATCTATTTCTCCAGCACCATGCCTGCCTGCATGCTGCCATGCTCCCTGCCATGAGGGACTGAATCTCTGAACTGTAAGTGAGCCCCTGCAATTAAATGTTTTGAGTTGCCGTAGTCATAGTGTGTCCTCACAGCAATAGTAAACTCCATACATACCCCATACACACGATTTAGCCAAGCTGACAATAATTTTTCAGTATAATGCAGATCTTACTGTCTTCCTCAACTCCATTGTCCACTGCTGAGCTGGTAACCACTGTGATACCATCTGTTTTTTTTTCTTTTTTTCCTTTTTGGTTTTTCGAGATGGTTTCTCTGTGACTTTGGAGCCTGTCCTGGAACTCGCTCTTGTAGACCAGGCTGGCTTCGAACTCACAGAGATCTGCCTGCCTCTGCCTCCTGAGTGCTGGGATTAAAGGCGTGCGCTATCACCGCCCGGCCCATCTGCTTTCTTAACAGTAATTTTACCCACCCAGTGCACCTGGTGCCAGCTCAAATCCCAGCGCCCCCCCCCCACAGGAATTCTGTCTTGGGGCCTCATCCATATAGGACCTTTGCTTCTGCCATTTTCTCAGAAGCTCTTCTGTTTTGTTTCCTAATCTGTCTTTTAAGTTTTGTTGGTTTTTTTAAATTATAAATATTGCATGTGAGTGTAGTTTCTGCTGAGACCAAAGGTATTGAACTCCCCTGAAAATGAAGTTACAGGTGGTTTTGTGGGTGCTAGAGATGAACTCAAGTTGTTTGCAAGATTACTTAACCACTGAGCTATCTCTCCAGCTCCTGTCCTAATCTCTGGCAGTTTCTACCTCTTAGCTTTTTTTCAGGGAGGAGAATTGTTATTATTTGTGGGGAGGAATAGGGTTTCCTATATCCCAGGCCAGCTTAAAATGCTCCGTATGCCTCCTCAGAGATGATCCTTCCAAGTGCTAGGATCCTAGGCACGTACCACCACACCCAGTTTATATGGTGATGGATCATCAACCCAGGGTTTCTTCTGTTTTGGCTGGGACAGGTTTTTCTATGTAGTCCTGGAACTCACTATGCAGATCAGACTGGTGTCAAGCTCAGAGATCCGTCTGCCTCTGCTGGAATTAAAGGTGTGTGCACCACTCCTGGATGTTTCCTTCTCACCCAACACAGTGGAGAACCAGCAAGAGCCAGAGTTCCTTCCTATGAGGACAGATTTTCTGTCTGTCAGTGCTGAGAACACAGCTTTGTAGAGTTCCAGCTTTATTAGGTTTCTTGTGGCCTTTTATCTACTCTGCCCTGCTACCACCAAAATATCATTACTAGAAGCGGGGACACGGCCTTGGGCACACAGTCTCTAGCTACTCTTTCTGCTCTTCAGCTCAGAGTACTCACTCACTCACTCACTCACTCACTCACTCACTCACTCCTTCCTTCCCAGGCCTAGGATCTAGAGAGATCAAAGAGGCAGGCATGGGGCTACCACAGCAGGACAGGTAATGTAGGTTCTGGGACAGAGGATCCAGGCCTTGGGACCAGAGCTGTCCCATAGTCCCACAGGGACACTGGATTCTGAGGATCTCGTGCTCAGACCATGGTAGTACTGCTGGTGGCTTGGCCGGCTCAGTATGAGGGAGGGGAGAGCTGCCTGCCACTGCATGTGCCCAGCACTTCACACTCTCCACCAGGGCGTGAGCTGTCTATCGTGCTGCATAAATCACTCCGTGCCTGGAACCCACGGTGGATCTTCACAGAAGTTCCAAAGATAGACAGAGGCCGGGCTGTATGGTACATGATTTAATAGGAAGCACATGGTGTTAGGACAGCAGAAGTATGGGCAGACCAGGCCACCAGAGGACAGCATGCATGAAGAGTTACTGCTCTCTGTGGACGGCCTCCCAATCCAGCTAGCAGCATGTGCCACCTTTCTCAGAGGTGTGTGGCACCAAGTTTCCATGATGGTAAAGCTTGTAGGGCCTCAGGGCAGGGCACCCCAGCTAGGCAGGCAATGGCTCAGCGTCCAGGAGCAGGCTGTAAAGACACACAGCAACGTCAGGCTAGTCCCCACCCTCTCTCACATATAGCTAAAGGCTGCCACGTCCCAGGATCCTAGCAGGTGGACAGAGTAGGTTGCTAAATTGTTCACATTCATATATGTTCAAAGTTTTCCTAACGATGGAAAGAGCATAGTTGAAAACTCAAGTTCGCTCTCCACGTAGGAGATTGAGACTACATTGCTCCATCTGTTGTCAGGCCACTGCCTGTGTGTCTTCTTGTGGCTCCTCAAGGGGGAGGCCCTGGGAGGACTCGGGCACACAAACCTAGCACAGCACACACAAGAGAGTGAAAGAACAGAATCCTCCCCAGCACGATGTAAGAGCAGCTCAGGGTTTCAAGCCAGATCATCAAAGCAAAGAAAACAGGAAAAACAGTAGCTGACCATCAAAGACCGTCAGCTAAATACCAAGGCCTCAGGGTTAGGGCAGACCCGGTTCAGAGGTCAAGACCAGGGATGCTGCAGTGTGTAAAGAAAGAGTGCTTGGCCCCAGGATAATCAGGGACAGAAGAGCAGAACAGTGAAACAAGTTAACAGGATGGGAAATGAAATCCAGATAAGGGAAAAGGAAACGGTAAACAGGAAGATCGAACAGGAAACAGAGACTATGAACTTGTCAGTAATTAGAGTAAACATGAATGCATGAAACACTAATTAATAAAGATCTTTAAATGACGGAAGAGCATAATTTTGACTATACTATTCGTAGACATTGAAGGTATGACAGGAGACAAGCTAACCAGATGTCACCACTAACAGCGGGCAAAGGAGATGTCAAGAGCAGGAACACCTAGTTAATAACACAGCTTCAGAGTGCATCCCCCAAAGTTCAGACATAATTAAAGGACAACTGAGACAAATGCAAGCACTGCTTTGTCAGTAACTGATGGAGTAAGATGACAGAAGTGTGTACTCGCCTCTGGGCTGGTGTGGCATCATTAGCACTGATTCACCTGACGCAGAGGGCAGTAGTTTGTCTGAGGCCTCATTCTATGCAGAAAAAGTTGCAAAAGCCACCAAAAGGCCTATGTGTACCAGCATAAGCTTAAGAATACCAGCCATGGGGGCCCGCAGCAAGGTAGGAAGGTCATCTCTGTCAGGCACACCAGAACTATGTCTTGTAGGGAGGGATGTATCCCAAGGGTGGAGACTGACTGGCTGACTGGAATGTGCCTCTGTCCCTGACTCACCTAGGACTCCAGTGTGAGGCTGGGCTTTTGAAGGGCTCAGGTTCTATAAGGTCAGGGAGCCCAAGGTCAAGGGGGAAACAAATGCAGAAACCCCAAGGCCTATGCCACAGCTACCATCCGACGGCAGCTTCCACGGCCAAGATAGGTGGAGAGGACTGGGGCCTGGGGAGCCACGGAAGCCTGAGGGGACAGGGGTCCTCAGAGAAAGCCCCCATAGGATGTAGATCCAGGCAGGGGGTGATGAGAGAGCTGACGCCTGATGGCAGTGATGGTACCGACTGTGGGACCCAGTTTACTTTAGACTGGAGCTCAGAACCACAGACAGCACAGGCCCCGTGTATCCTCAGAATACTCATTACCTTTGTGGCCAGCTGGGGTCTGGGCACGCCAAGGAGGTCACACAGGTGATTCCGCTGCCCTCTCACAACTGGAAGCTCTGCGTCCCTGGGGAGGAAAGCATTTCAGTCCCCTATGCCAACATGGTTCAGCTCTTCCCACCCCATGAGATCTGGTGGTACTGAAGCCAAAATCCCCTTCCCCCAGAATAGATACCAGGGCCCATATCCTGTTCTAGGAACATACAGAAAAAGAGAGGCGACCTCAGGCTAAGAGGCTTCTGAAGCTTCATTAGAACTCAGCTGTTGTTGACTTTTATTGGAATAGAAAAGTACAAAACATGTTTTGTGCGTAAGAGTTAGTAAAAAATAGTCCTGTAAACCAGGTGTCATGTTCTTGCAAAAGAACAGAGTTCCTAACACCCATGTAGGGCAACTCATAACAACCTGTAACCCCGGCTCTAGGGGGATTTGGACATCTTTTTTTGGTTTCGGCAGGCAACTGCACTCACATATGCAAGCTCTGATACATGCATACACAAAGTTCTCCTCCCTCCCTGCTATCCTAGGAAGTTGGAAGCAATGCCCACTGTCTTCTCAGAAGGCACTGTGTTAAGTTTCTACTGACAGCAAAGACCTTGAAATGCATCCAGGCCCCCACAGCTCTCACCCAGGCAGGAAGGCCGCATCCTAGCATGAGCTCCTCTGGAGATCGCTGTTCTGGGGGGCACGCATGAATACACATCACAAACCCTCACTTGCTACCCCAACAGACCTGCCAGCATTTGAGGTCAGCAATACCCGTCTCCATCAGTCTGAGTGGACAATGTCCGCAGTAGCAGCAACTTGGGCTACCTGGCTGTGCCTCCCAAATAGTATATCTAGCACGGGATAAGCCAGCTTGAAGTGCACCTGTGCACACGTGATGGTTCTGTGTGCTTGGCAGTGCATACATGTGCGATATGAGCAGCTGTATGTGATCATGTATACAAACAAGTATATGAATGTGTACACTGCCTGGACCACACGTCATATAAGGTAACTGCTTCCAGGCTCAGGCTGGAGCGTCTGAAAATCACACCCACAGGCTGTACATCCCACCACCATCTCCTCTCCGCTTCTTGACTTTGAAGACAAGTCTGTAAGGCCATTTATAAGATCACATGGCCCTTGCAGTAGCAAAATAAAAGTTGCTAACTGACACCCACTTGGTGGCATCCTGATGGCCCTGTATTCCAGTTACTGAAAACACTGGCTTCTGAGCCACTCTGCCCACCTTACTTACAAGAGGAGAAAAGCAGTTAAACACTAAACATTTTCCTGAAGCTCCCAGGATGTGTCTGTCCTCAGCCCTATGTGAAGCTGAGAGGTGGCCTTGAGAAAAATGGCACCAGCTCAGGCAGGCCCTACTCACCAGGCTGTGTCGCTGAGCACAGACATGACCTCATCAAGCACGTCTGCATCGACCAAGTCACTATAGGTGAGCACCATCTCGTACAGCTGGCTTGCTGTGGTCTTCCGGATCTGGGACAAGAACAGCAGGTCAACGGGAGGAAAACCACCGCCACCTAGGGAGCCCAAGGGCGGGGGGGGGCGGGTCTTACGAAGGTTCATGAAAGGAGGGAAATGAATTTGGCCACAGCCCGGACAGACATGCAGCAGAAGGGACTCCTACCTGGGAGTCCCTCCCTCTTGCTCATGTTCTGTCACAAACTACTTCAAATGAGGTCTCGTCTACCCCGGTAATGTGCCTTTCTGACAGAGAGACTGAGCTGTGGGTCATCCCACTCTACCTCAAAAAACCACTGTCCTTTGCAGAAATTCCCTGTTTAGGGGAGAAATGTCTCTTTTGGGATACTTAGAGTTCCTGGGTGAGAGGGGAATCCTAACCGTGGGCTGTTGACACCCCATGCTCACCCTGCCCCGTACTAGCACCTACGTTCCTTTCATATGAACGCCAGCCAGTTGACTGCCCTGTGTTTACTTCTAAACCTGCTTCAAGGTTACACCAACGTATACTCATCTTCACAGGCCACGCATGAGCACAGACCTTTAGATGGCCTGAGGTGGGGCACACTCACCACAGGGAAAGGGTGGCCAAGGAGGATGAACAGCTGCAGAAGGACCTTCTGTCGCACATCACCATTGAACTGCACCATCCCACAGAGCCTGCAGAAAGCCCACAGGTGACATGGAGCTGTGCCATACTCATGTTACCCGAGGACCCAAGACACGTGAGACCCAGAAAGTATATAGCATAAACCCTGAGCCATGTGCTAATGTGTGTGTACCTATATACACACCTGTGTGCTAGTGTGCTCCCATGTGGTATACAGGCATGTATCCAAGTGTGCATTGTATACTAATATGCTCCCATGTACTTCCCTATACATGAGATCTTTGTGTTAGCATGTGCCTGTGTGTATCTATCAGATTGCCTACACATGACCAGTGTTCTGTGCCAGCGTGTACTTGCCCGTGTGCCCAGAGGCCTGAACTGGCATAGCTGTGTTCGCATTCCTTGGGCTTATACAGTAAGTATAAGGACAAGTGAGAGATGGAGATTTCCTGTTCAGGTTGACCCTCCTTTCAGACTGACAGCAGTCGTCTGACCTTTCCCCTCCTAAATGAACACTCCAACAGTTCATCTTTTAAACAGCTTTGTGATCAAAATTGTATTTCCCACCAAGTCCCTCCGTCTCCACCCAGGAGCACTTAAAACTCACACTGCAATGCTCGACCGAAGCTTCTGGACGTCTTTTGACTTCCTGATTTCTTCCTTACAAAGTGTGAGCAACTTCACACAAAAGGGGTGGCTTGAAGGGGAAAACATTACTGTAAGTAGGTCTTTCACAGGAACACAGAGCAATATGGGTCATGCTGTAGTGGCATCCAGTGTGCTGTTGGTACCAAGTAACCTGGAGGCCGGCTTGCTCAGAAGATGCTATACCATGTGGCATCAACCACTTTCTTTGATTTGCAACACACACAGCAGAGAACAGCTATCCTATCTCACTACCGGTAAAATATGCCATCACCCACCTCATCCATGGTGTTCAACACCTGGGCAGGCAGGCCTGGCACAGTTATGGTATGACCAAATCCAAGTGACCCTCCCCAACAGAGAAGACCCTACCAGCAAGTGCTACTTCATGGAAAGAAGCCATATGAGAGGTCCTAGTCATCCCCAATGACCTTAATACTGGGCCACTTCACTAGGATAGTCCATGACAGTTAATTCCCAGGTCAACCCTGGTATGAAGAGAATGCTGCTGTACCCTGGGACTTTGATCCAGATCTCAATCCTTCCCTGACTAGCTCCCTAAAGTGCTTGTTGGGATGACAGAATGACTGTAATATTGCTGGGAGCTGTGGTTACTATTGTTCCCAGCTTGCACAAGTACTCTGTACATCCTCATCTGGTCTTGCTCTAGGACTCATGCACAGTTCTATTGCTTTTCTAGACTTAAAGATCACACACACCACAGACACTCTGTGGTCCCAATGGTCACATTCAGGTCTACACTGAACTTTGTCATCCCTAGGGTTCCTGAAAGACTCCTACTGAGCTAACCCACCAGGCACGACCCTCCCGTGGTTGGTGTCTACTGAACATCTCGGCTCTGCCAGAGTGGGGAGCCATGGCTTCCTGGCCACACATGGTATTCTAAAAGATTTCTGTTGTGGAAAGAGACACACAGGCCATGACGTTTTCCAGCTACTATGCCTCCCTCACGCTCACATCTGTTGGCGTCATGCCCATGGGTCAGCCACAGTCTGGCACAGTCATGCTCAGGCCTGACCTGATAACAGCCGGTTACTACTCGAACCCCAACACATCTTCTCAACACGACACCAGCCCTGATGCCCATGTGCTGCCAGTCTCCAGGGAAGCAAGCCTAGGTGTAGTATGGAGGCCGCTTGCTCGTTTCCCGGCTGCCCAGACTCCCAAAATAACCACACAGAAGCTGTATTAATTAAATCACTGCCTGGTCCATTAGCTCTAGCTTCTTATTAGCTAGCTCTTACATAGTAACCCATCTCCATTAATCTGTGTATCGCCATGTGGCAGTGGCTTACCGGCAAAGTTTGGCGTCTGTCTCTGGTGGCTCCATGGCTTTTCTCTGACTCTACCTCCTTTCTCCCAGCATTCAGCTTAATTTTCCTCGCCTAACTAAGTGCTACCTTGCTGTAGGCCAAGCCAGTTTCTTTATTCATTAACCAATAAAACAACACATAGATGGAAGGACCTCCCACACCACCTAGATTCAGAGCATCTAGGGTCGGGATACACCAGCACTGAGAAGGTACTCCCAAAAGAGGCAGAGGCATGGACCTCCCTCCCAACCCTCCTGGTGTGGCTGCAGCCATCTCTGGACAGCTGAAAACCCGAGTGCCTAGAAAAGGCAAACTCAAAAGTCCTGGTTGCTGAACAGTATCCACCTTGTCCAGGCCTCCCTCAATTCTGAGCTGTTCTCCAGACTCAACATTCAGACAGACCTGGCAGTGGGCGGTAAGACATGATTCTGTGCTCCAGTATGGACACAAAGTCACAACCGTAACAAGAGTACATCATAGCGTGGTGAAGGTGAGTAACACAGCAGGTATGGAAACACCAAAAATATAGAAATTAACCCCAAAACTGTTTAAGAAACTGAAACAAAAATTCCATAAGTGAACTTAAAAATATCTTAAGTGAATCTGTAGGAAGGAACTGATGAACAGACCGGGTGATTTTCAAAAATTCTAGCAAGGAGACCATCTGAGGAGGGGATACAGTTGCTCAGAAGAAAACACACAGTGATGTGTGAAGTCCTGTCTATGTGTTGCTTTTATTGGTTAATGAATAAAGAAGCTGCTTGGGCAGAATAGAGCTAAGTGGGAAAACTAAACTGAATGCTGGGAGAAAGAAGGTGGAGTCAGTGGAACACCATGGAGTTGCTGGAGGAGACAGACGCCCAGGAACCTTGCTGGTATACCACGAGTCTCGTGATAAAATATAATAGAAATGGGTTAATTTAAGATGTAAGAGCTAACTAGAAATATGCTTAAGCCTACTGGCCAAACAGTTATGCAATTAGTAGTTTCTGTGTGATTATTTTGGGTCTGGGCAGCTAGAAATGAATGAGTGGCCTCCATCTATTGAATGGTGCCCACCGTCTGGGGCATGGATCCACATAAGACCTAAAAAAGCTTAAAAAAAGGGGGGGGCTTCTAGACCCACAAAAATGGAAGCCAAGTGCAGCTTCTTGGTAGCTGTCATTTTTTTCGGATGGGCTCTGTGCTGGCAGCAAGCCGGAGCACCGTGGCTCCTTTAACAGGCGGCTACTGACTCAGCATAAGAAATGCGGTTTCCTGGCTCGTGCTGGCAGCATGAACTCTGACTCTTTCAGGAGGCCGATCACTTAAATGGGGTTTGTGAGCAGCATGCCGCTAGTTGCTTAATGGTGACACAGACCTGCCGCCACCCTGGAGCTGGGGCAGCGTGCATGCCTCCGCTATGTTGGACTGGACAGATCCAGGCAAGATCGTGGAGTTGGTCCTAGCCATGCCCGCTTAGCATTTCAAAAAAATAAAAACACTCCTGGTCAGAAAATAATTACAGATATGCATGCAATAAAGACAAATTCAGATGGAAAAGCCCTCTAAATGGGTCACAGTGTTAGATAAACGTACATAGGCTTGGGAAAGAGAAGAAAAAGTATAGACAGTTATACAACGAAATAGTTTTAAAAAATAAAACAAAGTCTTGAAAGAGACAGTACAGACAGTCATAGATTATGTATATTACTGTTTTCTTTGACTTTTTTGACTGTGAATGAGCTAAGTACAGTACAGGCTGCTAAGCTAAACCAACATATATACTTTAAAGGTCTTGACTTCAAAATTTGGGTCTAAGGATTTGTTGCTTTGGAAAAGAGGTTCTGTTTTTGTTTCCACAGAAGATGAGAACCTGTGGATTCCTTCCAGACTAATGTGGTTTGATGGACTAAGAACCCTGGAAAGGTCTTTGCGAAACACAAAATTACTTAAACTAACAAAAAGCAGGAAGCAGTTCGGAGAGAACTACGCCCAAATTCCCTAAATGATTGTTTATAAATGTTTGTTTACATTTAAAGGGGGTATGCTATAGAGATGAATACTTTGCATTGGTATGGATCTTGACTTATTGTTACAAATTTAAGGTCAATTTTATTATTATTATTTATTATTTAAGACATAATTTATTATGTATTTCTGCTCTTGATTAAGGTATTGTGTTTGTACAGCTCATTTAAGAATAATGTATAATTAAGAAATACAGGTTAACAGATAATCTATAATAGTCACGCTTGTCATGTTAGTTAGGTTTTCTAGATGTATTGAAATAGATAGGTATTCTTCAAACCTTTCAAACACTTAACAGAATATGGCATTTAAAACGTTTTAATCTAGGACTTTTCATGAAAATGAGAAACATCTGCTCCTGGCAGCACCAATCTACTTCAAGAGGATGATGGGCATCAAAGAGGCTCCTTGTGGAGTTTGCCATTTGGGCAAGAAACTGCTTTTGCCTGATGTATGAACTGGACATGCAGGACCCAGAGAAATGACTGCTGATCTTGTCTAAAGGTGAGATGGCCCTTTGAGCTTCCTGCTTCATGAAAGAGTCTGCCAGACACTCTATAGGACACAGAAGAAATTGAATGACAAACTGCCAGTGTAGGTGGAACTATCTTTGAAATTTCCTGCTTCATGGAAAAGTCTGCCAAATACTATGGGCCCATAGGCTGACGATGGATGCCTCAATGTTACAGAAGAACTTTGGGTGACTGTCCAATCAGTGAAATGTCTCTGTAAATTCTAGAGTTTTGGAAGTTGCTTACAATAAACTTATTGCTTACTTAGGTAATATTATATCCTTCTGGAGCCTTTGATGGAGTCGAAGGATAGATGGTTATAGTTTTCCTTAGTTATGATAAAAGGTAAAGTAGATATAAATATTGTAACTGTAATTCTTGCTTGATAGCTGTTCTGCATATGTAATTTTACCATGTTAAAGTTAAAACCTTCCTCTTTATTTAGACAGAAAAGGGGAGATGAGGGAAGTCCTTCTGTATAAGTGTTGCTTTTATTGGTTAATAAATAAAGAAGCTGCTTGGGCCTATGACAGGGCAGAGTAGAACTAGGTGGGCAAACTAAACTGAATGCTGGGAGAAAGAAGGTGGAGTCAGTGGGACGCCACGTAGCTGCTGCTGAAGGAGACAGATGCCCGGTAACCTTGCTGGTAAACCATGAGCCTTGTGATAAAATATAAAATAATAGAAATGGGTTAATTTAAAATGTAAGAGCTAGCTAGCGATACACTTAAGCTATTGGCCAAACAGTACTGCAATTAATAAAGTTTCTGTGTGATTATTTTGGGTCTGGGCAGCCAGAAATGAACGAGCACTCTCCCACTACAATACAGGTGGCAGCAGGAGCAAGTGAAATGTCTTTTGGTTGGGAGACTTATCACTTGGGTGGCATAGATAAGCTGCCTATAATTCTAGGTTTTTTGATGAACCCAACAAATAACCATCACCAGCCGACCTCACAGTGGGCTGTTCTCTATGTGAGGGAGAGGATGTGTGTCCGCAAGATGATATAGGTACTTTAGAAGAACACTGTCAGATCCAAACCCCAGACCAATGGCTACCTTAACTGTTACAGGGTATTGGCTGGCATACCCTACCTTCTACCCTCAATTTCTGTAGCCCAGGGGCTGGGCTGCCCTTTCCAAGTTGCCTGTCCCCATATGGTCCAGCCATTTCAGCTACACAAGCCCTTTTTATCCTTTCTACCCTTTACCCTCCTGGCCTCTTTTTTATTTTTAAGATTTATTTATTTATTATGTACATAGTGTTCAGCCTCCATGTATGCCTGCAGGCCAGACGAGGGCACCAGATCTTATTACAGATGGTTGTGAGCCACCATGTGGATTGCTGGGAATTGAACTCGGGACCTCGGGAAGAGCAGTCAGTGCTCTTAACCTCTGAGCCCCCCTCCTGGCCTCTTGGTCCCCTGACTCTCTCCCCCGTCTCCTCACATGGCCTGGCTGTGCTCTCCCTTTTATCGACAATAAACTCCCCCTCCACCGCACCTTGGAGCAGTCCTGTCCTCCTTTTATTTCTTATTTTTCATTCCAGCATTGACTGCACAAACAGAGTGAGTGGAAATAGTACCAAGACTCCCCCAGAGTACAGAGAAGTCCCAAATGAAGAAAATGGAATTGGAGGTGGGGTGTGATTCTGCCAATGAGATAGAGGAGAACTGTGGAACAGGGAACTACTTTAATTTAAAAAAAAAAAAAAAGAAAGAAAGAAAGAAAAGAAAAGAAAACTAATAAGATTAGATGGAATAGATTTATGAACCCAGTTAAAAGGTCAGATTGGCTGATTGAATTTTCATAAAACTACATATACTGTTAGCAACTGACATACAAAAAACAAATATATAAAAATAATGAAAACAAAAACTACAATCCAAAGCAAAAAAAAAAAAAAAAAACCCAAAACAAGCCAAGGTACAATGTAAGCAAAAGCACTCCAGAAACAAAGACTCCATTTGAGGAGAGTCAGCCCTACATTTGTATGTGCCAAAAATGCAACTTCAAAATCCATGAAACAAAAACTAACAAAAATATAGATAAACAAAAACACCTATATCATATTTTCCTACTGTCTTATTTTGAAATTTTTAAGCCAGAAAAATACATGTCAAATCCTTAGGCCATTTCCCAAGACGAATGCAGCAGTGTGGAGAAGAGTATCACAGCTAGGCTGTGCGCTATTCAGCAGCGGCTTCAGGAGATCAGTGCTGCGCACTGACAAGAGGGAAGTCCTGTGGTGTCAGGTTAGAGGCCGTCCTGGGCATCCAACTTCCCTGCCAAACAGTTAAAACCTGAAGACACCAGAGACTTCCAGCAAAACAAGCTGGTCTCCTGCGGCAGCCCTGGGTCTGTGATGCAGGATCTCAGGGCAGAGAACCAACACAAAGGACTCCGAGCCTTGGGGTTCACCTGAATGCTGCTCTGCGAGGGTACGAGAACACTGCCGGGGGGGGGGGGGCAGAAATAAATACAGGAAAAACAGCGCAGATCTGCTCAGTGGGGCAGAAAATAGTAGACAGTAGTGAGCGAAGACTCAGAAGGACATCAGTCGAGAGCCAGTTGATTTGAATCCACCACCAGTTAGCTTAAAAGGAAAATCCAAAGCCTCCAGGCAGTTTCTAAGTAACTTAGCTTTTATTCGGTGAAGACCATAAGGCAAAAATGAGCACAAAAGTATCATCCACTCAGGAAGGCAGCCTGGTACCTACATGGTTCCAGGGATTAATGAGAGACATCATGCCACTGGACTGTCTGCTCCTCTGGACAAGAGGCTGAGGAACCACAGCATTCGTGCCCTGTGTCCCATAGCCTCTGTCCCGCTGTGATGGGCACAGGCACACTCCTGGGCCCCATAACACAGCCCACATACTGTTCATTTCCATCCAGCCCTTGTCATACTTCGGGTCCCATCAACTTCTAGACCTCTCTGCCTACCAGTCCTAGTAAGAGGACTACCTCACCTGTCCAAGTTTACTTTCCTGCCTGCGTAACAGGGCCCTACTTGACCCCATCCGGCTGCCTGCTGCCAGAGTTTGCAGTTTGTCATCTTCTGGGTTCTGAGATCCTAATCCAAGTGTTCTTTCTTTAAAATAACAGCTACTCAGACAAATCTGGTAGCCATAGATTTGTGATTCCTGCACTTGGAAGACTAGGGGGCAGGATCATGAGTTTGAAGCTAGCAACACAGCAAGGTACCAAAATAGTAAATACAATTTTTTTTTAATTTGGGGAACTAGGTATCACCAGATAGGGAGCACTAAGCAAGCAGATACTTACTTCTCTTCAGCAGTAAAGATGTCGAAGCACCCATTGGACAGCAGCTGGTCCAGCATTTTCAGCAGTGATACAGACACCCTGAGAGGTCAAGATAAGCAAACATGAGACCCACACAAGCACCCAAGAACTAAGACCCACCCATGTGAGAGACGGGCAAATGCCACTGACAAGTTAAAACACACACACACACAAACCCTGAACATTATGATGGCTCTTCCTAGATTAGTCTAGAGTCAAGATAGCCTTGTCAAATTCTTAAGAACAGACACACCAGTATTATAATTCTCACAAGAATGCCAGAATGACCATGAATAAGAATAAAGCAGGAGCCAGTGTGACTTCTTTCAGGAATTACCTAAAGCAAAGAAAACGGAGTTCCTGACGTAAAGATGTATAGATGGCCTGGTACAACATCACCTGTACACTTGATGGTTTCGACAAGGTGCAAAGCCAGAACAGTGAGCAGCCCAGCAGCCTGTGCTGGACAGCTAGACAACTGGACAGTCATTTGCAAAATTAAACTGAGCACACACAAAACTATCTCAAAACAAACCACAGGGCTAAACAGAGAACCTAAAGCTGAGACTTCTGGAGCAGAGGAGCTCCCTAGGGCCTCCAAATTAGGAAAGATTTCTCAGCAACAACACAAGCTCACTGAAGCACAAGGCAGGTGAGACCCGGTCCAGTGACGGTATCAAAACCAGTGAGAAGGGAGACCCAACTAAACAGCCGTGTCAGTAAACGTACATCTCAGACTCTAGGAGGGTGACTGAGTGTCTAACAGAATAGCCAGCTGAGAGACTGATCACACTAATGCTGGTGAGACATGGAACAGACGGGGCCAGCAGCTTTAGAGAAGTTAACAATATACATGGCCCCGCAGTCCATCATACAGTGTGTGCCCAAGAAAAGGGAGTGTGCACCCACAGAGATCCAATCCTGCATGTCCACTGCAGCTGTCTGCAAGGCCTGGAACATGAAATGCCCAAACGAATGAGTCAGCTCAACAAGAGGGATAGACAGACAGACGGAGTGATGACACTGCCTGCCTGTTTAAAATGGAATGCCACAAAAGGTCACCTCGACTTCGGTGACAGCAGATCAGTGTTTGCCTAAGTGGACGGCTGGGAGAGCTCTGGGCAGGAGGAACCAGAAAGGCCTCACACACCCACAGGAGCCACCCCACATACTTCATGGGTTGCCTTTCCGGTTTCTTATATTCTCGATGAGGTTATTACAGATAAGAAAAGTCAGGGAATATTCCTACAGACCAGAACCTCATTCCACCTCACATGCTGTCTGGCATCAACACGCACACAGAAAAGCTCATTTTCCTGCCTAGAGTGCATTGAGGGAGAGGGATCGCAGGACACAAGTGACGCTCAGAGATGAATGCTGGGTTTCACTGGCGGTAAGTGCTGGGGCCAGAACCTGGGATCCAGCAGGGCCTGACAGTTTGCTGTGCCCTGCTCCTCACCTACTAACTGTGACAATGTGTCCCAGGTTTCGCTCTGTGGAAATAGGATCAGGGCACAGGTACCATGACCTCCCAGCCTCAAGATACCCTCACCTGTCATTCAGTAGGTTGTCCTCAAAGACCTTCAGGAGGGTCCCACTGAAGCTCTCCAGGAGTTGAGCATCCTTCTGAATCCCCTTCATGTACTCAAAGAGGCTCTGTGTAGAATACCTGACCTAAAACCCGAAACGTAGTACTGTGGCACAGCATGGCCAGCTTTTCCCTTGGTTCTCCAAGGCTATGTCAATGACGGTAAATGCCTAGGACTGAACAGAAACAACTGCAAACTACAAAGACACGAGGGCCTTCCAGGTGCTGGGCTGTTAAGACAGTGAGCATGTGCAGTACACACATCTAGGACAGAACCCTCAGGAAGGAGTCCCCTAGATCCCCTTGTCCTGCACAGCCAGATGCCTCCTTACCGTAGACGCTGTCAAACCACCAACGGACACGGCCAGTCCCAGCAGGACATGGTATCTGTAGGTGGGCAGTTCTAAAAGCTGGGTGATGAGAGGGAAGGCCTGGGAAGGTGCATTCCAGTTCACAGAGGCCACATCAGACCTGAAAGAAAGTGACTTCCTCAAGGCCACGCTTGGAGGGGCTGGGCTGCAAAGGGGATCCGTACCTGACAGTACCTGGGGAACAGACTTTCCAGTTCTCTGCGGTGGGGAACATGGGGAATGGGAGGGCTGTCGAAGTGCAAGAGAGTCAGGAAGACCCGGGCAGCATGGGCACGGAACCGATCGATCTTCTCGCTTGCCTGCTGGGCAACGCAACACATGACGCGCTCACAGCTGCAAACATGACACGTGTCTTAGTTAGGATTTTTATTGCTGTGATAAAACACCTTGACCAAAAGCAATCTGGGTAGAAAAGGGTTTATTTCCACTTGTAATTCTCAGGTTATACTCCATCACTAAAGGAAGTCAGGACAAGAACTCAAGGCTGGAGGCAGAACAAAGGCAGAAGTCATGGAGGAATGCTGCTTACGAGCTTGCATGCCTTGCTCGGCCTTTCTTATACAACTCAGGTCAACAACAACAACAACAACACACACACACACCAAAAACAGAAAAAAAAAAACCAGAAGGTGGTAGCACACACCTTTAATCCCAACACTTGGGAGGCAGAGGCGCGTGGATCTTTGTGAGTTCAAGGCCAGCCAGGTCCACAAGCGCTAGTTCCAGGACAGGCTTCAAAGCTACAGAGAAACCCTGTCTCGAAAAATAAAAACACAAACAAACAACTCATGTCTACTGTCCTAGGAGTAGTACTGCCTACATTGACCTGGGACCTACCATATAAATCATTAATCAAGAAAATGCCTATAGGCCAATCTTAGGGATGTATTTTCTCGATTGAGTCCCTCTTTCCAAATAATTCTAGCTTTGCCAAGTCAACAACAACAAAACCAAACTAACCAACACAGGATGGTATTCTGTACCCCAACATCTCAGGAGCCACATAACAATCACATGTGAATGCGATGAACTCTTGGGGTGGAGGTGTGAAAATCAACAGTATTGCAGGTCAGTGTCAGAAGGATGAGAAGCCAGGTTAAAAAGGAATGGCGCGCTCAGAAGACAGTAGAACTCTGGGCCTCAGCAGTGTGGCAGAAGAGGTTGAGAATCACCGGGGCTGGATCAATGATGGTGGCCCCTCCTGGCAGGAACCTCAGCTACAGAACCCTGAGTTCAGAGACCACCACGGTCTCACCCTCTGAAGCTGGCTGCCAAACAGATCAAAGGAGGTCCTGATACAGGGTTGGAGGAGTGGGTATCCTGTCTGTCCTGGGGACATGGAGCAGGAGGAGGCCCCTGGCCATGGCCCATAAACTGTGGAGGGTCAGGACAGAGGTCAGAGAACTAGTCTGAGAAGGAATGGAGACACAGGGCAGCCCCAGGTGTCCTCAGATACTCACACGTGGGCCTCAATCAGCTGTGGCTCTGTCCGCGCCAGCAGAAGCATCAAGTCCATGAGGCTTGTCATGGCAGCTTCACGGACCCTGTGAACAAGGAGATACAGGAAGGTCAATCTAGGGTAGGGATTCAAGCCTGGTTCCACCAACCACATCCATCAGATCCCACCAACCACATCCATCAGGTCCTGTGAGAACAGACTCTACAAGCAGCCCATGAGGGAAGAAGTCTTGAGACACCCAGTGACCACACACTAGCTTGGTTCCAGAAGGCCCAAACGTAGGGAAAGCTTCAGAGATTACAGAAGTCCCACTTCAGTGTAAACCACCAGAGAAACCCAATGCCGGCAGCTGGCAGTCTTTACTTAAATCCCTTGACTGGAGTGCGAGGGACGTGCTCTCTCTCATACTGTCAAGCAAGAGGGTTCATTCTTAGCATCTGAAGACAGACTAGACAAGTCTCAGCAGGGCCTAAGACATGTGCACACACTATCGAAGCAGCTATTTCCCACAGCCTCCTCCCGTGTGAAGCTGGCCCCTGTAGTGTCTCTGCACAAGGCTGGCGCTTCTTGTTCTCACCAGAGAGCCACCAACATTCATGACTTTTGTTCTTGCTAAACAGAGCTGTCCATCATTAATTCATATCAAAGAAAAAAAAACCGAGCTAATTCCAGAGCAAAAGTAGCCGTTTAAACTGGGATACAGGTACATTCAGTGAGTCAGGAAAAGGAAGATACAAACCCTCAGGCTTGGGGTCATCTCTGCCTCAATCAAATCCTCTACAGGGCTTGTACCAGGTTCCCACTGAGGCCCACGGGCCCTTCTGAGGGGCGTTCGCAGACAGCAGTGCAGGTCAGGGCTCCAGGGGACTCCTCAAAGTCAGGGGAGGGTCACTGGACACAAAGTTAGCCTGGGAGGGTGAGGTACAGGGACACGGGTCCACATTGACAATGGATGCCACAGGACGTAGGGAAGGAGATCTGCAGAGCATGCTGGGATGAAATGGGATACATCTGCATAGAGTGCCAGGGAATGGGGGAGACCTGCAGAAAGTACCAAGGGACAAGGGGTGGCAGACTGCTAAGTATGCAGAGGGACACAGGTGCATGTCTGTAAAGTATGCCAGGGGACACAGGGAAGTCTGGAAAGTACCTAGGTCTAGGCACACAGTTAGAAAGCACACACAGACATATCACAATCTGTACATTTCTTTCATGGGGCCTGCCATCTCTGAAGCTGTGATGGACAGGGTGAGGCTCCAAACTATACAGCAGAAAGTGGCAAAAGGACAAGCACATGAATAGGAGAGAGAACTGAGTCCTGAGCCTCAGAGGACCATTGACAGAGCCCCTGAGTAAGAAAAATAAATCACACCCCAGATATGCTCAATAGTGCTGAGCTTAATCCTGGGAGCAAGGGCAATTGCATGAAACCACTGTCACAGAGCCCAGTCCAGACCCCAGGTCTGTACAGACTTGGCCACCTCTCTCTGTGAAGCCCTTCCTTCCACTCTATGACCTGAAGATGAAAACATGGTGGATTTCAGTGGTGTCTGGCCAGCCATTACCACTGCTAAAAGAAAACTATACAGCACAAGGCCCTGCAATTTAACCACAACTTAGAAAACTCAGTTAAGAATTTCAAGTGAATAAAACCTAACAAATACCAAAATAACAGGAGCAACCAAAAGAGACCAAAAGTATAGTCTTTACAATAACTGTATCTGAAAAATATGAAGAAAATAGAGAAAAGTAAAAGAAAAAGGCAGAATTTCAAAAACAATTGGAATGTCTGAGAAAGTTCTCGACACTGATCAATTAGAAAAGAAAGAACAGAGTGTCAAGGTGTATGTGTCACTATGTGCCCATAGGGCTCCCTCCGATGGAAGTTTGCATCGAGCCTTCGGGTACCACGAGAGCTGGTCCTCAGGGAGGAGGCATCAGGTCAGTTCCAGCTCGAAGGCCTCGGAGCCCTGTGTCTGAAACACATGAGTCTTTAGCAATAGGGACTTACCTTGCTTGGGAGACAAGCAAGGGCACTAGTAACAGCCTGCAATGTTTTAGGACTCTCTTGGACAATCCTGACCAACTCAAAAGAGGGCTTCTCATGAGTTGTTAGGGTTTTTATTAGATGGTCTTTGGCTCTCTTAGAGGGAGTACTGTCAGCCCGGATGGGAACACTTTATTTAAAATACACATATATGTTTATACACCAGCTTACATATACTATAAGTATTTTTGTATAATTCCATATGACTTCTTCAGACTCCTTGTTATTTTACCCTCCTCCTTCTGTGTGGGTAACTAACTGTTCTCTAAGTTGACTTAAGACCTGTTCAGTAAGAGGGAAATCACGCCGTATACTAGAAACCCAGTCAACCCTCCAGGACTTGTGAAGTCATGGCTCTTGGAGGAGAACCTACAACCACCACCACTATACTAACCCAGCATAATCCCTAACTTGTCTAAACTTTTGTCTCTATACCCACAGAAAAATGTAGTCCCCACCCTTCATCAAGGAAACTTCTCTTTGCAATGGTCAGAGACCTTCACAGAAAGCCACAACCAATCAAAAGGCAGAGTTGTGGAACCCCAGCCCCAACTCACACATCTGCAATATAAGCAGCTAAGCCGTAGGGATCACTGTGGCAGAGGAGGCAGAAAGACTGAGAACCAGAGGAAGACAAACCAATAAAGTGTCACCAACATTACTGCCTAAAGCTGAGCTGAACAAAGACAACAGACATGGAAACATGTGGTGTGGGAGTCCTTCTGTGTATGTGTTGCTTTTATTGGTTAGTAAAGAAGCTGCTTTCAGCCAATGGCTTAACAGAATATAGCCAGGCTGGAAGAGATACATACATACATATATATACATATATATTTAGAGAGAGAGAGTAGGCGGAGTCAGGGAGAAGCCATGTAGCTGCCACAGGAGACAGATGCCTCTGCTGGAGCCCACCAAAACTTTGCTGGTAGGCCATGACCTCGTGGTGATGCACAGATTAATGGAGATGGGTTAGTTGAGGATATAGGAGCTAGCAATATGCTTAAGCTGTTGGCCAAACAGTATTGCAGATATTATAGTTTCTGAGTGATTATTTCAGGTCTAAGTGGCTGGGAACGAATGAGCCATCTCCGACAACACACATGGAATAAGGTGGGCAAAGCCTCAACTCTACATGAAGAACTACTAAGGAACTCGGAGAGTGGGAGAAATACATATACACGCACATGCACACACACGCGCGCACACACACGTATGTAATGCATAAAAACAACTAATGAAAAAGGGAAGCCATGAATTTGAAAGAGCAAAGAGAGGGGTATATGGCAGTTTGAAGAGAGGAAGGAAAGGGGAGAAATGATGTAATAAAAAATTTAAAAAGAATGTCTGGTTCCATCAGTTGCTGGATGAAGGTTCTATGGTGATATTTAAGATATTTATTATTCTGACTACAGGGCAAGTCAAGATCGGGCCCCCTCTCTTCTACTGCTTAGAGTCTTAGCTGGGATCATTCTTGTGGATTCCTGGGAACTTCTCTAGACCCAGGTTTATTGCTAACCCTATAATGCTCCCTCAATCAAGATATCTCTTTCCTTGCTCTCATCTCTGTACTTCCTCCTTCTCGACTATCCCATTCGCTCAAGTTCTCCTCACCCCTCTCCTTCTCCCCTCCTTTTCCCCCTCCACCCCCCCTTTCTACCTCCACCCCCATGCTCCCAATTTTGTCATGATGGGGTCACCTACTGAAGTAGTCTACCTGAGCTAATGGGAGCTCACCAACTTCAGCTGGACTGGGAAGGAACAAGCACAGGACCAAACTAGTCCCTCTGATTGTGGTTGACAGTTGCATGGCTGGGGCAGACTGAGGGGCCACTGACAGTGGCACCAGGATTTATCCCTACTGCATGTACTGGCTTTTTGGGAACCTATTCTCTTTGGATGTATACCCTGCTCAGCCTAGAAAGAGTCAGGAGGGCCTTGGACCATTCCCAAAACAATGTGCCTTACCCTCCCTGAGGATTGGATGGGGGTGGGGTAGGAGGGTGTGTGGAAGGAATGGGAGGAGGGGAGGGAGTAGGAACTTGGATTGGTATGTACAATGAAAAAAAGATAGTTTGTTTTCTTTTTAAAAATAAATAATAAAAAAGGAAACAAAAAAATAAAAATAAATAATAAAAAAGAAGAATGTCTGGAATTGCACCATTTACCACAGGACCAGAATCCTGGAGGCCCGCCTTTGCAGAGTGAGTTAAGACAGAATAAGTACCATAGAGGGTAAGGTCCCAAGGACCAGGTCTGAGGAAGAGGCCCCAGCACCAATCCTTTCTACTTTGCTCTGAGGGGTGGCTCAGTGCCAGGCAGACTGCAAAGATGCACTGTTGTATAACTACTTACTCCAAACTGAAATTGCTTTGGAAGGGGGGACTCATGAGATTCGGGAAGCTATAAAACTTAGGAAGCTCAGAATGTTGCAAGATCCAGAGCTTCCTCCCCACAGTTATAAAAGCAGTAACAACTGCTGGGGACAGGAAACTCTTCAGCTGGCGAGATGCCTACAAGTAGAGAAGTCTCCAGAGACTTCTGTGAGCTGTCACCCCTGCTAGGGAGTGCCTTTCAGTCACCTGTGTGTAAGTAACTCCTATTTTCAGGAGACCTACTGGTTCACTAAGCTAGACTTGGGTGGGATTGTTCCTTTGATCTGTCTTCAGTGCCTTACACTGGGTAAACAGATGACTGTTCACATCTTCCATGGAAAAGACACACAGTGCTCACCCTTTTTGTCTTGAACCTCAAGAAGGAATCCAGGTCAGCTAGGTCTCTAGGGAATCCAGGGGCCTCAGGGAAGAAGCCTAGGACCTGCCAATATTTATCATAGAACCAAGTCACCAGCTCCATGTGGACTAGGTTCACAATGCCTGCTTAGGCCACTGTCCAGCCTGTAGTACATACTGGAAGGGTCTGGACAACAAAACATGTCCAAGGCACTCCAGCCCACATGACATGCCACAACCAAGAAGACAGATCCTTCTCAAGGAGAAAGACAAAGGCTCAAGAAATCTCCAGCAAAACAAGATGGCCATTGTCAATGAGGGACCGTTGGGGTCAGACCAAAGTAGCCGTTTCTCATGGACAACTTGCTAAGAGACACCACAGAAAAGCAGCCTTGTAGCTGAAAAGCCACACTTCGGCTGTGCAGGGAAGGTCTTGGCAATGTGGGAAATGGCCACGGGATCCCTCAAAGCCTCCATTCTCCAGGCTCTGATGAGACTGACGTCAGTCACAGGGAAGCCTCTGTCTACATGGATACATTCAGACAGCTCAATCCATGACAGCTGACGGACCTGAAGGGAGCTGTCCTAGGGAAGAGGAAGATACGTTTGCAATGAGGGAGCATATAGGAAATGCCAGCAAACAGAAAGTGCAAACACCCAGTGCAAACACAAATTAATGATCAATGTAACATGAAATTAAAAGTATTAGATGAGCTTAATAGTAGAAAAATAAAGGGAGAATCGGTGAGCAAAGCAAAGACCGTATAGCATTTAAACAGCCAAAAAAGAGCAGCAACAACAAAAAAATTGTACAGAAATGAAGAAACCTTCAGGATCTGTTTGGTATGTGACAGGCACTCAAATTTCTGGAACACGAGGACATGGGGGGATCTCCAAAGTGATCTGTAAAGTGGGGTAACCAGCTAGGAAATAGGATGTAACTGTGGAAGAGGAGGCAGAATGACTGAGAACCAGAGGAAGACAAACCAATAGTGTCACCAACATTACTGCCTAAAGCTGAGCTGAACACAGACAACAGACATGGAAACATGTGGTGTGGGAGTCCGTCTGTATATGTGTTGCTTTTATTCGTTAATAAAGAAGCTGCTTTTGGCCAATGGCTGGGCACCCAGAATGAGGGGAAAATGAAGAGGCAAGAAGAACAAGTTAGAAAATAATGTCTGAAACATCCTATATAGGGATAACATGTTCTCTCCATGTTTTGATCACAATCAAGACAGCATCTTTTATGAGCTCCTTCTGAACTCTTTACCAGCATTGCCTACAGTCAGCAGGAGGGGTATGAGGCACCCGGCAGAGCTGCTGACTCAGACAACAGCAGCAGCAGCAGCCTTGTTCTCTCCCTCACAAGGTGTTCCTGCAACCTGGGCAAGAAACTTGCCCCACAGGAGGAGAAAGGGAAGACAATCCTGCAGACCCAGAGGACTACGGATGCCTGAGCAGCAGAACAGGAAAGCACAAGCTCACTGTTGCTCGCCTGAGACGTCAGTGCAGACCGTTCCTATGGGTGTTTCGAGCATGGAATGCCTGTTGTTTCAATCCTGGGAACCTTAGGATGCCCTGCCCTTCCCATCTCAGAACGTTCACGAGATAGCAGAGAAGTCACAGCACAAACAACTGTCCTTACCAGGCCCCCACATCCCCTCTGCTGTCTGTGGTATAATCGTTCATGCAATCCAGCAGGGCAGTATAAACCTCAGAAATGTTCTCTTTGCACATGACTTCATCTGGAGGTCCCTCTGCTTTCACGCCAACCGTCTGGCAAATTCTGAAATTAAAATATGCATGTCTGTGAGCTCATCCTTCACATTATGACGGCCTGAAGTGTCTTGCTGCAGGGAACACTTGGCATGGCACAGGAGCCCCAGGCAAACTTCGGGGTGCAGGGTACCCTTCCCACTGCAGATGCAGAACGGTGCTCACTGTGAAGTCACCTTCACTGCCCCACAATCTACAAGGTAGCTGGCTCTTTCTCTCTTCCACCCCAATTAAAAGGTTAATGCTGCTTTGAGAAGTCAGGACTGAATGGGCTTGCAGAACCACAGGGAGCCAGAGACGGCAGACGTGGCCCTCACACAGCATCTACAGACAGAAGCCACTATGACACAGGATTGAGTCATTGCTCCTTTTGTCAGCCTCAAGCTGAGGCACGATCCCCAATCCTTCATCCATTCTGTTTGTTTACTTAGCAGTATTGGGCACAGAATCCATAGCCTTGTACGTGCTAAACAAGCACTCTAACCCTTGGCTATTCCCAAAGCCAGCACGATGCTTTGGTTTGTGTGTGCGTGGTTTAAGGGCCTCCATGTTGCCATAGCTGGCCTCAAACCACTGTTCCTCAGTTTATGAGGTGGTTTCCAAGCAAAGATGTACATGCTCCCTAACAATGCTCTAAAGGGGGAGAAATTAGAGAGCAATAACAAAAGCACCTCTATACATTTCTGCTCTCTGCTAGCTAGCATGATAGATAATCCTTGTGGTGCCTGTTGGTGCCCACCTGCCAGGCCAGGGCTCACCTTGAGATCGCCTTCAAACTGTCTCTCCTGGCCTCAGCAAAGCTCACATCCTTGGGAGACGTACGGGTGACTGCTCTCAGACCTGTGAGAACCTGAGGGCGAAAAAGTCCCCAGAATAAGTAAGTAAGTATCAGCTACAAAGTAAACATGTTTTTTAGACAGTCTCAATGAGTAGCCCCGTCTGGCCTTGAGTTTGCGAACCCTCCCCCGTCTCATCATCCTAAGTACTGTGTGTGTACCACCGGACGTGGCTGTCAACACACTTAAGACAGAGATGTGGCTCTGGAGCCACAGGACACAGTAGCCATGGTGGGGCTTGCTAGGAAGTTCATAGGAGCCACCTCCCACACAAGACAACAGGCCCTGATTCAATTTCTGGAAGAACATATGAAAAGGGATCATCCCACAGCCTCCTTTCTGGGATACCCAAACTCCATTAACTGCTATGAATCTGGCCACATCCCTATAAGTTATTCCTCTCTATTGTTCCCATCTTGGACAGGGGATAGCTGACATTCTAGATCCCAACAACAAATGAGCAGTTATACTTTTATATCTTCTCCCACCCACTGCCCCCGACCAGCAAATGTACACAATCATACATGCTACAGCCTATATGTGGAAGTTGGTGGAGCTGATTCTCTCTACCTTTATGCACATCCTAGGGACCAAACTTGGGTCACCAGGCTTGCCAGCAAGTGGTTTTATTCACTGAGCCACCATGTAGGCACAGGGCTATTACTTCGTGAACTGATAGTTCAGTTCTAAAATCTTTCATGTTTATCCACATTTCAAGTGGGTAAACCGCAGGGTGAGTTCAGTTATTACAACAGCTATACTCGGCTTTGTACAGGGTGAAAGGCCTACTCGTCACATCGTCAGAACTGCCTGATCCCACAGGAGGAAAGAGAACCAGTATATACAGAAGCAAATGTGGAGTGCATTGTCTTACTGCACCCCAGCTTGTGTGGCAGTCAGCAGGGACAGACAATGCAAGAGCACCTCTGGGGCATGTTGATAGGACCAAGCCTAGTGTTTCAACTCAGAGAAAAAAAAGTGCATGAGCTTATCGGACTAGGTGAGTAAGAAAGGAAAGTCTCCAGAGTCAGGCTGGAGGCTCGCTCAGGTCTTAGACAAGGACAAGTGATAGAGGAGATGCTGAGAAGGAAAGACAACGGGGAGACAGCAGGCCACATCAAAGCAGAGGAAACGGTGTGAAAAAATAATAATGCATGATATATTCTTCTAAGGCACTGGCAGAAAAGAAGCCCACAGGACACCAGGCCGAGACATGGGGCTGGCAGCCTCTACCCATACCCAGCCTTCCTCCCACCATGACTACAAACAAGGTGGGATACAAGGTACATAAAGAACATAAAATTTGGGCTGGAGAGATGGCTCAGAGGTTAAGAGCACTGACTGCTCTTCCAGAGGTCCTGAGTTCAATTCCCAGCAACCCACATGGTGGCTCACAACCATCTGTGACGAGATCTGGTGCCCTCTTCTGGCCTGCAGGGATACATAGAGGCTGAACACTGTGTACATAATAAATAAATAAATCTTAAAAAAAAAAGAACATAAAATTTCATAAGAAATTTTACTACATGGCTTTATTATTAGGGAAATAAATTGAGATGGTTGCTTGAAGACACATTCCAGCCTAGCTTCTGCATAGAGGCTAACATTTTCTCATCCAGAAGCCAGTTTCTTCAGACAGAGCCTTCCTACCCTACAAGCCTGAGCACAGCTCTCTAAGTTGCCCTGCAAGAGCAGTCAGCCCATATACTAATGTGTAGGTCCGGCAGCCATTGCTTTCGTGGCTACCTATGCTAATGCTGAGATTCCAGCATTAAATTCCCAAGCAGAGGTGTGCAGATTACTTGCCAGCCCTTACATCTGTGCCCCCTCTGTGCTGTTGGCACCCTCACCTGCTGCAGATGGCCCCTGAGAAGGAAACCTGGGAGGGCACCCAAGGCTGAGGAGAAGCCACAGCGGGTCATCTCCTCTGGGCTCTGGAGCTCAGCAAGGAACTGTGGAATCAGTTCCCCTAAAAAGAAAGAAATATTTAGAAGTAGCCTGTGTCTAGTGGTGCCCCTCAGAAATACAAGCTAGATGTGTAAGGTGAACCAGGACAATGATGCAGACCTTAAAAGTGATATATACGCTATAAGAAACTTTGTATAAGGTGGTTTTAAGGTTTCCTTAAGATTTTTTGTTGTTGTTATTGTTGCTCTTCAAGACAGGGTTTCTCTGTGAAATAGTCCTGGCTGACCTGGAACTCACTCTGTAGACCAGGCTGGCCTAGAACTCACAGAGATCTGCCTGCCTCTGCTTCCCGAGTGCTGGGGTTCCTAAGATATTTTTCCTTTATTTTTGTGTTTTGTTTTTGTTTGTTTGGGACAAAGTCTCTCTATTTAAACCAGGCTGGTCTTGAACTCGCAATGTTCTCCTCCCCATGGATTACGAGCTATGACAGCTCATCTGGCATTAGGGAAATGCACTACTACTAAACCTGGCTTTCATAAGGAATTTTAACTACATGTCTACACTGTGATCCCTGCTATAGGCCCAGCATACAGCTCACTTACTCTCAGTGGTAATGTCTGCTAGAGGCCCAGCATACAGCTCACTTACTCTCAGTGGTAATGTCTGCCTCCCCAGGCTGCTTCACGTAGTATTCATTGCAGAGGGCGGCCAGGGCCGAGACAGCTGCCTCCTAAAACAGAAGACACGAGTGAAGAAAGGGTCTAAGAAGTACTCAGCCACAGATGCACGGGCCACTGCCATCTGACACAGTGATTATGTTTAAAAACAAATTAAAGTACATCATTGCCACATTCTGTTTCTCTAATAAATCTTCTGACTTTCCAGTGTGTCTACTATACCTGTCAGATGTATCAATCACTTTAAATTCTATGCACTAGTAAGCCTAACATGAGAACTCTATTTTTTCCAAACACTACAATTTTTATGTATTCTTATATGGCACAGATAATATAAGACAAAACATGTTTCCCTTCCCAGCAGCAGCAATGTGGGGATTGAGTGAGTTGTTTATGTGGACAAGGGCTAAAGGCAGCACTGGTAGAACCTGGTTTAGGGAACAGGAGGGTCCACTGGCATCCCGCACACAAGTGTATTCAGAACAGACAGGTGAGGAACCAATCTTAGCCCCAGTAACCCTGATGGAGGCGGGATGATGCAGGGTCACACGAATCAGAAGGTGGTGATGTGGCATCTCCCTAGCTCCCCACCTCCCCTCTGCAAGAGATGACTCTAACTCAAATCAAACCTTCCATTCAACCCCTCCCCAACTGAGGAGGAACAGGTAGAAGATCAGCACGGGAGTTCCCTCAGTACATCACAGAGATGCTACACATACTAATTAAGCAGCAAAAACATACGATCCTGGCCAGTGGGACTCGATTATGAATAGTTTTCAAAGATAATTCTGAGATATCAACCTTGAGGCCTCCAAATTTAAGCAGGCAGACTGTATTTAATCAGGAAGAATTCCACAGAAACAAAACAGAAGGAAGTGCAGGGTAGGCAGGGGCTCATGTTTCCCCTCCTTGTCTGGCACGTCAGAGCCTTTCCAAAACATCAACAAGTACAGCTCACCGCCTAAAAAGTGGGCTGGATGTCACAGCTCTGATCCCGAAAGATGAACATAGGCTAGCATCTAGTTGCTCAAGCAGAGTCTGGTTTGTGTTTTTCTCGTCTTCATGTGAATACTTTCCCAACCTAACCTACAGCTACCAGAACTCAGGTATGACTAAGCACACATAGAGAAGACTGGTGGAGACCAAAAGTATAGTGAGAAAGAGTAAAATTCCTGGTTACCAATGGTCACTCTAGGCTACCTATGTGAATCACACAGACCCGATGATGGTGTTGCAGACTGTGAGGTCAGTGCATGGAAGGACCACCGAGACAGGCGCTATGGACAGCACTACTGTCACTGTCTGCACAGGGGAGAGAAATCTTGCGTGGCATACCTTGATCTGTTGTCTGGAATGGCTTGAAACAAGGTGCAGACTTCTAAGAGTGTCATTTATCAGCCACTGCCAACCAGCTGCCAATAAAGCAAAGATAATGACTTATCTGCCTCAGAGTTCTCAGCTGACACTCAAAACAACAGACATCCGCTTACTCCTACAGCGGACAGACAGTGACCCCCAGAATTGCATCCTGGAGAAGCTCCAGAGTGAACATTCAACTGTGTAAAAGTCCAAGGGCCCCAGTTCCAGGAGGAAGCTCACCTCAGGCTGCTAAAAGTTAGCTCCCCCACACCCTGCTGCTGCCACCACTGTGTAGAAAATGCCATTCGCTGTAAACCAAAGACTTGCACATCACAATAGAGAACTCCTCTTTTGTAACAGCTGCAAGCTTTAAGACATTTTTTAAAGATTTATTTATATATTCATTTATTATGAATACCATGTTCTGTCTGCATGTATGCCTGTAGGCCAGAAGAGGGTGCCAGATCTCATTACAGATGGTTGTGAGCCACCATGTGGTTGCTGGGAATTGAACTCAGAACCTCTGGAAGAACAGCCAGTGCTCTTAACCTCTGAGCCATCTCTCCAGCCCAAGTGATCTTATCTTATCTCTCTCCCTTGGACAATCTCTCCTGGTCCTGTACAACTTGAACCTAACTTTTAGTCAACTGTATCCAATAAATATAATGGACTGGAGATATGCTTACTCTCTGTTCAGCTAAATAAAATTAATAACTTTAGACGAGGCTAGCGCAGGCTTGAGGAAGACTGCCCTCTGTTTCAGCAAGAAAGACCACAAATTTCCAGGACTGGATACAATGGTGGCAGGCAGAGCTACAGCTAAGCGCACCAATGGAGGATTCCAGAAGAACTTCCCTGTCCTTTCTAGAAGAGGGTGGCAGGAGTTGGCAGCAATTCCAAGACAAGATGTACCAATATTGTGAGCCTTTCAACTTCGTCCAACCCCAACGAGTTCATTTCTTATTTTGTAACTTGAATAACAGTATTAAGAAAATGTTATCTGTGTCATTGAGGAAAGCACCTACCGATAACGGTGTCACCTTTAAAGGGCATTCTGGAAAGTGACAAGTTCTTTATTAAAATGCACACTATGGAAAAAGAAAAAACCATTATTTTCCAAAAGTGTATAACCAGCACCTAACTCTTCCACCCACCTTTCATGCTGGCCAGGCCATAAGCAAATCCAGGCTATCTCCCCAGATGGAACATCAGGAAGAAGATACTCCAGACTTCGCTTGGGGACCCCTCTTAAAAAGACCTGTGTGAGCCAGGCGTGGTGCCTTTAATTCTAGCATTCAGGGAGAGAGAAGCAAGTGGATCTCTGTAAGTTCGAGGCCAACCTGGTCTACAAAGTTAGTTCGAGGAAAGCCAGAGCTATTACACAGAGAAATCCTGTCTCAAAAAAACCAAAAAGGAAAAAAGAAGAAGAAAAAGAAGAAGGGGAGGGGAGCGAAGGGGAGGGGAGGGAGGGAGGAAGGGAGGGAGGGGAGAGAGAGAGAGAGAGAGAGAGAGAGAGAGAGAGAGAGAGAGAGAGAGAGAGAGAGAATGAATCTGGGTGAACCCAGAGATCCAAAATAAGGTTAAGAGCGCTTTTTTAAGAGTGGTGGTAGAGCATCTTAGCCTAGCTTGGGTCCTGGGAAAATCTAGACAGTCACTTGATAGGAGTTAAAATAACTCCTTGGATGTGTCTGTGAAGAGTTTCTAGAGATGCTTCCTAGAGGAGAAAATGGAGCAGCACTGTTCCATGGTTTCTCTCCATTACCAAACAAAGTGGAGGGTCAACATCCATCTCTATTTCCCAGCCCCTGTGCTGTGCAACCAGCTCCTGTGCTGTGCAACCAGGTCCTGTGCTGTGCAACCAGCCCCTCACACTCCTACAGCCACAATGGGAGCTGCTCTGTCTCATCTCATCCCTGCCATGATGGTCTGCTCTCTCAGCCTAAAATAAACCTGCCTTGTGTTGCTTTCCTTCCGGTGTGTTATTTACGCTAGCAATGAAAACAGCAGCTGATCCAGGCCCTGAGGTAGTCTTGTCTCACAAAAAGACAACAACCACAACACAACAAACAAAAATGCAAAGTCTCAAATGGCTGTGCAGTTAGAGGGCTTGGATGAGCACCTACAGGTGCACAGCTATAGGACAGGTGAGCAACTGGAGTTCAAAAATACAGGGAAGGTAAGCACCAGAGATAAGCAGGTGCAGGGCAGATGGGTACCTGGGGACCAGGGGTATAGGACAGGATGACATCTGGGGTGTAAGGCATGAAGTATAGGTTCATTATGGAAGCATTCAGGGCATCCCCAGGCTGCAGTTTTTGAGTCACGCTGGCTACCCTCAGGGATAGGTCCTAGATGGACTCCGGACCTAAAGTTCTGGTGAAGGCCAATCGTCTATTAGCACTGCTGTGTTGATTTGTGACATAAGGAAATAATGACTGTACCCATGGGTAGGAAAACAACAGGCTGGCACGTGACTTACATAGACAAGACAACTAAGATACTAGATCAACAAAACCCAGCTATGATGCTCTTGGGCATATACCCAAAAGATGCTCAATCATACCACAAGGACACTTGCTCAGCTATGTTCATAGTAGCTTTATTTGTAATAACCAGAACTTGGAAACAACCTAGATGTCCCTCAACGGAGGAATGGATAAAGAAAATGTGGAACATTCACACAATGGAGTATTACTCGGCCGTTAAAAACAAGGACACCAGGAAACTGAAGGCAAATGGATGGAACTAGAAGAAATAAATTCGCATATCCAGACTGAGAAAGACAAACATGGTATGTACACTCATAAGTGTATATTAGCTGTAAAAAAGGGTAACTATGCTATAATCCACAGACCCAGAGACAATAGGTAATAAGGGGACACCCAGATCTTCCCAGGAAGGGAAATAGAAGAGATTTCACGAGTGGACTGGGGGCAGGTGGGAATGGGAACGAGTGATCAGGTTGGGGGGCAGAGGAGAGAGTTCTAGGGGGGCTGCTGGGGGAGCATTCTGGGGTCGGGTGGAAGCCTGGTGCAGAGGAATCTTCCAGGAGTCCCTGGTGACACACAAGCCCTATCAACCTCACCTAAGAACCTTCAGGACAGCTCCAGAGAGGCTCTTAAAGCCTCATTCCCATTCAGCTTTTCTCCGACCACCTCCTAGTTTGAGTTCTAACCTCCTGATTCTAAAATGGCTCTTAATTCAGGCTAGGATATGTGTGCCTAGTATCTATCCCCAAGACCCACCTACTTTGGGTCCTCAACATAGCCACTCAGTGCACAAATGAGTTCTCCAGCTGCCGCTGGCCCCAGTCCTCTCTGCTTTATACTGTGTATTCTCTGCCTTCCTCAGGAAACTTCGTTACAAGGGGGTTCCATGAGATGGCACATTCAGCATACAGTTCTTATCTTCCTGGGTAAGGACCACCGGGACCCAACTCTGTACAGGCAGCCTGAGACATACACTGAGCAGCTTGTTGGGATCCCTGTGTATCTACACAGTATCTACGTAGGTACTGCAACCTCTGTTTTGCTCTGAAATGTCAAGTGCCAGCCAGCTCTTTGTGGCAAGGTGACAGGCATGACCGCATTGCAGAAGGCACTGCCTTTCAAACTGATCCTAGGAGCCTTAAGCTCTTTAGCTTGTGACTGCGCCACCCCAGTATCCCAGTGAGGGGTACTCTAAGACCACCACCCTTGTCTACCACATGGATACTGCCAGGACTCACGGTAGACCTGCCTGTAGACCCTAAGATCCAGCCTCCAGATGAGCATAGCAGGCTGTGAGGGACAGTCCAGAAGACACCTCCCCAAGTATAGTCAGAGCCCACTTGGGACTGCTGCCCAGACTTGCAGAGCAGTTCAAGGGCGACACAGACAGTTCTGACTGGTCTCAACTAGGGCCACACCAGCACACCAAAGCCTGCTCCCCCCGCCCTGCCCACGCACACACCAGACTAGGATATCAGCTGCCAATGGTGCCAGTTCTGGCCAGGATATCTGGAGATACACCCAGACAAGCCAGGAAGAACCTGGGTTTTCTATTACATTCAACTAACTGGGAATATATTAGCCTGATTATGCTGTGAGATCCCTGTGGATCTGATGAACCATTCTGCGATGGTATAATGCTTTTGTACACTGTAAAGATCTGTAACTTGTATTGGTTTAATAAAACACGGATCAGCCAGTAGTCAGGAAGTAAGTATGGGCAGGGTGACCAGACTAGGAGAATTCTGGGAGAGGAGAGGCTCAGTCTGCAGAGGAAGATGAGAAAGACTTACTGATAAAGGGTACCAAGCCACAGGGCTAAACATAGATAAGAATTATGGGTTAATTTAAGTTGTAAGAGCTCATTAATAATAAGCCTGAGCTAATAGGCTAAACAGTTTATATATTAGTATAAGTCTCTGTGTGTTTCTTTGGGACTGAACGACTGCAAGATCAGGCAGGACAGAAACTTCTGCATACACCATCCCTTACTCCGCAGTACTTAGTATAAAGAGGAAATCTGCAGCTGACATACCGCCAGATCCACCACAGCTACCAGTCCTGTGGTATGTAAAACAAATCAGAGCCCCAGAGCTGGGAAACGGAGGAACTGGACACACCAGATGTGAATATGGTGCAGAGACCATATTCACATCCTCCTGGGACAACAGCAAGCCAGGGCACGAGCAGGATCTCCAACAGAAAAGCACTGCTAACACTTGATATTGGGGGGCCTGGCCTGACCTCAGAATACTCTTCCCCCACACTGGAATGAAAGACAGCAGCTTCT
This sequence comes from Ondatra zibethicus, assembly GCA_004026605.1. NCBI lineage: Eukaryota > Metazoa > Chordata > Mammalia > Rodentia > Cricetidae > Ondatra > Ondatra zibethicus. Next base: position 204,693 of record PVIU01000507.1, read on the forward strand.
GGCCCCAGACATACCTGCTTGTCTCATAAGCTCTCCTCCCAGACCCCTGAAAAACAAAAAGGAACAGAGAGTTAAAATCTTTTACACATAAAACATGAAACACCCCCCCAAGCAACAGAAACCAGATGCCAAAAACTCTAACAGTTTTAATTAGGGACATAGTCCCCCCAAACATTTCTGGCAAGAAACAAAAATCTGTGCAAAGATCATCCTCTGGCAGACTCTTATCCTTTGAGCTTTCACAGAAATCTTGGTCATCATTGATAAATCACGCAAAACCAACCTCAAATGCTGCTTAACCACACTTCACAATGACGCCAAGGTGACCCTTGTGCGGCCTAAAGCAGTGGCACACTAATTTTACCATCACCCATCCTGCCCGCCAGAAGCCAGCAAGCAGGAGGTGGGAAATGTTCAGATGAGAAAACAGCACTGGCTTTGGAGGCTTTGGCTTCTGGCCCCAACAGTAACAAGATCTGCCTTAAAAAAAAAATTAGGAAGCCAGCTGGGTGATGGTGACGCCTTTAACACCAGCACTTGGGAGGCAAAGACAGGTGATTGCTGTGACTTCGAGGCCGGCCTGATCTACAAGAGCTAGTTCCAAGACAGCTGCTGTTGTTACACAGAAAAACCCTGTCTTGGAAAACAAAAACAAAACAAACAATTAGGAAGCCAGAGAAAACGTGTGCTACACAGCAGACTCTGGAAGCCAGTGCAGCACAGAGACTTCTAACACCTCAGGGCACCACCACGTAAGTCACATGGGCAGATGTGGGTGAAGCCCTAATGGAACCCCTGGATGTCCTGTCAAGATAGGCTTACAAGAGACAGAGAAGCTTAGTGGGTGAGACCATGAAGGTCAGAGCCTGCAGCACAGACACAGCACAGAGCTGTATGTGCCAGGAAGACTCTAGCCTGGAAGAAAACACATAGAAGAGGGCAGGATGCTTCTCAGATCGACTCAGGCTAAGAACAGACTTCATCAGCTGGGAAGGAAAGGCCATAGTGGGGTCCTCATAGCGGCTGTAAATCAGCAGCAGGTTAGCGCTGCTCTAGACAACCCAAGCTTTGATGCAGTCTTGAAAGTGTCCAAACAAAACCAGAAAAAGTGTGTGTGTGTGTGTGTGTGTGTGTGCGCGCGCGCGCGTGCGTGCGTGCACACAAGCATGTATTCCAAATCCAGAAATGTAAATTTTGGAAAAATGGGAACTTAATGAAGAACTACCAGGAAAACAGGACCACAACTAAAGAAATCAAAAACCCAGAAATGTTCAAGCTGATAAAAGTTCACACATGAGGTCATTAATGCAGCTATTGTATTCCTCGTGTTATCTAAAAGGATGGAAGGAAATATAAGCAGAAAGAGGATGGAAACTGGGGGAGAAGACACAGAGTGATGTGGGAGTCACCCCTGTATGCAGTGAATAGCATTGGTTAATGAAGAAACTGGCTTGGCCTGATAGGGAAGAACAGAACTGGGGGAGTGGGGAGGGACTAAACTGAATGCTGGGAGAAAGAACGGGTGAGTCAGACAGAAGCCATGCAGCCCCTCAGGAGACAGATGCCAGAACTTTATCCAGTAAGCCACTGCCACATGGCCATACACAGATTAACAGAAATTGGTTAAATTAAGATGTAAGATTTAGCTGATAAGAAATTAGAGCTAATAGGCCAAAAAGTGATTTAAATAATATAGTTCCTGTGTGATTATTTCAGGGCTGAGCAGCCAGGAATGAAACAAGCAGCCTCCTCCAACAACAGAGAACATGCAGAACACTTTAAGGATTTGAATATGAAAAAGAAAAATTGTGCCAAATGTAGTTAACAAAAGAGTAAAACGAGCAGGAGAAAAAAAATTAACCTAAAACAAGAGAAAGCAGGTCTGTGGTACCAGGAGCTGGGGGTGATATCTACCTCAGGGTGGTAGTTACAGGCTGTGACTCTGAAAAAGCATTCCAAATCTTACAAAATTAAAATTGATGAGCTTTATCATAAAGTTTAATTAATCTACAGGATAAACAGCAGAATAGGAAACCCTACATCTGCTTTCCAACACGCAGATGAGAATAATGATGAATACACATCTGAAGATCTAGCCACCAGGCTAGGGCCTCCTGGAGCCTCTCATTGCCAGCAACTCTGCTGGAAAAATCAGTCTGGCCCCTGTCACTCAGTGATACACGGTGACTGCCAGCAGCAACCCCAGTCATCAGCATCCACACAGGCCCTATGATCCTATCTGGGGATTGAGATGTCACTTCTTTGACATCTTGTGGCTTTCCACAAGCTCTCCAAATAAAATCACATCATTCTTCCAAATCTCTATACTATTTTAAACGGTCTCTTCTGTAGCTTTAGGCAAACACTGCAAGAATTAAATACATTAAAAAAAATTATGTGTATGGATGTTCTGCCTGCGTGAGTATCTGTGCACCATCTGCATGTCTGGTGCCTGGGGAGGTCAGAAGAAGCATTAAATTCCCAGAATTGGAGTTACAGATGGTTGTGAGCTGCCACGTGGGTGCTGGGAATCAGACCTTGGTCCTCTGGAAAAGCAGCCAGTGCTCTTAACTGTTGAGTCATCTCTCCAGTCCTTCAAATTAAATTGTTTTAGTATGTTTTTCTGGAAGTCATTTTATGCTACTGCTGTAAAAAATAAAAAAAAAAATCAAGGCATTTCTATTCAGACCTGGACAAGGTTTAGGAACAGGTTGTGACAGAAGCAAGAAAGAAAAACATTTCAAAGTCCTCACCAAAAGAAGTGGTTAATATGGTGAGACTTATGTGACGGACAGTTCTAACAGGCCCAGAGGCCCAAACTGGGTATAATCTCAGCTCCACAAAAGCTCTCAGGCATTGCATAGCTCACTGCGTGCACCTACCATCACTACCTACTATTAAAGGTTTGGAAAGCAGTCAATAAGACACACAGGAAGCGAGGCTTCCCACTTCAAGAGTACAGGACAGTAAGTGCTCAGCCCCACGCCACAAAAAGAAATAACACAGCAAGAAATGAAACACAGTGGGAGGAAAGTGGGGAACTCCTGTGTCTAACAGAACTCAGATCCAGAATATACAGAGCTCTGACTGCTCAGCAAGAAAAGGCAGGCAGTGAGGGCTGACGTGGTGGCACACACCCTTAATCCAAACTCTGGGTTTGAAGCCAGCCTGATCTACATAGGGAGTTCCAGGATGGCCAGGACTATGCAGAGAGACTGCATCTCAAAGGGGGAAAGGGATTGAATGATTGGTCACTCCACAGGAGACCACAGGATGCTCAGCTTCATGTAGTTACTGGGGACACAAAAATCACATTCTCAAACAAGAGAGAAACAATGAACATGACTACAGTATGCCGCTGCAGACCACAAACACTCAGATGTGGAGTTGGCTGGGACAGAGGGCTAAGGGCTGAGTGAACTGCAAAGAAATCTAGTTTCTTAAAGATACACACCTGCCAAATGACCCAGGAAAACCACTCCTCATATACCCAAGGAAAGGGAAACACATGTACACACATGTACACACATGTACACACATGTACACACATGCTGATATGCCCAGCAGCTTCTTTCCACATTTCACCCTGAGTTGAGATGACACCCTTCTTAGGAGTAAACATGGACAGAAAACACAGGTATGATGGAATCACAGCATAGGGAAACTGAGGCAGGTGAGCTGCCGGTAGAGGAGGGCCAAGTGTGGTGGTACATTCTTCCAGCACTTGGGAAGCAGAGGGAGTCTGCAGATGCAAGGCCAACTGGTCTACACAGTGAATTCTAGACCTGCCAGGGCAACACAGTGAGGTCCTCCTGTCTTTAAAAAGAAAGGTAAAATCCCAGGACTGGTGAAATGGTTCAGCAGTCAAGAACTCTAGCTGCTTTTCCAAAATATCCAGGTTCAATTCCCAGTGCCTATGCAGAAGCAACCATCTCAAAGAAACCAAACACCTTCCAGCCTCCTTGGGCCCTGCATGCATGTTGTCTACAGACACACGGGCAGGCAGAACATCAATATGCATAAAATACTTTTTTTTTTGAAAAGACCACAGTGGGGCATAGTAAGAACCTATCTAAAATGAAACAAAACAGAAAAATAGCATACACACTAACAGGGATGAATCCCAAAAACACACTGGAGAAAGAACCAGACCTAAAGGCTTTACATAGCATTCCATTTGCACAGACTCTAAAGAAGGAAGACTGCAGAGACAGAGAGCACTGAAGGTGGTGGACCCAAGAGTCAACAGCCACCAAAAGCAGAGAGGCAACCCAAACGGGCAGGACACAAGTGTCTTCAGTCACAGGACTGCCAAGGGTACACTGAACATGGGGTGCCATGACTGGTGTCTTCAGCTTCCGAAAAGCCTAAAGACACCAAAGAGTTGCAGCCTTCATGCCCTTGAATCCTGGGCTGAGTGACAACTGCATGTCTTCAAAGTGAACATGTAACAGTAAGGACAGATGAAGGTGAGCTATTAGCTTAAAAGGACAAGGGTAGCAAAATAGCTCAGTAGCCGAAGGTGCCTTTTACCAAAGTTGACAACCTGAGTTCAGTCCCTGGAACCCACAAGACAGAAGGAAAGAATGAACTTCTTCAAGCTGTCCTGACCTCCACTATTGCACATGGCATGTGTTTTACACACACACACACACACACACACACACACGCACGCACGCACGCACGCACGCACGCGCACGCACACACACGCACGCACACGTACCCTCCCCCCCCACATACATACAAATACACACACACACATATAAATGTAACTTAAGTGCTTCAGTGAACCAGTTGTTACAGACAACACATTTCCATTACACACATAAGAAGTTTTACTCTGGAGGCTTACCTATAGAGATGCCGATCATAAAGCTAAAATTAAAGAATGAAAAGTCAGTTATTTAAGTTATTTAGGTTAATTTGTTATGCATAAGACGGTGGCTATCAGCAACATCAGAATGATGGCAGAGTGACGAATTTGAGCCTTAGATGCCAGAGAGCCAGACAGGAAGGTCAGAAGACAAAGGCCCACCTCACTGTGCCTGGCCTCAGTTACGTTTTTCGGGTTCATTTTCTCTAAAGGGAAACTGAGGCACACAGACATGAAGAAAGAGGGTGGTCCCTTTCATCCTGGCCCACTGATCACCACTCAGGCAGAAAACTCATCATGCCAAATGGCTCTGGTGTTTTCTGTGTCTCCAGAAAAGGTCAAAAGTAGTTTAGTTCATTGTTAGTACATCTAACACTTGCTGGATAGTCACACAACTGTCAGTTCCACCAAACTCTTTAGACATACCATAAATTCCCACAAAAACTAAAAACAGCATCCCTGTTACTACCCACATTCCTGAGAAACAGGAAGTCCTGGTTCAGAGGACACGGGGGCTCCATTCTCTCAGCCTCTGCATGGGGCTGCCACCCTCCCCTCCACACCCTCACTTCCAAAGATGCCAGGCTCCACTTCAAAGCAAAAAATGTTAAAACTAACCAAATGGCCTCATCACAGTTATTATGATCTAAGACAAACCGTTATTATAAAAAGAGGAATAGAAAAATATTTGCAACAAGAAAGGGTACTCAGGAATGTGGAGGAATCTTAATTCCTCGAAAATACCCTGGTGTGGAGGTATTTTCATACTTTGGTGTGGGAGGTCCTTCTGTCTATGTGTTGCTTTTATTGGTTAATGAATAAAGAAACAGAGCAGGGCATAACAGAGTTGGGGGGGCACTAAACTGAACAATGGGAGAAGGGAGGCAGAGTCATAGAGAAACCATGGGGCCCCACTAGAGCGGGACAAAACTTTACCCATAAGCCACAGCCATGTGGCAATACACAAATTACTAGAAATGGGTTAAATTAAGATGTAAAAGTTAGCCAATAAGAATCTAGAGCTAATGGGCCAAGCAGTGATTTAATTAATACAGTTCCTGTGTGGAGGAGTCTGGGCAGCGGCCTCCCACAACAATACTTTTTCTCTTTTATATCACAGAAGATTTTGAGAATCTCCAAATCCCAGAAAAGTATACACGCTTTCTTCCCATTCCCTAAAATGTACAACATTCGGGATTAAACTTCAGGAGAGTGGAGATTAGGAACTCAGGGTTAAAGGTAGAAATGAAAGGCCTTTGTTTTATGGGTACCTAACTCTCCAGAAGGACATCTGATCCCTCAGCTGGGAACTCCTGTTAAGGACCAATGAGACACCAATACTGCCCTGCGACCCACTGATTGTGATACCCATCCAACAAGATGGCTTCTGGCCCCAGAGAACAAGTCTAGTCCAACTACCAATTCCAGATAAACTCCCACAAGAGTAATGTTGGTGGAGAGAACCCATCATGTCCTGGCCAACTAGGTAAGCGGATCCTGTCTGGGTGGAAGGGGTTCAGACGACCACACAAACCTGCTGGTGGATCTGCTTCAGGCTTTGCACTGCCTTCTCATCCAGATAGTCTGTGCCGGGCCTGCAGAAGGAGAAACACAGCACTGAGTTCAACAAGGATGAACACTTGTGAAGATCAGCCTTGTTCATGCTCCCACAATCCCTGAAGATCTCCTACTCCTGCTTCATGAAAAGTTGTGCTGGGGGCTGGAGAGATGGCTCAAAGGCACTGCTGCTAAGTTCAAGCCCTGGGACCCACGAGGTAGAAGGAAAGGACTGATTCCCCTTCAAGTCATCCTCTAACTTCCACGTGTGCACCACGGCAAACTTATGCCCACACGTGTGTCTGTTCCCCCCCTCAAATAAATAAATGTAAGTATTTTTATATGTATGCATATTTTTGCCATCATGTCTATGTGTACCATATGCATGACTGAGACCCATGGAGTCCAGAAAATGTACGGGGAGTCCCTAGAACTGGGGTTACAAAGGTCTGTGAGCCATCACTCAGGGGCTGGGAACTGAACCCGGGACTTCTGCAAATGTTCTTTATTACTAAGCCATTGTCTCCAGGCATTAAATTTAATTTAAAATAGAAAAAAAAACAAATAATAAGGAAGTAAGCAGAGAAGGTAAGATACCCACTGTCAATCTCTAGCCTCCACATGTACACATGGCCAAGTACATCTGTACACACACACACACACACACACAATGTTGGTTTCAGCAGGTGAGCAGCTGGGTGCTACCTTTATGCTCTGACCTATAGCCAGTTTGCTGAAGACACAACCTTATGATCAGGACAGAAGTACCCTTACTGAACACCGGGCTGACTCGGTGGAAGTTCCCACAGGAACCTTCTACTGTCCTCAGAAAGATTTCTGCTACAGTCAACCTAGCACTTAAGGCTTCAGCAGGGGGTTCTACCTGCCTGACTCACACGCTAACTCACTGAGCACATGCTCTAAAGAAATGCTTTAGACTGAGCTATGGCATGTGCCAGGCAGAGCCGAGCAGTGTCAACTACCTATGGTGCCACTGTGTTTCAGGCATAATTATGCACAGCCACAAACACCCTGGGGATCTGATATCTATTCCTTGCTAGACTGAGCTTTGTGGTAACTAACTCCAGCTCCCTGGAGATCTAGTCTGCTAGGTGCTAGGCAGAGCCAAACAGAGCCCCAATGAATGACCTGGAGGTCTGAAATCTCCTATGTGTTGAACAGAACCATGTAAAGTCCAATACCTTGAGGCCTTGTATAAACCCAACATCTTGGGAATGCATCTCAACTGTACCATGTCATCACAATGCACTGCTGAGAAATGCCACGGCCCATGTGTCTTTTACCAAGGACAGCAAGGTCTTCAACATTAGGTGACCATTCCACCCATACAGGCTGTGAGCTGTGTTCTGAGGCCAAGGGACAATCGAGCCACCTTGGGGCTGATAGGTAGGAATGAGGTTCATGTACCCACCTGCTGTCACCCTGACCCAGGGAGCCACCTAACACAACAGGAAATGACTTAAGTACAAGTTTCAAGCTTGAACCTAAGGGCAGGTCATAGATAGCACTGTGTCTATAAGATCTTATTTTTGAGGAATCAACTGCACAGTGACATAAGGAAATTACACAGCTCTTGGAATGCACAACTGTGCATGGTCCTGAGTTCTTACTTTGCCGTTATATTATAAATGCAGCCAATGGGGGGTGGTGCCCAAGGGAAACTTCCAAAGTTACTTTTTTTTTTCTTTTTGGTTTTTTCTCCAGACAAGGTTTCTATCTGGTTATCCTGGAACTCACTCTGCAGACCAAGCTGGTCTTGAACTCTGAGACTCGCCTACCTCTGCCTCCCAAGTGCTGGGATTAAAGGTATATGTCACCACTGCACAGCCCAAACTTACCCTTTTAAGTAGTATAAATTATTAAAGGGACACAGAGGGACTGAGGAGATGACTCGTCAAGAAATACCTTGCCACACAAGTCAAACAGCCTGAGTTCAGATCCTCAGAACCCAGGTAAAAGCCAGACACAGTGGTGCATTTGTACGTACCCCCAGGAAGATGGGAGATAGAGACCAGAGCATCATCTGAAGCTCACAGGCAGCTAGCTTGGTGACCCGCAAGACTGACACTGTCTTCAACAAGGGGGACCATGAGGGAGACGTTCAAGGTTTCCTCTGACCTACACATGTGTTCTGTGGCACACAGGTGTGCATCGATACACATTCACAAACAGAATGATAACTGAACTGCTCAGTGTCACCCCTGAACAGGTGGTCATTGCTCTTGCTGTCTGAGTCCTTGGGATGAACTGCTCAGTGTCACCCCTGAACAGGTGGTCATTGCTCTTGCTGTCTGAGTCCTTGGGATGATGAGGGGAAACCAAACAGCAGAGGCAGCAGAGGCCCCTTACAAATGCCAACCAGCAGCCCTTCCCTGAAAAGAGAGAGCAGTCCTAACCACCAACCGCCTCAACATACAACAGAACCCTAAACACACAAATGATCAACCATCAGAGCAGACAAGCTACTCTCCAACCCCAAATCACCACTGTTACCTAGTTTCCTAGATGACATCTCCTACCTGTTGCTCTGTGAAGCCAGCTTGTACAGGGCATAGGTGACCTCTGCACAGGAGAGGATGGCACCATGTCTGGTGTGCAGATCTGAGCTCAGTGTCATCAGCAACAGTGCCGGGAGGACTGCAGTGGTCAGGTTGGAGAACACACATGGGACAACTCATTACTTAGAAGCATTTCCTCTGTTGTAGGTCAGGGTCACCACCCCTGTTTCTGGTGGGCAGATCTCTCTCCTGGGCAACCAGGGCAACGTGCTAGGACACGGCATATAAATCAGTACATGCGTACAGGCCCCCGGATGCCCGGTGAGGTCACATCTGCAGATTCTCCCATCTGCACCTCTGCCCCACAGATGGTGGTAGCACTCTGCCTGAGGAGAGCAGGTAGATCAAAGGCCACACAACCATAAAAGGTGACAGGCACTTCCATTCTTCAATCCTTCCCTGTGAGATAAAACCTCAGCCTCTGGTGCTTAGGGAGGAGAAAGCAGAACAGCTCCAAATTCTAAGTCACACCAATCTAGAGGCACTGACAACCGCCGGAATCCCCCATCATTTTAACCTATACAATGCAACCCACAGAGTCCTTGTCTTGTGGATATCACCTGTGCCGAACGCCACCCAAAGCTGCCACTGGACAAACACATTGCATTTGTCTTCATACTCTATCCTGGTTTAGCCCACAGCTTACTCTTCAGCAAGAGACATAGGACGTCATCTTCATCTACTATGACAACAGCACATCCTTCTGCTGTGTGTGTGCACACATATGCACACAGTGCACTTGTATGACTGCCGTAGGAAGTGGAACGCACACCTACCATGAGAGGCCATGTACTTAGGAGCTTGTGGGGTCAGGTTGTGCAGCGCTTTTGCAGACAGTTCTCGGATGGCCCTGAGAAGTAACAGTAGCTGTTAGAGTGGTTTGCTCACTCACTTTCCTATCGGAATTATTCAGCAGCCTTGAGACGGAAGCACCCAAGGATCTAACAGATGAATATATAAGCAAAATATGGTAGATACGGACAATGGAATATTACTCAACTAAAAAGGAGAGACTCTTGACACTTGCTATGACAAAAGTGACGGTTTGTAGTCAGTAGGTCAAAAACAGCCCAAGGCTTCTTTTGTAAGGCTCCAAGTTAAGGATTGTTTTAATTTTTAAGGGTCATATGTATGAGTCAGAGACCCAAAGCGTTAACTACCTGGCCCTTTAAAGAAAAAGCTGATGGCCCATACACAGCAGATTCAATATCATGCTACATTTTAAGACATTTATGAAACGAGAAACATTTCATAATGATAAATACATCAGGAAGATGAAAAAATTAGAGGTATACATGTATCTAACACAAAATCCTACTCGAAACACAGGAAAGAACTAAGAGAATTAGAAAATCAATCAGAGATTTCAAAAGTTCAAAAACTTAAGCTAACTCATGGATTGCATATTTACAATGTGGTTTTAAATATCTTGTTGGCTCATAAATTAATATGAAAGGCAATTTAATTTTCACCTCTGGCTGGGCAAGCCTAGGTACTCTTTTCCCCATAAGAGAATCCTGTATACCTGGCACATAAGGTCCTGAAGGAAGGGAAGGATTTCCCGGCAAGTGGTCACAGCTAGCCCAAGTGAACAACACGGAGGCTTGGGCCAGAGGCTCCTCACTCCGGAGTCCAAAGCAGACTGTGCACAACTATACAAGTACAGCCGTAGCCAACAAACATTTGCAAGGCTTTGGTCCTTGGGAAGCTGAAACCCCAGTGTCAGAGTGGGTCTTTCAACCACAAAGACCTGCTCTGACACTGGGGTTTGAAGGGGGCACCATGATTATACTACTAATTCCCTCAGCATTTGCCCTGTGTTGGCTGACAGGGCCTACCTAGAAATGGTAGCAAAACACTGACAGGGCTTACATCTAAGTTACACGGTTGTCTTTCTTCTTTGAAGACACATTTACCTACCTATGAAATACCAAGATGGCCCCAAAGCTGCCACTGTCACTATGAAAACTACCACTAACGTCTGCTCAGCTCTCAGGTGACAATATATAAGATTCCTAGGGGGCCAAGCAGAGCAGAATCAATATGGAGGCCGGCCAGGGTCAAATGACCGGAAGACCAGGCTATGCCAGCTGCCTGGACTGCCCTGTCCTCAGGCGATAGCTTCCCTATTACATATGACAAGGGTATTCAGCAATAATTACTTACATCTCAGAATTGCCTGACCAACAGCTCCAGAAGTGAAATTAGACAGACCATTAACAAGCATGCCACACACAGAGACTGGAATTTTCATTACTTATCAGAATACTTATTTTAAAATAGTTTGTCTACAAAGAGAAAATACACTCATGACTTATAAGCTCAATTAAACTTCTCCTGTTGGGGGAAAAAAGGGAATTTTCAGAGAATCCAAAAATACAAAACCTACCCATCCCAATGGTTGATTTTCATGGAGACCAAGTGGTCAATCATCGGCTTTGTGTATTCTTGGAAGCCAGCAATAAACACACTGAAAGACATAATATTAAGAGCTCGAGAAAGGGGCAAATATGAGCAGGGGAAAAGACACAAGTATAAAACTCTCTTAAGCCATATTTTATGTATTGCTTAAATATTAAAAATAAAGAAGAACATGGAGAAGCCAGAACCTGTAGCATGAATTCTAACTGGTCTTAATAATAAAAACTTGGAGTCACCTATCAGTGGTGAAAGCTAAAAGATCAGAGATGCAGAGAAGCCAGCCACTAGTTCTTACCCGTATGGAATCCTCAGACCAAGGGGCAACCTTGTCCCTATGAATCCACAGACTGAATGTTGTCTCTACGAAATTTCAGATTGAATGCCCTGAGCTCGTGTCTCCTCCGGCCTTATATTCCTCTCTCCACATAGCCATATCATTCCTGTCTCCACCTCCCCACTGCTGGGAGCTGTTTCTCTTTTAGGCAGATTCAATCTCGTGTAGCCCAGGGTGGCCTTGAACTCAGAGATCAGTCTGCCTCTGTCTCCTCTGTGCTGGGATTAAAGGTGTGTGCCACCACTGCCTGACTTCTATGGCTAACTAGTGGCTTAACTCTGCACTCGGATCTTCAGGCAAGCTTTATTTGTTAGATCACAAACAAAATATCACGACAAGAACCTCATATACTGCTCTTGAGAATGGAAACTAAAACAATTTCTGAGTCAAAAATAGTTTGGCCACTGCTACCAGATGACCCTGCATTACTCCAGACAGGAGAGCATCCGTCCAGAACCATGCCCACAGCTCAGCAGCAAACCCAGGACTGTGACTGGGGGCAGCACTCCGTCCTCATGCAGCTGATGGAGAGGCAGACTGCTTATTCATCCATGCCACAGGCACACAACAGAACAAAGGAATGGGCTTTTTGTTTGAAGCCTGGGTCTTACTACACACCCCCTGGCTGATATGAACTTGCAGTGCAGCCTAAGCTACTCTCAAAATCACAAAGATCAGCCTGCTTCCCAAGCACCGGAATCGAAGGCATGCATCATCAAACCTGGCTTTTGTTGTTGTTGTTTTAAAGATATTTTTCCATTTGATTTGGCTTTTTGAACTTTTCAGAATTACATACATGAGTACTGTATTTACATCATTTTCATTCCACCCTCTCCCCCCAACTCCTTCTATCCACCCTCTGACTTCTTTACAATTTCATGACCTCTTCAACTATTAGTAAGTGAGGATGAATAAATACATTCTTCAAAGTATTGCTGGTCTCATTTAGTGTGTGCTATTTTAATATGCTTAAGACTGACCAATTGGGGTTGGATAACCTACCAGGGGGCTTGTCTCTGGAAAAGAATGATTCTTCCTCTGTCCGCAGCCAGTAATTGCCTATAGCTCTTCATCTAGAGATGCAGCCTTGTGAGATTTCCCCATCTACACTGGACTATGATCTGGGGTTGTCATGGTGCAGATCTTGTTTATTGTTTCCTGGGTACAGTGCCCTATCATATACAGAAGATATGATCATAGAAGATGCTCTGGTCCTCTGGCTCTGACAACCCTTCCACCTCCTCGTCCATGTTTCCTGAGCCTTAGGTGTACGAGCTGTGCTGAGGATAAATCTACTGAGGGTAGGTACCAGTGATCAGTTGTTCTCTGCGTTTTTACCAATTGTGAATTTCTATGATGGATTCTCTGCTGAAAAGAGCTTTTAGATTTTGGATGAGAACTGTATTTATCTGTGGATATACAGACAGACATTTAGAAAGCAGTTGGCAATTACATTGGTCAGAAAAAGTAACAGTTGTAGGCTCTCCCTTAGGGTCCACGACCTCACCAGCCACGGGTAGGTTGGTAAGGTTTAAGTACCTGATGTGGATACAGTACCTCCCCCCTTTGAGTAGGCCTTAAGTCCAATTATATTAAGATATAAGTGCCACTGTGTGCCCTGGGTATACTCTGCTGTGCTGATCACTGTGGTTCACAGACTTTTCAGTGGATAGAACTATTAATTGCTTTTCTGCCTGGGCAGCCTGCACAGCACCTTCGGATACTATGAGAGATAGTCCTCAGGATCATTCCAGGTTAGTTCCAGCTCAATTCCTCCAAGTCCCTTTCTGAAATGTGCTGCCAAGGACAGCAGAAAAAACCTATTAGTTCTGGGAGTCTCTTGTAACTTTCCTGACCAGTAAAAAGGAGGTTTCCCATGCCGGGCGCTGGGGTCTTTGTTAAATAATGTAGTCAGGATGGGAAATGTTCCCCATGGTCTCAGGCACTTGGACAGCTGGTTCCCAGGTAGCAGTGCTGCTTTGGAAAGCTTAGGTTAGTACAGCCCTGCTGGAGGAAGTATGTCACTGGGGGTGGGTTCCAAGAGGAAAAGGCCTCACCCACTTGCAGTTCACTCTGCTTCTTACATATGGTTCGGATGTGAACTCCAGCCACCATACCTGCCGCTTGCTGCCATGATGGAATCTTAGCCCTCTGGAACCAAAAGCCCAAATCATCGTGTTCTTCTATAAGTTGTCTTGGGCATGGTATTGGTATCACGGCAACAGAAAAGAAACTGATACAGTCAATGGCTCTTGGGGGCAGCAGTACCACCAACCGTTATCACGTCATTTAAATTATTTGTACATGTATGCAATACACTTCTGTATTGTTCATAAATTTTTAAGTAAACATAAAATGTTTCCCTGTGTATTTTCCCATCATCCTTAGTGTCATTTATCTCTCTGTACATTGTCCTCCCTGACCCCTCACCAGGTAAAGCCCTCCCCACATCTTCCCTATTTTCCCCTGTGACCTAATACACCCCTCTCTAGAGACCCTTCTACACTGCCCCAACCACAGTCTCCTTTTCCTTTCCTGGTTTCCTAGGTAACTCCCAGGTCACACACCCACACCTAAAAACTAGGAATGAGGATCACAGACGAATGAGAGGACACAGCACTTGCCTTTCTTGGACTAGGTTACCTGCCTCACGCGGTGTATAATGTCTTCTAGTTCTATCCATTTACTTACAAATTTCATGGTCTCATTTCTCTTTACAGCTACACAGAATTACCACATGTCCATTGTCTACCGACTGAAAGGCTGTTTCCACTCCTAGTTATTGCGAATAGGGTGGCAATGGACATAGCTGAGCATATCTGTGGGGCAGGAGTAGAGGCCTTCAGGTAGAAGAGTGGTACAGCTGGGTCATATGGTGTGTTTGAGCTTCTTGAGAATTCTCCACACAGGTTTTCAGAGGGGCTGTGTGCAATCTCACCAACAGTAAGTGAGAGCCCCCTTCCCCATATCCGTGTCAGCATCTGCTGTCAGCTGCTTTCCTGATCGTAGCCATTGTTACTGAGTAGGATGAACTGTCAAAGTAGTTTTTAATTTACATTTCCATAATTGCTAAAGCTAGTGAACACTTTTATATTTCTTTAAGGTATTAGCCATTTTATTTCTTCTTTTAAGAACTCTGTTCAGCTCATAAAAGAGAAAGTGGGAAGTACACTTAAATGCATTGGTACAGAAGACCACTTCCTAAATATAATCCCAGTAGCACAGACACTGAGAGAAACAATTAATAAATGAGACCTCCTGAAACTGAAAAGCTTCTGTGAAGCAAAGGACATGGTCAACAAGACAAAACGACAGTCTACAGAATGGGAAAAGATCTTCACCAACCCCACATCAGACAGAGGTCTGATCTCCAAAATACACAAAGAACTCAAGAAATTGGTCATCAAAAGAACAAATAATCCAATAAAAAAAAATGGAGTACAGACCTAAACAGAGAACTCTCAACAGAGGAATCTAAAATGGTTAAAAAAACACTTAAGGAAATGCTCAATATCATCAGAGAAATGCAAATCAAAACAACTCTGAGATTCCATCTTACACCTGTAAGAATGGCCAAGATCAAAACCACTGATGACAACTTATGCTGGAGAGGTTGTGGGGAAAAGGGAACACTTCTGCATTGCTGGTGGGAATGCAAGCTGGTACAGCCGCTTTGAATATCAGTATGGCAATTTTTCAGAAAATTAGGAAACAACCTTCCCCAAGACCCAGCAATACCACTTTTGGGTATATATCCAAAGGATGCTCAATCATACCATAAGGACATGTGCTCAGTTATGTTCATAGCAGCATTGTTTGTCACAGCCAGAACCTGGAAACAACCTAAATGCCCTTCGACCAAAGAATGGATAAGGAAAATGTGGTACATTTACACAATGGAGCACTACACAGCAGAAAAAAATGACATCTTGAAATTTGCAGGCAAATGGATGAAGCTAGAAAACATCATATTGAGTGAGGTAACCCAGACCCAGAAAGACAAATATCACATGTACTTACTCATAAGTGGTTTTTAAACATAAAGCAAAGAAAATCAGCCTACAAATCACAATCCCAGAGAACCTAGACAACAATGAGAACCCTAAGAGAGACATACATAGATCTAATCTACATGGGAAGTAGAAAAAGACAAGATCTCCTGAGTAAATTAGGAGCATGGGGACATTGGAGGAGGGTTGAAGGGAAGAGGAGAGGCAGGGAGGGGAGCAGAGAAAAATGTAGAGCTCAATAAATATCAACTAAAAAAAGAACTCAGTTCAGATCCATGACCCATTTTTAAAATTGGGTTTTTTTTTTTTTTGACTTACGGTGGTTTGAAAGAAAAATGGTCCCCATAGGGAGTGACACAATTAGGAAGTGTGGCTTTGTTGGAGTAGGGATGGCTTTGTTGGAGGAAGTGTGTCACTGTGGGGGTGGGCGTTAAGGTCTCCTATGCTCAAGCTATACCCAGTGACACAGTTCACTTCCTGTTGCCTGCAGCTCAAGATGTAGAATGCTCAGCTCCTTTTCCAGCACCATGTCTGCCTACGTGCCACTGTATCCTGCCATGTAAGCTTCTCCAATTAAATATTTTCCTAAGAGTTGCCATGGTCATGGTGTCTCCTCACAGCAATAGAAACTCTAACTAAGACTGAAGTTGGTACCAGGAACTGGGATATTGCTGTGACAGGCCTGCCCATGCTTTTGTTTGGAGGAATTTGGGCTTTGGGAGTTTGGGTTGGGAAAGCAGTGGAGATCTCAGAGCGCTGCCTAATGGGCCGATCCAGTAGGAGCATGGAAGATCAGAACTATGGGGCCTGGCTCAAAATGATTCAGAGGAGAAGAATTTTAGTTTGTTACGTAGTGATGATTGCTGTGATAGTTTGGTGAAGACAGTAGTTGTTCTCTGCCTTTGTCCGAAGAGTCTGCCTGAGGCTAAAGTGAAGATGGATTAATCCTGTTGGCAAAGGAAATCTCAAAACAGCCTAGTAATAGACTCTGTCATGTGGTAACTCTAATGAAGCTTTATAATAAAAAGGAGGAAACTGAGCAAAGGAAAATACAAAACATATATATATGTTTGTTTTTCGAGACAGGGTTTCTCTGTAGCTTTGGAGCCTGTCCTGGAACTAGCTCTTGTAGACCAGGCTGGCCTCTAAGTCACAGAGATCCACCTTCCTCTGCCTCCCGAGTGCTGGGATTAAAGGCGTGCACCACCACTGCCTGGTGCAAAACATATAATTTGAGGAGAAAAGGGGCACCAGAAAAATAGAATTGAACCAAATCCTGTGTTCAGGGAGAAACAGATTAAGAAATGAAATGAAGAGAGTGGCGACCTCAGGGCAAGATCTCAACCACTTATGTTTCCAACTTGTGAAAAGGAATTAAAGAAAAGTGGTCAGGTATGGTGGTGCATGCCTTAAATCCTAGCACTCAAGCAGAGGCTGACAGATCTGAGTTCAAGGCAAGCCTGGTCTACAGAGTGAGTTCCAGGACTACACAGAGAAACTCTGTCTCAAATAATAGTAATAATAATAATAATAATATTTTAAAAATTTAATATTCTTTGCCTTTGTGGTCTAATTCCTCTACTTTATAGTCAAGTCTCAACATTCTATCTTCTACTTGATCTGTTCTACTTGCAACATTTTCCTCTGTGTTTTCTGAGTTACTGCGTTTTTCCAATTCCATCTTCATTTCAGCTTGAGCTCTCTTCAGTATTTTTAAATTTATTTATTTATTATGTATATAGTATTCTGTCTGCGTGTATGACTGCAGGTCAGAAGAGGGCACCAAGACCTCATTACAGATGCTTGTGAGCCACCATGTAGTTGCTGGGAATTGAACTCAGGACCTTTGGAAGAGCAGGCAGTGCTCTTAACCTCTGAGCCATCTCTCCAGTCCCTCTTCAGTATTTTTATCTCTTTACTGAATTCAGTTTTTTAGTACTGAACTGTATTTACTTCCTTCTGCCATATGTTTGTGCTTTCTTGAGCATCACTCAGCAGTCACTCTCTTTAAGTTAATTGAGTTGTTTGCTCGTGTTGCCTTTAAAGTCCTTGGATTCTTTGATGACATTCATGACCGTTCTTTTAAATTCTGTATTCTTGGGTTCATTTTGGTAATTCTCACTTTTATAAAACTGGTGGATCTCGGGGGTGGACTGGAGCAACAGAGGTGACTTCAATTCAGAAATAAACAAAAAGGCACACAAATGGAACATACTGGATCTGCTTGGGGTAGTGTGCAAGTTGATTCACCCCAACTATGCCTAGGGAATGTGAGGGTGCTATGGATGGCCCAGAGTCCGAAGCAGTCACTGAGGTAGGCCAGCATACAGGCTGTATGACTAAGTCTAAGCCTTGGGGTGGGGATAGCACAGGCAAGCAGAGTTTTAGGAACTCTCCAGACTAAGCCAGCACACAGGATGTGCAACCCAGACTAGGTCTGTGGGTAGGGAAGGTGTAGGTGGACCATGGTCCAAGGATCACCAGACTGCATCAGAGCACAGGATGTCTGACCCAGGCTAGGCCTTGAGGTTAGGTATAGTTCGGGTAGGTTAAGGGCCAGATAGACCCAACAGATCCTGGTGCATGGGATCTGTTTTAAATATTTTCAGTCACTTATATGAGTTACAATCGGTGTTAGCATATACTACACATGTGTAGGTCCCTGAGGAGGCCAGAAAAGTGTGCTGGCCTCCCACAGTTTGAGTTACAGGCAGCTGTGAGCCTTCTGACATAAGTATTGGGAACTAAACTCAGATCCTCTGCAAGAATAGCAACATTCTTAATCAGAGCCCTCTCTCTTGAATTTCTTGACACAACATGTAAAATGAACAAATTGCAAAACAATCATCCTAAGGGAAAGAAATTAAACAAAGGTGAAAAGTAATCTATAATAGAAAAATAACTTGGTGGATGGCACAACCCTATTACCCATCTGACAGTTTAAGCATCCTCCTCTGTCAGCCACAGCAAGCTTTATACTTTGTATGCATGTAACATGTGTTAACTACACATCAGTAAGGCTATTAAAAGTGGTGTACAGAAAAAAAAGGCACAGTTGTCAGTTTACACTAAAAAATATAAAGGAAACAAAGCCCAAATTTAACAACAACAAAACAAACAAACAAACAAAAAAACAGGCCTACATTTGCCTAGGAACATCACTAAAAAAGAGAAACAAAAATCCAATAAGCACATGGAAATATGTCCAACACAGGTCATAAGCAAAGACAAAAATGCTCTGAACAGTAAGATGGTCAAAGACTGGCTGCTACCAATCTCAGGAAGGTATGGAGAGGCCAAAACCACACATTCACAGTCCCGTACAGGGTAAAATCGCCACAAATTCTCATGCCTTTGTGTAACAGAATTAAAATACACATTGACATAAAGATTTCTAAGTAAGTGTTTACAAGTGCCTTATTCATCAGAATAACAAACTCAAAAATGCCTAACCACTGATCAGCAGACACCACAGCAGCATGGACATCACAACACACAATACAGAGGCACCCGCAACAGGGAATCACGGCGGCGTTCAGTGGAAGAACTCAGGCAAGGGAAAGCTCACTCTGAAAGCAATACTAGAGAACACAAAGCACCGCACTCAGAGCGAGGCAGAACAGATGCAGAGACAGTGGGAAGCCTCTGCACAACAGTGAAAAGTTACAAGGCTGAGGGTACAGCTAACGGTGTGAGAGCTCCCCTCGTGAGCTTGAGGGTACGGGTTCCATCCCAGAACCACTGGAAAACAACTCTTAGAAACAACAAGGCAGGGCTTAAAAACAATCTACAGGTGGGATGGATCCTTCTAATTTAATAAAAAAAAAAAAACTAGAACCATAAAAGAAGCTAAAGTATTAAAACACAAAACTTAAAGCTCTAAGAAAAATCTCAGGAAAAAAAAATAAAAGTCAAAGCAAACAAAGAAAAAATACACAGAAAAGTATCTTCTGCTGGTATATCACAGCAGACTTCCTTGAAATAATCAAACTCTTCCACTCAATAAGAACATCCATCCATAAGAAAAATCATCAGGAGCATCAAGGGCAGTGCGTACTCAACCTCCAGAAGCTAAGTTCAGCCCTTCTTGCAGGAAATGAAAAAGAGAATTTAATGCATCCGCCAAACGACTACCAAGGGCTTACTATGGTCAGGAGCCCTGTGGACAGGGCAGTCCTGTAGACAATGGTCACATGACCTAGGAAATTTAAAACATAAAATCCTTCAGGCCCACAAATCTCCTTTTTTTGTCTACAGAGCTGGGCATGGACCGCAGGGCTTGCACATGCTATTAAGCAAGCACCCTGGTAAGAGCATACCCTGGACCCACAACTTCACTTTTGATATTTTCATGTATAACGCACAAGTAAAAAGTTATCAACCACACAGCATTTATGAAGACTGACTAGTCCCAAGGATCTGCTGAGATCACAGTGTCAGACACAGATGTGCTGTGCTTCCACTCAGGAAACATATACTAGCTAAACAGTGGACCAAAGATGCCCCTCACCTAACCAGCCAACCTGCCCATATGAAACATGTACAAAAAATTTTTAAAGGTTCTGACACAAAAGCAGGACACTGAAAGAATATATCAGTCCAGTTTAAAAAAAAAATAACACAAACTGTTGTATGATGTTTTATTCTTTTGGCTTTTTGAGGGGTCCGCCACCCAGCTCCCAAATAAATTACACACATGGAGGCTTATTCTTAGTTATGAATGCACAGCCTCAGCATGGCTTGTTACTTACCAGCTTTTCTTAAATTATCTGGACTACCTTTTGCCTCTGAGCTTTTATCTTTCTCTATTTCTATATACCTTTCTCTCCTTGTTACTCAAGACTTGCTCTGTAGCTGGGTGGCTGGCCTCTGATGTTCTCCTCTCCTTGTTCTCTGGCTTCTCCTTTGTCCTAGGTTTTCCTTCTATTTATCCTCTCTGCCTGCCGGCCCCGCCTATTCTTGCTCCTGCCTCACTATTGGCCGTTCATCTCTTTATTAGGACCATCAGGTGTTTTAGACAAGCCAAGTAACAGTTTCACAGAGTTAAACAAATGTAGCGTAAACTAAAGTCACACACCTGAAAATAATATTCCCCAACAACAAACAATACCACCAAACATTCTAGTGATATTTCGTTTGTATTTTAATAAATAAAACTTGCCTAAAGATCAGAGAGTAAAACTGCCACACTGGTCAGCCTAACAGACCAAGCAGTGGTGACACATACCTTTAATTCCAGCACTACAGAGGATTATAATATTGGAGGAGAGAATCTCAGTCTCATTCTAAGGATTTCTAGAGGCAGAATCACCATTTCAAACTAAAGTAGAGGTAAGAGCCAGTGGCTGGCTGTTTTGCTTTTCTGACGTTCAGGTTGAACCCCGATATCTGTGTCTGGGTTTTTTCTAATCATGCTGCAGAACATCTGAGAGAGAATATATGAAGAATCCTCAAATTGCCACCAGGCACAGAGCTTCACTATGTGAAGGCTTCACTATGTCCTTCACCATGTGAATGCTACAGATTTGCTCACATCGCAATATATCAAGACATGTGCTGAACATGTTCAGTCTACCATGCGTCTTCAACATGCAAAGGTGAGCACCAGCTCTGGGACCTCACCTAATATCTTCCCAAGGGACCTTCCTCCACTTTTGATTCTGGTCCACATAGCACAACACCTAGCCCAGAGGAACTTCCTCTACAACAGCCTGGATCCTGTCCCAGTTGAGGACTGTCACAGGCCCCCGAATTCAACACAGACAGAGCAGGCCCAGCCTTTCCCAGTACCCATCAAGCACGTGGTCCCTTCCTTAAATCCTCATAGTCTAGTACCCCAATACCATTTGCTTCGGTGGACCAACTTCCAGATCACTTTCCATTCACCAGAACAGAGTGCTGAACAAGCATATTGCATTTAGGGGTTCTCTTAGTTTGGGTTTCTACTGCAGTGACAAACACCATGCCCAAAGCAATTTGGGGAGGAAAGGGTTTACTTGGCTTACTCTGCCACAGCACTGTTCATCATTGGAGGAGTCAGGACAGGATCCAAAAAGGGCAGGAATCCGGAGGCAGGTGCTAATGCAGAGGTCATGGAGGAGTGCCGCTTACTGGCTTGCCCCGCTTGTTCAGCCTGCTTTCTTATAGAACCAGGACCACCAGCCCAGGCATGTCACTACCTATAATGGGTTTGGGCCCTCCCCCATCAATCACTAATTAAGAAAATGCTCTACAGGATTGCCTGCAGCCAGATCTGTATGGAGACTCTTCTTTAATTGTGGTTCCCTCCATTTGGATGACTTTAGCTTTTAATTGACAATAAAATTATCCAGCACAGGGACCTCAGAGCAAACTATGTCCCTGCTTGACCCACTGCTTACTGAGGCCCCATACCTGGCTCTCAGTCATGGCCTTCTACAAGCCTGGCACCTGCTATTATCCCTGTAAATCCTTCCCTCCAGGATGTAGCCAGGGAGATGAGACCCTGGTCGGAGGCCCTGTGGTGATGCAGTAAAGCCTGCTAATGGAGGTCCTCATAAGACCGCAGCTGGTCTGCCCAATGTGCTGGAGAAGAAATGTACTAGGGCTAGGTCACGGTCTTTGTATTTTTACAGAATGGAAGCAATAATATGTATGAGTTTTAAACTGATGTGGAAACCTTAGCAACAAGTAGAATTTTTCTAAGTCCAACTTAACTACCATCTATTTTAACTAAGAAACTCCAAAAAGGGGTCATAGGACTTCACATACAAAATTCGAGTGCTAATAATCAGCGAACAAAGAACACATGGGCATGAGACATAAAGTGCTGGGGCGAGGGGCAATGGCACGCAGTTGAGGGCACGCTTGGTTACACGCTTCCTGGGGAAGGGGTTGGCCACTTTTTTGATTTTAGTTATTTAGTTGTTTGTTTAAAGTCTGTCAAGGCTGGTTATGGAGAAGTATAAATTCTGCACGGTCTGCACAGCAGGGCTGTTAGGAAATCTACCCCCAGGGCATAAAATAATCAGGAACTTTAAAAAAAATGTACTTGGCATGTTTCTCCTTACTCACACCAACTAAACTACTTCATAAAGCATCCCCCTTTCACATTAGCATTACAGTGCGAAACTAGTGCCTAGTACTTAAGTTATACAAGTAAAAATAATTTGATGTGATTTCTGAAAACAGCAGGTAAGGGTGTTAAGTATTTATTCCTTGACCTAATAATCTGATAATTTCAACTTGGACACACTTTTTTATTGAAAGAGAAAAAATGCACAGTCATTTCAAATCCAAAATGTCATTCTGAGAGACCAATACATTTGTGACACCTGGTGGGAAGGACACATGTAACTGTGCTTGTGGCTATTCCCTGTATGGTACCAACCCAGGACGACAAGACGATGTGATGCTCTAGGCACCACAGTGACGTGTGAGCACACACGTGAGTACCACGGAGTATAAAACTGGTATGAGAACACTCAGTAACTGTTCCCACTTCAATTTGTCCTTCCTACAACATAAGTTATAATCACACTAAGGAGACCACAGTATAATGAACAACAGAACAGTAGAAGCTGATGTTTGACACCCAAGCCCTATTACAGTTGTGTTACACACACTGAAACTTACCTTATCACAAGGAAACAGTTAGATATGTTACCAACTGCAAAATAGTCTGCTGTTGTCAAAATATCAATTCCATGAGGGAAAGTACCCTGAAAAAAGTAAAAGTGAAGAAAACAGAGAAGTTGAGAAATGGCACCTGAAATCAATGGTCACACGCACACAACAGAGCAGCTCAGGCTGAGCCACACGGCTCATGGGATGCCCAGCTGGTTGTCAGTGTCCATCCTGCCTGCCTGGCCAGACGCCGCGTGTAGTACAACTCATTCTTCAAACCCACTGTTTCAACTTCAAATGGTATAAAGGTCCTTCCTTTAAAAAGACACTGGGGGCCAGGCATTGGTGGCGCACGCCTTTAATCCCAGCACTCGGGAGGCAGAGGCAGGTGGATCTCTGTGAGTCTGAGGCCAGCTTGGTCTACAGAGCGAGTTTGGACAGGCTCCAAAGCCACAGAGAAACCCTGTCTCGAAAAACCAATAAATAAATAAATAAACAGACAAACAAACAAGTACTGGGTTTCAACAGTGCTGAAGTGGTTACTCTTGGAGCTTGGTCCCCCTCTTTCTGGTCACAAAGACAACAGCACAGCCCTCAATTCCACAGCCTGTTGGAGCAGAAAGGCCAACGAAAGACAGGCAAGCCCCTGCCTGGCTTTGAAACGTGGACTAGGGCCACAGCTTACTAGTTGCCATAAGGACGCATGAGGCCGATAGAAACAGCCACTCTCAGGGCTGATAGCCAACCTATAAGAGATTCAAGGGAAGCAGCCATCAGTCCCCCAAACTCAAAAACAAGAGGCAGGCCCTTCCATTCTCACCTACCAAGAATACGCCTAGTAGAACTCCAGCCCAAAAATCATCACATTATTGGTAAAGGCTGCCCCAACCTCTGCCTGTGAGAATGATGAACTGAGGTGTCTTAAGAACCAGCAAGTCATCCGGGGCTGAGCTGGAGTAGGGTGACTGGGGTGCGGCTCCTGGTTCTGCACGCTGCACACTCTGTGTGCTCTTACCATATTGCTTGATGGTACGAGAAATGTAAATGCAAATGTCTTTTCTATCAGAGTTAAAAGAAGACAGGAAATTCCATGTTTAAAGAAATTAGTAAAGACACCATTTAGCTTGAATCCCTCCAGATTAGCATATATTCAAGATTTCATTCTCCCTAGCAAAATGCTAGTCCATTTTGAATTAGCCAATCAATCAAGTAATATGAGGCCAAGCTCTAACCACTCAGTCTGTGAGGCACAGAGCCCCTTGCCTTGGGGTGAAAAATCAGAGCAGGACCCCTACTGGGTGTGCTTGCTTGCTGGATTATGAGTGGCTTTGCAGTAGGTGGTGGCGGTGCATACCTTTAACCCCAGCACTCCGGAGGCTGAGACAGGTGGATCTCTGTGAGTTTGAAGCCAGCCTGGAGCCTGATCTATACAGAGCAAGTTCCAGGTCAGTCAGGGCTACACAGAGAAACCCTGTCTCAAAAAAACAAAACAAAACAAAAAAATAAAGGCAGCTTTGCACCTTTCTGCAGAAGTAAAACTTTCTGCTTTAACAAAATGCTTTGGATTAGGTAATTATTTATCAAGCAGACCCCAGCGTCATACGTAACAATGAGAGAGAAGCCCACAGCCCAGGCAAAGGCACCACTGCAGGATGATTCACAAAAGGACAACAGCACAGGACTGAGCAGGCAAGTGGAGCCCAGGTTTGACTGTGACCAAGATGGAGGAGAGGCAACAGTGCCCATATCACTCATAAACAGAATAAGCAATAGGCTAAGGCTTGCCTAGCCATGTGGCTGTCCTCTCCTCTCGAGAAAGGAGCCTCAGCATCTTGAACCCCGGATGTCTCACTTGAACACACAGTAGTGTGGCGTCTGGGAAAACCACCTGCTCAGAGCTGTGACTCAGGAACACTCCACGCAGTCACACAGCTACTCAGCTAGACACGGCAGCTGCCCAATGGATAATTCTAACCTGCAAAGATCCCCTAGGATACAGGAAGGGAACAGAGCATACATACAACACACAAGCACACGCACACGCACGCACGCACGCACACACCCCTACTTACTGGAAAGCCCATTCAACTAGCCACTTGGGGGTCTTGGCCAGGATGGAGGCAGGCAGGCAGGCAAGCAGGACTAATCAACTTTGAGGTCAAGACCTACATCTCCAGCAATCCAACCCAAGTGGAGGAGTCACACACACCCCCACCCAGGTCACTGGGCAGTCCTTTTACTTCTGAATTACTCCCAGCATCCTCTACTACAAACATATGGCGGCTGACAATATTCCTACCTCACCCCACAAGCCACGTCTAGGTTCTCTGACCCAGAGCACATCCATCTTGGTCTACATGTCTCTAACTCCATCATCCTTCGGCACACCACTGTAGGGCCTGGCCATCCTTCTGCCTTTCTCCCTTGTAACATTAAGAAGCACCCCAGCCACCTGCTGTCATGAAACCCTAGAGTGAGTGTTCTTAGCGAGTTTCCTCAGGGACTCTCCTCCCTGCTCAGACTCCTCTTGGTAGCTGCCACTTTCCCCAGCCCCTAACCTAGTAGATCTCAACCTTCTTTACACTGTAACCCTTTCATACATGTCGTGGTGACCCCAACCATAAAATTATTTTTGTTGCTACTTCATGTATGCTATTGTAATGAATCGTAATGTAAATAGCGTGTGTTCTAATGGTCTTAGGCAAGCCCTGTGAAAAGGTTATTCCACAACTCCCAAGGGGTCACGACCCATAGGTTGAGAACCATTGCTCTAGCCCCTCTCCAGTCTCTTGCTAGACTGACCATACAGTTGAGTGTGCCAGAATCTTACTCATGAATGAATCTAAACCATACTTTCAAGGCCTGTGATGGGTGTCAAGAGTCACGGGCACAGCTTACGTGGCCCCAAGCACAGCTACGACACTAGTGAGTATCAAGGGCAGTTGTAGGGTCAAGGCTTTTGGGAGATGAGGCCAGAACTTACTCCAAAGGACCCAGCCTCCAAATAAAACACTAAGGACAGGTCAAGGCCTACAGGATCCAAGGACTCATTCACCAAGATAAGATGCTTGGTGCCTGACACAGGTACAGCCCACAGCAATATGTGAAGCAAGATCGTAACCTGCATAAAACACTCATAACAGAGTCTCCCGAAGCTCCCTGGTCACATGATGGTGGGTCTGGAATCAGAACTGCCATGTTTATTAGCTTGTTCTGAGATGAGGCTCTTTCATTACCCACACCCAATAGTACAAGAAGATATGAAACCAAAGTTGTCAAAATTCCCACCTCTGGGCCTACAGGAAGTTTCAGAAATAAAGATTTATAAAGTGGCCATACCTGTCTCCCCACGTTCTCCTGGAAGGCAGCCTAAGGAGCAAAAAGAACAAACAGAGCAGGTGAGTGAGGTTTGCTTCTGCTCAACATCAGAAGATAAATTCAAAACAAACACAGCTCAGTGTAAATGACCCATGGCTTTACTTTTTAAATAAAAGTCCTCTTTGTTAGCGGACCAAAGCCCTGAGGGTGGTTTGTCACTGTTTTTATGTCCTAGTCCTCTTTAAAAACACAGTTGAAGAATTCCATTTACAAAATCAAATATAATAAGAGAGTGGCCTTTCACTGGAAATACATTTTCACACTAACACCCCAAAGAAGGTCTCAGACTGCAACCCTGAGAACAAACTACACAGGTCAATAAGTAGAAGCCAACTCCTAAAGCAATGTTAGGAACTCCACGATCACAACTCGCCACCATCCCCAACAACTCGGGGCTGCCTCCCAGAGGGCACACACCTGTCTTCAACCAATTCAGAACTACCAGAGACCTACACGCCAGGCACAGAATAGGGGCTGAAAATGCTCCGTGTGAACCTGAATAAAATTAAGTACTTCTAGGTAAACCTTGTACAGGTGACTCCTCTTTCTTTGGTGACAACTTTTCCTGTCTCTCACACTGTCCTACCTAGGACTGTCTGACAAAGTGACAATGAAACCTCATGTGACTTCCCCAAAGCATCCACAGCTGAGTTCCAACCAGGATTAGAGACAGGTGTGGACACAAGCTTCCTATGGAGCTGGAGCAAAGCTGCACACAACCATGCAACATGCACCATCCTGGCATGCAGAGGTGAGAACAGATATAGGGGGAGGGCAGTGGGGGCAGAAGAAACACCCCTTACCTAAGTAGACCTTACAACATAGAGTGGGGGTTAAAAGCAAGCAGAGAGGTACAGAAAGAGAACAGAGTCATGGGACCCCAGAATCTATTCATCAACCCCACGGGACTGGTAAGCACCAGGACAGAAAGACAGAGCCTCGTGGCAGGGCAGAGACACTAGGTGACTGGCCCTCAGGTGGCTCTCACACACTTCTAAGATGGGGAAATGCGCTGCTTTTTATAACTTTTGCAATCTGTCCCCCTTTAAGAGTTCCCCCTTTTCAAACATATCTGAGTGTTTTATCTGCCTGTATATATGTGTATCACACACATACCGAGTGCCCAGGAAGTTCAGAAGTTGGACCCCTCAGAATGTTGTTAGGGATAGTTGTGAGCTACTGTGTGGGTGCTGAGAGTCAAACTGGGGTTCTCTGGAAGAGCAGCTACTGCTCCAGCTCCTTGCAGTCAATTCTTTTTCCTTTGTTTTTTGGGGGGAGGGGAATTGTTGCTTTTTCTTTTTGTTTTCTTGAGACAGGGTTTCTCTGTGTTGCCCTGCCTATCCTGGAACTCACTCTGTAGACCAGGCTGGCCTTGAACTCAAGAAGTCTACCTGCCTCTGCCTCTGGAGTGCTGGAATTAAAGCACTCTACCCGGCTGTCAATTCTTTTTTTTTTTAAGAGTTTTTTTTTTTTTAAGATTTATTTATTTTTATTAAGTAGACAGTGGTCTGCCTGCATATGTCCCTGCAGGCCAGAAGAGGACACCATATCTCATTACAGATGGTTGTGAGCCACGCGGTTGCTGGGAATTGAACTCAGGACCTTTGGAAGTGTAGCCAGTGCTCTTAACCTCTGAGCCATCTCTCCAGCCCCCCCGGCTGTCAATTCTTAAAGGAAGAAAGAAAGAAACACAGAAAAAAGGTGATTTAAGAGATGCAATGTCACCTTA
Source organism: Ondatra zibethicus (assembly GCA_004026605.1). Lineage (NCBI taxonomy): Eukaryota > Metazoa > Chordata > Mammalia > Rodentia > Cricetidae > Ondatra > Ondatra zibethicus. Next base: position 233,179 of record PVIU01000507.1, read on the forward strand.
AATATAAGCGGGGACATCTCCAAACAAAGTAAGAACTAATTCAAGATTTATGTTGAAACAATCTTGAAAATAAAAGATTAGGGGATCACCCAACACAATATGAAGTGCACATGGACATCACTTCAGAATATACGCTCAGCACAGACAGAAAACAGAAGAATGCTGGGGACAGGGTCAAGTGGCTAGCAGCCTTGATACTGAAAGCACACACCAAAGAAGGATAAACAAGACAAAAACCTCCCTCCAATAGCAAACTCCTGTCCATGGAGATGCTAAGAGGAGGATGGAAACAAACACAGACTAGGGATCTGTAACATCTCCAATGTAAAGGCCAAAAATCTAGAATGCATAAAGAACTCTCAAAACTCAACAATGAAGACTAACAATCCAATTAGACAATGACTAAGACTTGAAAATACGTCTTACTCAGGAGGACACAGAAAGCAAATGAGCACCCCAAACAGACTCAGTATCATCAGAGACAGGGAAACTAAAACCACACACATATCAGCAAAAGAAAGACCAGGAAGAAACCAGGCAACCCCGCCACGTCTCAGCAAAGAGGAGAACACATCATAGTACAGTCACCTTGGGGAACAGTTAGCAGCATACTGGAAGATGGGACCCAGAAACTGCACTCTAGGCATACACCCTAAGAAACGGAAACTGTACACACACAAAATCTGTATGAAAACGCTCATAATAATCCTGAGTCAGCAGCAACCCAGATACCCTTTTACAGGTAAAGCCAAGACTCGGAGAACAAACCCACTTATAGTAGAAGGCAAAGACCAGGAACTTCCCAATGTACTGGACACACTCAGTGAGAAGACCAGTCCCTAAGGCGGCTACTTCAGCAACAGAACAGCATTACAAAGCTGGAAAAGTAGACTGATGATTGCTAGCAGTTAAGAGAGAAGCAGCCATGTTTAAAAGGATCACTCAGGGACCTTTGTGGTGATGACTACCGTGTGCCTTAACTGTAGGGGATTCACAGATATGTATGAGATGCAGATACACAGAGCTAACCACATACACAGGACACAGAACACAAAGAGTCCTGACTGAGACTATTGAGTTGGTGGAACAACCTATGATGTTACCCAGTAGATATTTGGGAAAAAGGGTAAGCAGACTTTACTGTATTCTCATAACTCCAGGTGAACCTCAAGAATATCAAAATAAAAGGCAAAAAATAATACAAGAAACAGTTAGAATGAAACGTTAAATAAAATACTGGGTGAAAGTCTACTGCTTCTCTCTCTCCTCTCACCTCCTCCCTTCCATCCCCCTCCTTTCTCTCTCCCTCCCCCCCTACTCTCTCTCTCATTTCCTCTCCTCATCCCAAATTTCCCACAAGAGCCACGCCTACTGCCTGTCCTCAGGAGAGGAACAGGCCTCTTCACAAAGTAGGCAGCACATCTAGCCTGCTGGACACTATCTAGCATGCAAAACCTGGAGTAGTTAGCAGTGTGTAACTAATCCTTTCTACCAAGCAATGCCAGGACTCTACTGTCCAGTCCCTGCATGCTGACCACCAGAGAGAGCTGGCAATATGAAGCTCTCATGAGGATCCAAAACAAAGGCCCTGTTGCCTTAGAAGGACTGTGGCCACCAGACAAGGGACCCAGGAAGAGAAGAGGGGTCACCAACAACAGCTGCAAGGTAAGGCCACGGAACTGGCAATGTCTGGCCACTTCGCTTCTCACACCTCCTGGATTCTGGCCAGGTAAACAGACATCTCACACACCCAGAAAGAGAAACCCTGGAAAGGTGTCAGCCAAGAGGCTGAAGCGGCACCTAGAGCAGCAGCGGCCTGAAGAAGCAGCTTCCTGGAAAGATGTTCCTAGTGCACTCAGAACCTTTATGTCTGCAAATGGAGGCATCCCTCATTCATTTTCCTGAGTTTAAATCCTACATCACTATATAAACAGCGCTGAACTCAAAAGGAACACAAGGAACTTCTTGTTAGTTTAATAGGGTTTTAGTTTCAAGAACAAAAACAGATTTGTAGAGTTTTATTTCACCTGGTCAGTCATCCTCATCAACTCAGACCATGAAACCCAACATGGACAAGTTCAACAGAAACACCTGGGTTAAAGTTCCAGAATCTGACCGGGGCCCAATACCTCCATGTCCTAAGCACAGGACAGATGCGTCTTCTTCTTTTTTAAAGCCAAAAGCGGGAGGGGAGCTGACACAAGTGGACAGGAAAGACACTTCCTCATGCTGAAAAGAGTCACCACACAGGGACCTGGAACATGAGAACACTAAACACAGTCGGGGGAACCGGCTTGCTCATGCATGAGCTCAGTCCCTTCAGGTGGGATGTCACTGGAGTGACAGAAACACATTGGACAGGAACACAAGAACGTGTAGTAAACGGATGCAAGATTATAAACTCAGGGCGAGAGGGAAAACACGCAGCAGGTGTAGCTTTAGTGCCATCCAGTTTGGTCCAAAAATGCATGTTCGGGTACAGACTGGTACATGGCAAAAATGCATGGCCAGATTTCAGACAATGACGCAACGAGTAACTATCATACAGGTAGGTATATGCGCCAACAGCAGAAGTAGAAGATGATGTCATCAACAGTTTCTACACAGATCTACAGAACGAGGTCAGCAGGGTGCGTAAGAACGACACTCATGACTATGGGTGACTTCAGTGCAAGAGTGGGGTCCGGAGAAAGAACGGACTACAGTGTCGTGGGGACATGGATTCGGACAAAGGAACGACTGCCTGACCTCTGCTATGCAAGTGATTTGCACACATCCAACACAAAATCCAAGCAGGCCAAACCATCAAGATGCGGGACATGAGAATCCCCTGACAAACGCACATATAGCCAAACTGACTACATTCTGGTCAGCAGGAAACTCTTATCTAGCATCCGAAATGGCCAATCATTTCATAGTGCTGACTTAGGGTCAGATCACCAAGTTCTTATGGCCAACATTCAACTGAAACTTGGGAGAGGCACGCCAAGCAAGACGATCCGGACGATGGAATACAAACAACTGATGAACCCAGCTGTGTGGAGAGAGCGTAAGAGAACCACCGGAAAAAAAGACAAGGGAAATCATTAAACAACCTTCACAAATACAGAAAGTAAATGGGAGAAAAATCAAAAGAGCTACACAGGAGGCTTCAAAGGATCAAGGGCAGAACAGAGGAAATCCTAGCAGAGGCCCAGCGAGGATTCAGAGCTAACAGGAGCACAATTGATCAGATCTTCACTTTGAGGCAACTGGCAGAAAAATACGAAGAATTTGGAAAAGACTTATATGTCTGTTATATCGACTTCAGGAAGACATTTGTTAGCATTTGAAGGAAAGGACTTTGGAAAACAATGAGGTTCTACAGGTACCCAGAGAAAATCATAAGAATACTAGAAAATGCCTATAAAGACACCTTTGCATCAGTCAAAGTCTGTGAAGAACTAAGTGATCAGTTTAAGACAATCATAAGGAGTGTTGCAGGGATGTGTCCTAACCCAACGCTCTTTAATATATTCCTGGAATTAATAATAGCATGAGCCCTGGAGGATAAGGATAGGCGTGCAGATAGGTGGTGTGCGAATCAATAACTTGTGTTTCGCCGACGATACAGCACTACTTGCTGAAAGTCCAAATGAGCTGCAGGCCGTGGCCAATAGAGTGGTGGAAGCCTTGTATGAAAGTAAACATCGAGAAGACTGAGATAGAACACATGGGAAGGGCACACAAGGACTTTAACATTGTAATAAAGAATCAGAACCTCAAGCAAACAGTCAACTTTGTCTATCTGGGAGGAAACTCAGTTCAAAGGAAGGAACTATTTTAGACATCAAGAGGCAGAGGTGGATAGGGATAGCAAGGGCTGCATTGCAGGCACTAGGAAAGGTTTGGTCAGCAAGAGACATAACAACAAAATTACAAGTATATGAGACACTTGTCTTGAGCTGCCTTCTTTACAACTCTGAAACCTGGAAAATGAAATGCTTCTCAGAACAGCAGCTGACTGTGTTTGAGATGGCATGTCTCAGGGGGATTCTAGATGTCACATGAAGAGATAGGTTGTGTAACGGTAACATTAAGAAACATCTCCATCTGCAGAAGGAAGTAAACTACAGGATATGGCAACGGCACTTGAGATACTTCGGCCATGTTATGAGAATGAATGACGGCAGATACTGGAAGACAGCAATGCTTGGAGGAGTGCACGGGATAAGGTGAAGAGGAATGCCCAATAAACGCTGGATAATCAGCAAGAAGGAAGACTGTGGAACCTTGGGTATCGCAATAACACAAGCATGCAGGACTGCCCAGGATAGGAAAAACTGGAGAACCGCCATAAACGGGCTGCCCGTGCATGCTTAAGCATTGCCGGGACATAAATGATGAATGATGATTTCACCTCATCCCAGGTCACATAAAGTCACAGGGCTTTGATTTTATTACTGTTTCCCATAAATATGTCTTAGGTTACATAAAACAATAAAAAAAACACAAAAACACATTAGTTCAGATTTAATATAGACTTTCAGTTACTGCCTATCAGTTTACTATGAGAGCAAGACCACTAAGACCTCCCAAGAAAGCACTGGGCCTACTAACTGCAGACAAAATGGAGTCCCTCTGGCGCTGAGGACAGTTTTAAAGGACTCTGGGCGGGGTGCTTGCATTCTGGCTGCTTCTTGGTATAGGTATAGGCAGAGAGCCAACAGCAGCCATGAAAGACCTCAAAGATCACCTGACCAGAATACCAGAATCGTGACCCCTTGGCTGAGATCCTATGATCCAGTACTGGAACAGCTAGGCTTTCTAAGCCCTCCATAGTAGGTCTTCACATATGAGTACCATATGTTGGATACCATGCCAAACACACGGCTGGGGCAGCAATGGATATATAGGAACTAGGTTCAGGGTCTGCGTGCATTTCCACTGCAGTGCAGCCAGAGGTCAGGTAACAGACAGAAACTCCATCACTTGGGACAGGCAACTGAAGACAGGGACCACTGTGAAGGAGAAGATGAATTCAGATGAAGCCTTTGATGATACCACGTTACTTCACTTAACTGATGTGGGATGCCCTTCTGTATATGGGCTGCTTTTATTGGATAATGAATAAAGCTGTTTCAGTCAATGACTTAGCAGAGTAGAGTCAGGCAGGAAATCCTAACAAAGCTATGGAGAGAGTAGGTGGAGTCAAGGAGACGTCATGTAGCTGCCGAAGAAGAAGGACATTCTGGAACCTTAGGAACTTTACCAGTAGGCCACAGCCTCTTGGCAATACACAGATTGATAGAAATGGGTTAATTTAAAATGTAAGAACTAGATAGGTATAAGCTAGAGTCATTGGCCAAACAGTGTTGTAATTAATATAGTTTCTGTGTGATTATTCAGGTCTGGGCAGCTGGGAATGAAAGAGCAGTCTCCGTTTACACTTAACAACACAGAAGACTTGACCTGAGAAACAAGAAAGGTGGGCAGCTCTGTAATAAGTAAAAACAAAAGCAAACAGTGGAAATTAAAAAAAAAATGCCTAGATAGGTTCGTAGGCAAATAGTACCAAATAATTAAAGTAGAAAAAAGCCAATCTCTTAAAAACTGTGGTACAAAATAAAAGAGAAATACTTCTGCACCCTCGAAATGTGTTAGTTCATCTTCAGTCAAACTGCAGACAAAAATACCTGAACGAAAGATTAATAACCCTCATGAACAGATTCAGAAATCCTATTCCTGAGAATACTAACAAACTTAGTCCAACATGAAGAAGCCTACACGCGAGTGGGAGCTACACTAGAAAGGAAAGGTTATTTCAAAGTCTGGAAAGGAACCACAGAGTATACCACACAAAAGGACACAAGCCAAAGACCACTTGATTACATCAAAGTCAAATACCTATTCATGATTTTAAAACATGAATAAAATGAAAGTAGCTACAGGAAAGAACTTCTCAGCCTGCTAAACAGGAAGCCCCTGCCGACATGCAGAGCCGGGTAAGTCTCCCTTTTCCTCAGTTCCATGACTCCGTCCTACGCTAAGGCCCGGCTCCTATCCCACAGAATACATCTGCAACACTGCCTACTCAATCACAGGCCTCCCACAGTTTGCACCTTATTGGTACTAACCAAGCCCACCTTTGCACCAGCACCTGTCCTTTCCCTTAGTCTCAGAGCAGCTGCAGTCATGTGCTACTCAGTCTGTCGCTATGAAGGATGCAGAGCCTCGGTGCTCAGAACACGGGAACTCCCAAATCCACACACCTCACAGCGAACAGCAAGTTTCACCCTGTAGCTCTCTCAGGCTTCACCTATGTTTCTGAACCCCAAATGTGTTCAACGGCTGGCCTGTCTATGAAAAGAAGGCTCGGGTTCAGATTGCTAAGACACCACAGCGCTCCTGACAGAGCCTGGATCTATCATTTGAAGTCCTCTCTGTTGCAGCCTCCCACAGCACTCACGGACCTGGCCTCAGTTAACTGACCACAGCGGCCAGCTATGTGTGGGGTCAGCTGGAGCTGCAACATCCCCATGCAGGCAACATCTCAGACTCTTGCAATTCATAGGACTTTGGTTTCATCAACACCCCTATGGACACACAGTCTACCCAAACCCACCCCAAAACACTGGATCTCAGGGGACCTGGGTAACTGAGCTCAAAACACAAGGCCCACAGTCAGCTATGAGGCCAAAGCCCACCCAGGGAGATCCATTCCAATGTGGCCAGGAAAGCAGAGCTAAACGCAGCTTAGAAACAGCTCCTCCTACAGCACAAAACCTGCAGTGCCCTGTCCTGTCTTCCCTGGACCAGTCCTGCCAGGCCATTTAGGGTAGAGTCACAGGATAAATTTCTCCTCCCCTGCAGAGCTGGAGCTACCCTGAACTTGGTCTGGGTACTGAATAGAAACCTGTTCACCTGTACTTGTTCAAGATATCTCACCCAGGAAGGGAATGCACAGGGGACAACAGAACTTACAGAGGCAGCTCTTCTGCAGTTCACACTTCGGTCAAAGATGGCGGCAATGACCAGCGCACTGTAAAAACATGGAAAATGGTTAATTAAAATGAAATATGGCTGGGAAAATAACTCAGTCAGTAAACTGCTTGTCTTGCATGAGATCCCTCATAAAATGTTGGTGAGGTAGTGCATGCTAATAATCCCAGCCGGTCTAGCCTAATGGCTGAACACCAGGCCAACGGGAGACCCTGCCTTAAAGGAGTGGACAGAATTCCTGTTGATGACACCCAAGCTTGTTTTCTGGCCTCCACATGCATAGGACGGGGCACAGACCATGTGACATCCTCCCACTGTTCACTTGCTGTGAGTGAGCCTCACCGACAGCAGGAAGCTCAAGGTTCCTAGAGGTTACAATAGATTTGAGTGACCTCGAAGATAGCAAGAATTATAGCCCCAGCCCTAACAAATGTCCTGAGCCTCTAGTGCCTGGAAGAAAAATGTCTTAGCCCTCCTGGAATCACATGTGCTCAACAAAATGCAAAAACAAATGGTGCTAGAGGATGAGACTTGACAGCACACAAACGAATGAACACAAGTGGGTGGCTGACCCTAACTCCTCAACACGGCTGCCTATGCCTTCCAAACACTGACAGCAAGCGAGAGCTTCATGCACCTTGCAGGCAGCTTGCCCCTTGGAAGCACCCAAACTCATGGCTTCAACAATGCTCACAGGCCTCAACCCAGTGTGAGGCACGATGGAGCGAGCACTGTCTGTATCAGTAGATGAAGTCAACAGGATGGAGACCAAGACTGGACCTCTGGTGATCCTCATGCAAGAAGGCCACCACTACATACAGTGTCCTGGCCTCAGACCCAGACCACAAGCCAAAATAAGCCTTTTCTTTACAAAGCAGTGTCCTTCAAGTATTTGATATAGCAATGAGTAACCTGCCAACAGGCAGTCAGCCGATTACAGCAGTCACCACAGAAACACTACAGGGAAGGCAGCTGTTAAGTCTCAACTTTTTCTAGAGCCAGAAGCAATACCACCACACCAAACCAATTTTTCCCAGCTTTCATGACACCCAACAGGCTTTAACTAAGTCTTTTTCTTATATAACAAACTTTATTATTGTCAGAATCTAGAGAGTCCTTGCCCCATCTCATGTCTCTCATCTCTCCTGCAGCCATCAGTTACTGCCATGGGTCCTATCCTCAAGGGGAACCCTTCCCGGGGAAGCATTCCCCCATGTAGGATTTCTCTCCTTGGTCCTTACATCCCTTGGAGCCCCAGGAATATTATCAGGAAACAGCAAGGTGCAAGACCTATGGATCAAGGACCAGCCAAGTCTGTCTTTCTCGACCTCATTCTCGACTTTCCCAGCCATGTAGTGAGCATTAATCCCAGACCTGGAGACAGAGTTATGAGGCTGCAGACCGACTCTCCTGATGCCCACATTCTGGGGCCACCACCTACTATGGACCCCAGCAGGAACAAACAGCCTTCACAGATGAGGTTGGAGCCCTGTACTCAAAGAAAGGGGCACTGAGGAGAAGGACGCCTGCCATCCTAGACGCCAAATACCAACCGGGGATCACCAGAGGGCAGAAACGGTCTTTCAGGTCCAGAGAGTAAAGAAATGCTCAAGAACGAGAACTGGAGGAAGCGAGAGGACCAGGCATGCCACGAAGCCTGATGACCTGAGTTTGTCTCTGGGTCACACATGGTAAAAGAGAGAACCAGTCCCTGAAAACGGTCCTCTGACTAACACACACACATACACACACACACACACACACACACACACACACTTTTCTATATTTTAATGTTAAGAAAATAAGAATGGTGCTAAGTATATATGTGCCAGTCAGCCAAACCTCACTAAGAAGAGGGGGAATCTGATTTATAACAAGAGGATTCATCCTACCTCATCATGTAATGGGGACCTCTGAGTGCCAGGCTCAGTGCCCCCTCAGGGTTCAGACAGGACACTTACAGCAAGCAGGTTTGGCTACAGAGGTCTGAGGATGAACAAATCAGCTCCCATACGTCTTCTCATCAAGTCCCATTTATTTTTCCAATGTTCTCTCTCAATTGCACAAGGTTTTCAGTTTATATACCCACGCAGAAACAATTAGCAATTCTCTGGCAATAGCAAGGGTTATGGGACTTACATTTTGGGGGTCATGAAAACAGATAAAGATAACACAAAGTAGGTAGCTGCCAGCTGAGGTTAGCACTTTTCCAAATCAGCTATGGGAGAATTAGAGCACTCAATCTCAAATGAGATTGTTTCTACCCTAACACACTACAGAGGCTTTTGTGAACAGCCTTCAGATCGCAACATTGACTGCGACCTGTATTCATGTGGTCTAGCAAGTCATAAGCCACATGCCTACTGCAGTTAAGAAAACACATTTGCCCCACTCCATCCCCTTCCCTGACTTCAGGGAACGTTTTATGTGATGGGGCAGAGGACCGTAAGAGCTGGAGCGTGGGCGAGAGCCCTGTGGACTTGACTGGCCGCTGTGCTTATGAACACAGTTATCGGCATAAGACCTGCACAAGATCAAGCCAAACAGATCAGTCAGCACTTCAGCAGACAGCACTAACTGGGTTAGGGCAGAGTTGTGGGTGGATATGATCAAGATGCATTGCATAAATAAATGAAATTGTCAAAAATAAGTAACAGTCTTTTTTAAGAAAGGTACGTTTGGCATTTATTCTAAATATGCTCTTAGAATGGAAATTTAAGTACTGTTCTATATTAGAGCTTTGCTTTTTAAAACGATGTTCTCTGGGAAAAGAAAGTAAAACTTCTGCTTTCCTTTAACGTCTGCCTAGAGGAAATGTACCACAGCTGTCACTACCGAAAGGCCACGCAGCACTGGACTCTCAGAGCCTCCCGCTCATGTGTTTGGCTCAACTACTATGTTCGGCCATGGAACACTGACTAAGGAGAGGATGAACACAGACAATACCTGAAACCATCTCCAGACAGCTCTGTCCTCTCCAAAGTCATGGACATGGTCCATTTTAACTGACCTCCTAAATCACCAGTGAAGTGTCTTCTGCTCTGCTCTGAGGATGCCTGTCTATAGACATCCTACCCTGCCCAGGCCAGCTGACCACAGTCCAATTTCAACCAAGAGTTAACTCTAGAGGACCCACACCACTCCAAAAATAAGGTGTTATTCATAGACCTCTACACCTTCTATTCATCCAGGCACAGGGCATGGGAAATGGTGTGCAGCCTGCCTCAGCCCGGTATGGTGGTGAAACCAAATTCTGCACGAGGCTGATCTGCGCTTTAGTTTCAGTGTTTTACTTCCTTCCTCCTAGGGATAGGGAGGGCTGTGCCCAATTCACCTTTTTTCCTAAAACACTTTCCACAGGTTACTGGGTAACTTTACAGCTGCAGATGAGACCTGATGAGGTGGTAGAGTCATGGTAACCCCTACTGGGGCCTTCTCCCAACTCCACCTGCCCTTCTCAGGTGTGTGGGAGGCCGAGGGAGTACCACACATGTAACTGAAGGCATCTCTCCTGTGCTCAGCATCAACACAAGAAGCCCCAAGTAGCAGCTCCTCCCATGGGGACCATATCCAGTGGGAGGGCCTGCCCACTGACTTTCCTTATGGCGCCAGTCTTCCCACAATCCCCCTGACAGGCCTGTATGCTCACAAAAGCCCCAGCTACCACGCTCCTCAGAGCACAGGAATATTTCAACTATTCTTTTTGAGGCAGCAAGATTGCTGGCGACTGTCCTCTTGGTCTCTCTTGGTGAACATATACAGGCTGCTTCATGCAGACCTCTCCAAGGTGTGAGCAAGCAAAATGAGACCTAAGTCACAAGGACTGGGACATGGAGTCAAAGTCCATTACAGGACTCTCATCACAGAGGAAACCCATGTGCAACAGGTATCAGCACAGCCATGAAAAGCAACAGCCTCCTACACTACTATCAAGTTAGCTTTTCCTTAAGCATTAAATGCCTTAAAAGTCACTGCTTCATTGATAATCTTTCTTTCTGGAGCCCAGGTAAGCCTTGAACTCATGGTTAGTCTCCTGCCTTAGCCTCTCAAGTGCTATGATTATAGGCATGAATCAGAATTTACATGTTTCATAAAACTTCAGAGATTATACTGAAGTAAATGTAACAATACTTGGAAAATGCTGCTTTTTAAGTAACACCTTCAAGTTAATTAAAACAAATTTGCATGCACTTACAAGTAAAGGTGTTTAAACACTGTTTCTTTCCATATCAAAGGAAAAAAACCCACTGTTTCAATCTAGGCTAAAATCTTTAACTTTTTATTCATTGTGTGTATGTGTTTATGTGTCTGCTTGTGTCTGTGTATCACATGTGTGCTGAGCCTGAAGAAGCCAGAAGAGGGCTTCAGATTCTCTAGGACTAGAGTTACAGTTGTGAGCTGCCAGGAATTGAACTTAAGTCCTCTAAAAGAGCAGCCAGTACTTTTATCCACTGAGCCACTCTCCAGCTCCGGATTAACTTCCTTGAAACTGTTTTCCCAACTTCAGAACAAGACTGCAGTATTTAAAAACACGAAGATGTTTCAAGAGCAAAGGGTTAGGAAAGCATCTTCCTACATCACTGCTCTCATGCGTACTAACCTCCACCTGGGCCTCCCTCATCCTCAGCAGGGGGCCCCGTGTGAATGCCACTACTCCTCTCGCTTAAGAGAAAACCTGAACAGCAGCGCCTGGCACCCACAGTGAAAGCCACCATCTGAGAGGGCTGCTTGTGGGTATGTCCACCTGCCTGGCTTCTCTGGGGAAGCTGTATGACAGCTCACCAGGATTTACCAACACAGAAGGGATCCTCTGTCTGGTATAAGCCAAGGGAAAGTGGCATGCCTCAGCCTGCTTCTCTCCTTTCCCACCGTCTCATGCCTCACTTCAGCATGTGCCGTGAGAACAGCATTTACCCCAAACTCTTCTTTTTTCATTTGTATGATACTATGTAGCACTCAAAAGCAAGCATACTTGCTGCTACGTGGCAAATGACAGCACTTCCATACTGATGCAGCTTTTTAAAGAGAAGACTAATAATTCATTGTCCATCTGTGGCTTTTTAAGTTGTGAATCACATTAAAATATAAGCCCTGTATTTTATTGAATTTCCCTAAGCCGTAAGCAGAAGAATCCTGTACTTTGGGGTCACAGCCTGATTGCTGGCCTTGTCCTAGCAACAGGAGCTTTCCCTTCTCTGGAAGTTGGGCCATTCAGAGGCGGAGGAGACCAAGACATAGCTTTGAGCAATGCTTGCTATTTCCTGATTTTTTTTTTTCCAGGACAATCCTGCCCTGGAGGAAGAGATCCTACACAGCCAATCCCAGGCAGTTCACAGGCAGCCCACGCTGCCAGGCCGGTTTGCACAGTGGAGGTGAGAGTCAGGAGCTGCCCCTGGCATGGGCGGGCCTGTGCCTGGGCGGAGTGACCGTCAACAGGAGCTCGGCTTACAAAAGAGTTTCAGGTGAGGCAATCACTAGAAGGTGACAGGCAGAGCACCCTGGCAGCGGCAGCAGGTTTGCTTTCTTTTCTTTCCTGTAGATCAGATCCTGACTTCTGGTTAGAAAGAATCGTCTAGGTAATATACAGCCATCCCAAGGCATCCTTGGCATTTCTGCTTCACATCTTGCTGCCACTGCACTGGAGTTTTCAGGAAGCCAGATGTGTGCCAAAGAACAGTCAGACCTTTTCCACATGTCTTTGCTCAAAGTCAAGGAAAGATGGTTTTCAGAGTCGATTAAAACAATTTCAAAAAGATAAAAATTTGCCTGTAACATTTCTAAGGCAGAGTTAGCACTGTGAGGGGGAAGAACAACTTCCAGTTTCTTCGGCCAAGAGTTAGGAAGGGTTAGTGGCTATCTCTGCATCGGGCACCAAGGCCAACAGGACTGGTTCTTTGTGACAGATGTTTCTATTTATTCTGGGAACTATATTTGGATATCAATTGCACTTCTACAGGATACACGGAGGGGTTTGTGAAAGTAAAGATACCAAGATTTTATCATGTGCTGGAATTAATGGGCTTAAAACCTGATAATTAAAGAGCATGGTCACTCATGACAAACCTTGCAAGCAAGTCTGCAGGGCACACCCGACCGATACTCAGACACAGAGCTCCAGGCGGGAGGTAGTGCATGCCCCAAGCTCACTGGCGCACCTGACTCACCAGGTGCCCTCCCCCACTGATGCCTGGAGTCAGATGGGCCAGAAAGGGCCAGGCACAGGTTCCTCAGAACCTGTCCAACCGGCTAGAAACCTGCAGCAGCTCAGCTCCAAAGGGCACTGCTGCCCATGTGAGGCAGGTGTGGGCAAAGGAGCCAGAGAAGCCTTCTCAGAAGAAACTGTCTGCTGACTGCAGGCTTAGGAGAATCAAGAGGCTGTGAAAGAGACAGCCAGCAGTCCTGAGGCCAGACGGCGGCAGTTTCCATGTGCAACATACAGGCATGAGCTCCTCATCAACCCCTCAGGCTTTTCCCACATGTCAGCAAGCCCAACCTCTCCTAGGCCCAAGACTACAGCTAGACGCGGCTGCATACCAACTACCCCTGGGCCAGGAGGGTTAGGTCATCCAGAGACTGAGCTGTGCCCAAAGTCCAGGCCACTTCTGTGCTCGCCCAGAGTCCCGGGAGAAGTAGCATTCTCCACACCACACCCAAAATCTTAACCGAATGGGAAGAGGACCTCACATCTCCCCATGGGACACCTCACACTCGGCAATCGCAGTCCACATAAACTCTGGAAAGGCCACGTCAAGCTCAATCTGGGCCACCTTCTACAGTCTTCAGACAGTAAACCTCACGGCCAAGAGATTGTGCAGGGCCAGCTTCAAGTATGCATCAGGTGTATTTTTTTTTTTTTTCTGAGAATGAAAAGGGGATGGAATGTTGAGGAGGAGACAGGTGCAGCACTAGGTGTGACCTTGACCAGGTACTGATGAACTGCCAGGAGACTGTGAAGGATGGGAGGGACCCTCAGCTCTGATGTGCAGCTGCCTTTTCTCCGCTGAGCAGGAAAGGACAACCCCGAAACAAAAGGAACCAAGTTCCTTTAGCAGCTATAGAAGCTGTTCACTGCACTGTTCTATGTGTGAGAGAAGCTGGAGCTAGAGAAGACAGGACTGAGCCCAAAGTCCCACCTGCGGCCATAACACCAGGTCACAGCAGCCGACTTCAGGGCCGCGTCACGCCTATCAGTCATGTTTCTCTCTCTCTCTCTCTCTCTCTCTCTCTTTGTTTTGGTTTGGTTGGTTTTTTTTGTTTTGTTTGTGTTTTTTGACACATGGTTTCTCTGTGTCACTTTGTTGCCTGCCCTGGAACTAGCTCTTATAGACCAGGCTGGCCTCGAACTCACAGAGATTCTCCTGCCTCTGCCTCCCAAGTGCTGGGATTAAAGGCGTGCGCCACCACCGCCCGGCATCAGCCATGTTTTTCAAAGACTGCTCATGTCCTTTACAAAACCCACCCAGAGCTCAATCAGGGCTGTGACACAAGTCCTACAGCACTACGTGAAGACAGGCGCTCTGGTGGGAACTGTGTCACTCTGGCCCAGGTGCCCCACAGGCCTTCCAATCTTGAGGAAGCCGACAGGAACCTCTCGTTTGTACCTCTTACCTTCAAAAGCGGCAGCATGGGCCTTGAGTCCCCACATTTAACAGAGGAAAATGGGGAGATGGCCACGCACTGCCTCTCCGCATGGCCACAGCTCCCAAGCCAGCAGGCCAGCACGCATCCTCATCACTCCGATTCCTCCATCGGGCCATCCTGCCTTCCTACCTCCGGGATCAGGAGAGGTGGGAGGGTATGGCATAGCATTCTGTAAGTCTGCTGCTCTTCTGATCAAAACTGTGAAACTAAATGGAATCTGTAAGGACTGTTCTCACTCTGAAGCAGGAAGCTCCTGCACATCAAAGCCAAGGTCCCTCCCAGTCCTTCACAATCTCCCGGCGTTCATCAGTGCCATGCCAGGGTCATACCTGGCTCGCACCTATCTCCTGTTTAATACTCTATTAAGTATTAATATTAATAAATAATTAATAAATCCTCTTTTCATCCTCAGGAAAAAAACTGGGCAATGACTGCAGCTAGCCACCTGGCAGAGCCCTATGGAGCTAAGCAAGATGCCATCAATCTGAAGAAGCTGCCCGGCTCTGGGACAGTTGTGCACAGGAGAAAACCTTTTTTCTACTTATACTGTATGCTGCCAGAAGCTTGAAGATAAGGACAAGAAAGCAGTTGCAAGAACCTCCTTCAAAGCCACATAAACAGCAAAGAGAGGACACATCTATATGGCAGTGGAGTAGGAAGCAGAGAGGTCACCGCCATGGATAGGGCCCAAAGCTCAGCAGAAGGCCCTGGACAGCTGGGTTCCTGCAAGCTTCCTGATAATCCTGCATATGTCACGTTCCCTGTGAGCGGTGCACCTGGGCTCCTGCAAGCGTCCTGATAATCTTGCTTACGTCATGTTCCCTGTGAGTGGTGCACCGTCAGTATGTGCTTATGCCCCATAAAATGATACAGGTCCTGAGACACTCCTTTCTGAGAGCAGGGAGTTCCAGCTAAGATATCCAGGAGGAATGTTCTGGAGGTGTTGCCTTGGAAGAGCTGAGAGGGCGAGTAGCACCATGGGGATGATACTTGGGGTCCCGGCTCACACTTTCAGAGTTCTGGAATGTAGAAATATCTGTTTTTTCTGAGGCTGATTTTGTCTGTCCTGATTTCCTAAGTTGTGTGGCCAGTAGACTTGCACCTCCCCTTCATTCAGCAACTTGTGATGTAAACAGTATTGGAGACCTCTGTGAGGCATGGGAGCATCCTTAGAAGTGGAGTGTCAAGTGCTGGGTCACCAGACTCCAGTACCTCTGGCCAAGGAAGAGTGCAGTCCCACATACAGGGGTGGTAGCTTGGGTCTGTAGGCTCTTCATAGGAGTTCAGTGGCTTCTGGGGCTCCAAGATTCTGGTATAGTACCAGGGCTTTTCTGCCTGACTTTCAGGAGTATTTTTTTTTTTCTTTTTCCTTTCCCTTTGAAAGATGCAGGACAAATGGGTCCTCAGCACAAATGTCTCTTCAGATCTGAGCAACAATTGGCACATAATACTGGGGTGGGCGGGGGGAACCAACTTTGAGTTTGAGCTCCATTCTGTTTCTTTCTGAGAAGTCAAGCGAGGGCACCAAGCAGCTCAGTGTAGTTATTGTGGTGTGAACGTCGTAATGGGTCCTCTATGTCGGAGTCTTTTCATGCTCACTAGGACAAGACCTACGGTTTGCTCCATTCCTACGCATGTCATCTCTCTGAAATGGGACCTGGAGCTCATTTGTTTCCCTGGACAGCGGTGCTTGGAACCCTATCTCCCCACCCAGCAGATCCTGCCCCTGTTGTAAGGAGGCTGCTTGTTGGTTCCTGGCTACTTAGCCCCTAAATAATCACACAGAAGCTGTATTATTTAAATCACTGCTTGGCCCACTAGCTCTAGCTTCTTATTTGATAACTCTTACATCTTAATTTAAACCATCTCCATTAATCTGCATCACCACAAGGTCGTGGCCTACCAGCAAAGTTCCATCAGACTCTGCCGACTCTGCCCTCTTTCTCCCAGCACACAGCCTAGCTTTCCTGCCTAGCTCTGTTCTGCCCTGCCATAGGCTCAAGGCAGTTCTTTATTAATCAATGGTAATCACAGCATACAGAGGGAAATCCCACATCATGTCCCATTCCACAAGAGAAGGTAGTTTTTTCCTGTCTGATCCACCTGTTAGAGGGGAGTAGTGGATTCCAGCAATGCTAGGATTGGCAGGTAGTTGTTGAGAATGGGTTATCTGAGGAAAGAAGTTTGGGGCAGATGGGACATTTTGCCTGAGGTATATCTCCTACATGGCATCATCAGCCTTCAGCACAACCAACAGGCTTTACCTGGAAATGGCAGTCACGAAAGGAGTCAACTCCTGAGGCTCATAGGCACGTGCAAAAGCCCAGCACACGTAGCAGGCGGCATCCCTGACGTTGGCGCCCACGCTGCAGGCGCCCCGCTTCTCATCGTAGGTCAGCGCCTTCAGGATAACTGTGACAACTGGCAGAAGACAAAAACAAAGAGCAGCTGGTGGTATGTCATGAGGCAGGGTCAGACAGGCCATGCACAGGCCTTCAAGAATCAAAATCTCTCAATCGCACCACAAGGACATGTGCTCCACTATGTTCATAGCAGCTTTGTTTGTCATAGCCAGAACCTGGAAACAACCTAGATGCCCCTCGACCAAAGAATGGATAAGGAAAATGTGGTACAGTTACACAATGGAGTACTACATGGCAGAAAAAAATAATGACATCTTGAAATTTGCAGGTGAATAAATGGAGCTAGAAAACATCATACTGAGTGAGGAAACCCAGACCCAGAAAGACAAATATCATATCTATTCACACATAAGTGGTTTTTAGACATAAAGCAAAGAAAACCAGCCTACAATTCACAATCCCAGAGAACCTAGACAACAAAGAGGACCTTAAGAGAGACTTACATAGATCTAATCTACATGGGAAGTAGAAAAAGACAAGATCTCCTGAGTAAATTGGGAGCATAGGGACATGGGGGAGGGTTGAAGGTGAAAGGAGAGAAAGGGAGGGGAGCAGAGAAAAATGTAGAGCTCAATAAAATCAATTTAAAAAATGAAAAAAGAAAAAATCAAAATCTGCTCAGAACAAACCCCTGGAATGAAAGAAGTCCACCAGCTCAAAGGTGAAGAGGTATTTTTGAGTTTCCTAGGAATCACACAAAGAAAACGATGGTTCTTCAAAGCAATAACCACAGCCAGGCTCCCCAGTTTGTGGCCATACCAAGAGTATGAAAAACTCAGAAGCTCACGGATAAAAGGGTCATGCATTTAAGGGGAGTGATGGTGACATCCACAAATAAGACAGAAGCATGTGAAGCCATAGGACACCATACAAGTCTTGTCATCACAAGATTTCAACAACCTCAGGGAAGGGTGGAGACACCATGGGGCTGGACCAGAGAGGGGGCCTGGAAGTCCCAGGGCTGAGGAGCCAGTCCTAGTGGTCCTGTGTGCACAGGATTATCTGTTCCACCATCTGAAGTGTCTATAGCAGCCGAGAGATAAAGACACATGAATTCTTCTGGTTCTGGTGAAAATATACAACCAAGTAATTGATATACATGCACACACAGAGAAAGAGTAAGAGACATACAGACAGACAGACGGACAGACACACACACACACACACACACACACACACACAAAGCAGTTGATACAAGGAGGTGAGAGAATTTAAGATGTGTTCAAGAATGCTGGAACATTAAATTTATAGCATTCTTGGGTATTTACTTCAAGGACCTAGATTAACATATCACAAAGATACTTGTTCATCAATGTTTTTTGTTTTGTTTTATATGAGACAGGGTCTCACTGTGTAGCTCTAGTTGACCTGGAACTTGCTATGTAGATCAAGTTAGGCTAGCCTGCCTCAGTTTCCCAACTGCTGGGATTAAAGGTGACTGGCATCATGTCCAGCACATTTATCAATGTTTATTTGCAGCAATGTCCAAAATAGCTAAGTTATAGAACCAACCTGGGTATTCATCAAGAGAAGAATTGATAAGGAAAATTATATTGTGTACAACAGTCATATGCCCACAAAAATTAATTAAAATAAGGACTGAGGAAACAGCTCAGTCAGTAAAACGCTTGCCATGCAAGTGCCGAGGACCCAGGTTCAGATCCCCAGCACACACGTAAAAAGCCAGGCATAGTGACTCGCACTTGTAATCCTAGGACTGGAGAGGCCAAGAAAAGAGGACTTGCTGGACAGCTAATCTTTTCAAATAGGTGCAATTCCAGATTCAGTGAAGAACCTTATATTAAAAAATAAAGTAGATCCAGGCAGTGGTGGTGCACGCTTTTAATCCCAGGCAGAAGCAAAGGAATCTCTAGGAGTTCAAGGACTGTCTGGTCTACAGAGCAGTGTTCCAGGACAGCCAGAGCAACACAGAGAAACTGTCTTGGAAAACAAACAAGCAAATACAAAATAAATAGAGTAGACACCCAAAATCGACCTCTGGCCTCCACAAACACACATAATGTGTGCACAGGCACACATACACACACACACCACACAAAAAACAATAAAAACAAATGTTACTGTATCTGTTCTGTGTATTCATGTATTTGTGAAGAGTTGCTTATTAAAGATTGTACACTTCTTAAAGGTTAAACGTTATATTTACTGAATTACATAAGGAATTTATTTACTGTGTGTAGGAGGGTTGTGGGTGGGTACACGCGTGCTGTGCACATGTGGAGGTCAGAGGACAACCTTCAGAATTAGTATTCTCCTTCCACCATGTGAGAGCCAAGGAGCAAACTCAGGTTGTCAGGGCTGGTAGTAAATGCCTTTATCTAAGCCATCCCAACAGTCTGGAATTTAATTTAATAAGAAGATTGAGAGTTAATTTTTAAAAGACTCTTGAAAGTGGTAATGGAAAATGCGACAGAGAAAAACTTAAGAAAAAACTTGATTTTTACAATGCAAAGGTCATACTGAATGGACTTTTCTAAAAGAGCATGCTAAAGTCCCAGTTTCTTGATCCCACCCAGACAGACAGCCATTCTGCAGACAGAATGCTAGACAGCTCTCACTGATATTTTAACAATGTGTTTAAAACAGGGCTGGAGGACTAGTAATATGTACAGCAGTAGAGCCCATAGGTGCCTAGAATGTGTGAGGACCTGGGTTCAATTCCCAGCGCCACACCTAAAGACGGACAGAGGAATATCCTGCTGGCAGCATTGTTCTAGCAGTGCCCATAGCCATGTGTTCAATAACATGGCAGGAGGTTCCAAAGCAACTGGGGTTCAATGATCACCCTTACTTGCAGAAGCTGGCCACAAACACTGAAGGCCATCAAGGTAAGATTCACAGCTGACAGACAAATCAAAGGAGTTAGTCAAATAGTAGCAGCAGATACAAAGGACATGAAAGTGCCCAGGGACTCCAAAGGCAAGATAAATAGAGCACACTGATTCTTGGACGGCATGCATGCCGCCCTCAGAAACCCCCATCTGTGTATTCTACATCCTGAGCACACATGAGTGCCAACCCTGTGTCCACAGCTTTATGAAGAATGGCATCACTCGAGTGTGTTTTGGGAGGTACCCATCTCTTGCATGTGCGATTATCAACCAGAAAATAGCACCTAGGAGTAAATATAGGCAAAAAAAAAAAAAAAATCCTGAAGAACTATCAATGTTATAAAACCAAATATCTACTTTTTTGATTCTAAGGGTTTTTCTACATAAATATCAAACATAGTTATGGATCAATGGAATGCTTCATATACCTGTGGTATTTCAGGGAAGCTGTAAAGTCGGCACAGGACAAGTGATGGGCAAGAGGCCTGGACACACACATCCTAAGGGAAGCAATGCGGTATGCACTGCAGCCTCGTGCAGATGCTAGGTTACCCAGCCTGGTCCTGCTAAGAGCACCAAATAAAGCCTATCCCCTGATGAGTCTCACAGCATCAGGACATCTGACTTGGGACAGATGTCCCTCTGGATGTCCAAGACAGAGCCCATTTTCCCAACAGTTTTTCATGTAAGTGGCCACAACGAAGTCTTGGGGATAGTGTGGGCCCAGTAAGTGGCCATCCCATGGTCAGCTATTCCTGGTCTCTTCACAGCCAATCTCCACGTCAGCCCTATCCACAGAAGCAGCTCCTGCATCCTAAGAACTCAGCCCAGTCCCATCTCCCATCATTCCAGAAACACCCTGTGGTCACAAACAAAGGCTGGCTCCAGTGGATCACGCTTTTTTTTTTAATTTAAATAACTTTTTTTTCATTTATTTTACATACCAATCAGTTTCCCCTCCCTCCTCTCCCCCTTTTCCTATCTACTCCTCCCTCCCCAGCCCCTATCTCCATTCAGAAAGGGACAGGCCTCCCATGGGCTTGCACAAAGCATGGCATTAGTAAGGCAGAGCAGGACCTCTCCCTGGCGCTTAGCTGGCTTTTGGTAACCTGTTTCCCATGCTAGATCATTGCTAAGGTCCCTACGACTCCTACCAGCTCCCATCTAGCCTTACAGTCCCCCTTTCTGCCAGAGTATGTCCCAGAGACTCCCGTACCCTACAAGGTTCCTCTATACCCCAGGGAAGAGGCAAACCAGCAGGCAGACTCTCTGGAGCAGGAAGCAACAAGCCAGAAGCTGAACCCAGTATCTGACAGACTATTACTCCTGTACACACCTGATGTTTCCCCAAACATGGAGCTGATGGTTAAATATAAACCTAGCAAAAGAGAACCACCATGGCTGCTGTTTACTAAGAATTATAACTACAATCATGTCAACGTACCTATATCCAATCGGCAATGCTGAAAACGTCGTCAGCTGCTCTACTGAAACAGGCCTAACTGACCTGGAACTGCTCCCAGTTTGCCAGTATATAGCTCAAACTCACTACTCTGTTAATTAACAGGGCTGCCCACTAGGGAGCAAACAATGTCAAGAAAATTGGCTGTGGCACCTGTGGGAGGGCAGTGTTCGCATACGCGGTGTCACTGCCGGCGAGACTCCCTGGGGCTCACGCAGGCACCATAGCCCCATGCTCTGGGCAAGACCGGCCAGCCAGCCTCTGGCCTCAGGGAAATCTGAATGTGCGCTCTAAGTGTCAACGTATCACTCCACAGGACAAAACCAATTTCCAGACAGATGACTGCAAGTTGCAGTGTCAGCACTCTCGATGTCCATTTCGCTTCTCTCCTACACAGACTCCTTGCCAGAAAACTGTGCAAGCAGCCCCAACGGGCAGCACCCAGCCTAGCCAGAGTGCCCAGGTTTTTATCCCCATGTTGAAGTGAGATAATTGTGAAAACTAGCCCTTTTCAGAGACTAGTGACATAGCCAGTCACAGGAAACTCAAGGAATGATGGGTCTCTGTCCACCAACAGTACACCTTGACAGACTTTGTCAGGGTGCGATCCTACTTCCTGTTCAGAGAACCAACTGCCTCAGAGGACACCTGGTGGTTCCAACTACCCAGACTGCCTGAGAGGCTACGGGAGCTGTAGGCTCCAAGAACACACTCACATCTTGCCTGTCTCCAGCCAGGGTGAGGATCTTCAGATGTCATAACATGCTGGGCCTCCCATGCCTGTGGTCTTCTACAATTCTAAGTTAGAAAAGCAGAAAGCAAACTCACTAGGGCTTCAGGCCCTGCAGCCGCCCACAGTGCCAATGTTGCCCAGCAAAGACCTGACTGGCCTCTCCCTCCTCTGGCCTCCAGCCCAGTCAGCAGTCTTCAGAGACAGCATCCTGGCCTTTCTCCTGCTGAGAAAGATGAAAGCATCCTCCACAGACGCACAGCGAACACCAGGAGCAGACAGACCACGTATGTGGTGTGAGGCAATGGCCACCAACGGCTGGCTGCTAAGTGGAGGCAACTGGTTTGTAGAAAAGACAACGGCTTGGGAAAGACAGCAACGACAGACACTGTATCTAAATATAGGGAAGCCATACCAAGGCAGGGAGAGCAGCAGCCTGGCATGAAAGGACAAGTGGGTCCGCTGCTCCTGAGGGGCACCTCTGTGGATGACCTCCTGGGCTGTATCCAGCCTCTGCCATGGGAAAGGAAGGCACTGAGTTTCCAGCTCTGACGGTCAGGGATTCAGGAAACAAGAGGGAGGGTGTCTTTAATGGCTACAAGAGCAATGAGCACTCACGAAGCTGGGCTTGGGGGAAGGAGGAGGTGATTTGGAACAGAAAACTCTTTGCTGTCAACCTTTATATAGTCATTATCAGACAGAAATTCAGAAACCGCTCTTTCCAGATTCAACAGGTTTAAAAAATAAGGAAACTGTTCAATAGCTTTGAACAAAAACCTTTCTCATGGTTCCAATTACACACAGCAAATGCATGTCAAATATATATCATACCCCAGAGGGCTTCCTTTTGGCAACTTGGAGTCCAGCAAGGTAATTTGAACACCCTTCTCTCTAGACAGCATGTCGTTTGTTTAACACAGGCTGCCTAAGGAAGAAGCAGCCTCCAGGTAAGAGAAGTGATTTAACCCCAGAGCCCCACATTCCTCACTATGGGGTCTGTAGAACCCATAAGCCAGGAATGCGCAAGGACTCAGGCATCCTCTGCAGAAGCAGAAGCAACCAGCCCATAAAAGTCACCACACAGTTACATCTCCTGACAGCTGCTCAGCCACACTAATTTAAAACAAGTTATCACGTTGGGCAATCATGGATTGTGCAGGTTCCTGAGGTGTGTCTAGTGCAAACCCCAGGCTTTACTCGACCTTCCCAATGCAAACTCGATGATAAAAGAACTTGCAGAAATGGAGGTATACAATGGCCTGCACAATCCTAAGAGAAGGGTATGAAAAAAAAAATCAGTTCTTCCAATGCAACCCAGGAGGCTAAAATCAGGCAATGCTGGCCATGAACAGACACATCACAGAGAGCAGTGTCTCCCAAGTTAATGCCTAATTCAATTTCCTGACCTATCTATTCCATGAGGAGAGCGATGCCCACAGAACCACAGCCTCAGCGTCCCAGCTTCCGGGATCAGGTGTGGCTGCAGGACCTGCCCCTTGTACCAACAGCCAGTGTACTGTTTTTAAGAATGTAGTCCAACTTGCTCAGGAAAAATGCCCCTTGAATATGCTGGAGATAGGAAGAATGGTGCATAGACCTGTGGGTTAATTTCCTACAGGCCCTGGCAGAATGGCCCCAGAGGCCCCTCACTAACCTGCAGCAGCAGCAGCATCTTGCTTATGGCTATGGGATCCTCAACTGTGCAGCAAGGGAGGTATAGACTTGTGGGTCTGGCCTGTCCTTGAAGAGCCAGGGACAACTCACCCACACTTGGGGAGTGCACTTTTCCATGCTGACCGTGGGATGACCACTTACTGGGCCCACACAGTGCTGGAGGACAGAAACCTCCAGATTATCACCTGGCTCTGCGCTCTCCAGGGGCACTTCAGGTGTTTACCTATCCAGCAGATACTACATTAAGGCTATACTTAATCCAGCAAAAGGTTCTGTATTCATCTGGGTCCTAGAAACCCTTCAAGCAACAAGAAGCCCTCCAGCTATACAGCGGAGAGACAAGGCCCATCAGTCACAGAGCCCAGTCAGGTGTCCTGAAGTTCCCATGAGAAACTCCGACAGACAGGTACACAGTTACCAGTTTGGCAGTGCCCTTCAATCCATAGGTACTTCCCTTAAAGAAATTCAGTTACAAAAGAAGACATTTCCACGTCAGGCGAAGTCTCACTAGGGGAGGACCAACCCACCCACACCAGCCTCCTGGTGGTGAGCAGGTTCTCCTGGGAACAATGACAAGAAACACAAAGGTAAGAACATTCACTTCCATCCCCACCAGCTGGATAATCAACGGATGAAATCTACATAACAGCTAGTAAGAAGTACGGGGCACCCATAAACACCACATTCTTGATGGATGTAACTGGGAGTAGAGAACAGAGGTGAGATAAAGGAACAATACTGAGGGAACACAAAGCCCAAAAGAACTAAGACTACATCAAGAAAAGCACAAAACTCTGAGAAGTCAGACTGGCTGAGCACGGTCTAGCAGGTGTCCAGATGGAAAGGCCAAGGGACCTTCTTCACCTAATGCTACCGGAAAGACGTGGAGAAGGCATAGGTAATGGTTAGGAATAAGGACACCAGCAGGACCTTCACTAAGCTACATTCACAGATGTCCGAGAGAACACAGCAACACTCTTTGTCCCTGTATGCACAGCAAGGCGTCCATGTGAAGCCAGGCTTGACAGCTCACACCTGTAAAACCAGCACTCAGAAAGCTGAGACAAAGGGATTTCCGTGAGTTCTGGGTCAGCCTAAGCTACTGAATGAACCCTGCCTTAAAAAACAGAAAGCAAAACTAAACAAAACAGCTTCTGCGAGAGCCCACATGGTTAGGGTAACAGAGAGGAGAGGCAGCAAGAGTTCACCTGTGCCCCATGTATTCCAGAGGGCTGGCAGAAGATACCAAGAGTGAGCACATAAGTTTCAAGATGACAAGGAAGTCAAATGTTCTGTCCCACTGGACACCAGCACTCCCCTGGGGCTGTGCGCTTCTCTCCAGAAGGAGCACCCTACCTGGAGGTGTTACTTACATGCCAGCTAACCAGAGGCAGCAATGCCTCTCTCTCAGTCCAAGGTTATGGGCACCTCCCAACCATGTTCCACACCCTGGAAGTAATAACTACCAAGGGAGCACAACAGTTCTATGCTATCTGCCTTTTCCACGGAGTGAGGAGTCACCTTCACATGCAAGACCCTGCTCCATATTACAAGAGTCTTGGCAGAGAGAAAGGCAGACATCCACGGGCATGCCCAATTCACTTCCCATCAAACCCCACTTCATCAGAATAGGCCCACTGAGGCCTAAACTTAGGGCCTAGACAAAATGAACGAAGGCTTCTGCCAAAATCAGCTCATGAGAGGTTTCTGTTCCATACTGAACTGAAATGAAGGGCAAACAGATAAGCCTTCAAGACCCCTTCCCCGTGGATGCCACTGTACTTGTCTTGAGAGGACGTGCATACAATGCCACGGACTTCACTTCCCTGCACCTCCCATGACAGCCCCCACAGACCTCATTCCATCTATCCAAACTAGGTGTATACACAGCCCCACAGATTCCATCCTACCTACCCATGGGTGTACACACAGTGCCAATGATAGGGTGTGCACATAGTACCTCAGCTCCATAGCAGGGCATTCCCACAGCTGCGTCTCCCCTTCTCTGTGTTCTCCATGAATACACCAACAGCCCATGAACCCCAACAGACTCACCAACAGCCCCATGAACCCCATCCTATATTGTCCAAACAAAAGCAGGTTGGAGTACTCAAGCAAGGCCAGTATAGTCTTCCAGGGAAGTAGAACACAGACTCCTCAATATAGGGCAAAGGGATGTGAGTCTCACAACTGCCAAAACACACAAACACCACAACAAGGTCACTGGGGTGTAGCTGGATGCCCTGCCAGAAGTTTGGTGGCGCTCAGCAAAGGCATATAAAAAGACCACCAGGCTGACAAAAAAAAGACTCAATACCTTCTCCATTATCAGTCAGTCAGTGTATCTGCTGGCTCTCAAAGACACTCAGGTGCTGACTTCCAGCCAGGCCAAGCCTTCCCAAGTTTGTATTCAGTGCTACATTAGTCTTTCCAAATGTTCCTAGTGGTTCTTTGCCAATTAAACACTCCCAGAGTCCCTGAGTGACCATTTTCAACAATACCCAGTGGCTCCCTTTATCTGTTCCTCCTCTTACCACCCTAGCAGCAGTCTCCTGCCCACTGCTACCACCACAGGCCACCACAGAGGAAGGACATGGCCTGGCATAACCATGAGGCAGGAGGTGCCTCCAGGACCAAGGGTGGCTCCCCTGCTGATGCTGTGCTACTGGCACAAAACACCCACAGCTAATGACAGAGTGGCAAGTACCACAGCTTGAAAGAAGCAAAAACAGCGTCCAGGAGGATTAAAGGCTAAACCAGGAAGTCAGACCAGTTCTACCTGACTTACAGCCAGGGTCCCCAACCCCAAGGCCCAGGCCACCAATGACCCAAGACAATGACCCTGGCTCTGGCCTCTAGGAACATCACAGCTATTTCAGAGACAGTAGGATCCCAGGAGACTGTGATGTCAGAGTTGTGCCCTAACCCCAAGGCAATGTTGCAAGAGATACACAAGACCCCATAAGGAGCAACTGGCCCAAGGTCATAGAGCCCACATCTAACATGGTAGCAAGTCCTTAGTCATGGTTAAGGGCAAGCCTAGCACCCATTTAACTGATTGAAGAGGTTCTGGTGTGACCATTCCACATGTCTACAAGTTTCCTGTACAAATGATCACGGACAGGGGGACATACAGTTCCTGGTGGGTATAGCCCCACCGAGTAGGTCTCAGACTTTCTACCACCACACTGCCTGGCAGTCATCCTTGGCTACCAATTCCAAAGGACGCTCAGTTGGTATCTGCAATTAAAACTTCTAACCCCATCACTTGTTCACTACAAGTTACCTATCACCTGCTGGAATAGCTCACAGGCACATCCTCCATTCTTCACGGCACTCACTTTCTCCACAAAGCCAATAGGGAAACTATAATGGTTTAGAAGTGTCCAACAAGATGTGCTAAAGGCTAGGTTCCCAGCTGTTGGAGCCAGTGACTGAGAGGTGACCAGATCATGAGAGTGCTGATTTAACAGATTAATATACTGGCGAATGTTTAATGTGATGACATTATCGGGAGGAGGAGGAAGTTTAGGAGGTAGAATCCTTTGGAGAAATAGGTCAGTGAGGGGGTATATATTGGGAGGTCAAATGCCTCCCTCTCTCCCTCTTGGCTACCATGAGGCAAGCCATCCTTCCTCCTCCATACACTTGCACCACCATGATATCCCGTCTTGCCTTCAGCCAAAGTAAGAAGCCCAGCCAACCTTGGACTGGAACTCTGAAACTTGAGCCACAATAAATCTTTCCTTTTAAGGCAGGAACTTTGTCACAGTAACAAAAGGCTAAGTGACACAGAAAACACAGCCTTGAAGACACTGTCGCTTTATGGAGCCACGTGTGAATACGCTAAACATGGACTCAGGATCAAAAACAAAGCCCAGACTCCCATGTAGAAGCTAAGAATTCCACTCATATCTACTAGCTAGACATACCTCAAGTCCTTCCCCTCATCCCCATAAGCCCACTGTGTCTGGGTAAAGCAAGCAATTGGGTCTCAGGAGTGATCTGCTCATAATAGGCCCTTCACACAACAACAGGAATCAGCAAACACAACAATGAGAACAGAGAACCAACACATGGAACTTCCACAAAGGCACACTCTGGAGACACACGCAAGGCCCAGGAACTGTGTGAAGCAGTTTCAGTGTCTGACATGCTGCTAACCTGTGCTAGAACTGGGTTCTTCAGCCAGCAAAATCAGCTGTACAACTCCCTAGTAAAATCAACTGGCCACACATCAGCACCACCACCAGGAAAGGCCGGCCAGAAAAACACAGAAGACAAGACAGTGTGAAAGCAAGCTCAGAAAGTGAAAGGTTTCTCACTGAAGTATTTTTCATCAATGCGCCAGCAAGACAGCTCAGTAGGCAAAGGTTTTTGCCCCCAAACCTAACTATCTGAGTTCTATCCCATGATAGAAGAAAAGAAAACACTCCAAAAGTTGTCCCCTGATCTCCATACGTGTGCTATGACATGCATGGGAGAAATACAAAAGAAAAATAAATGTAATTTAATTTTTTTCATCAAATAGCATAAACACCATCAAAGTGTCTAAAATAACAGAAAGACATGGGTAGAAAGGCACCTTGAGTGAACTACAGAGCCAAAGAGGACAGTAGCACCCATGCTCACAAGCATCACGGCTCAAGTCTGACCCTAAGCTGATTCCCACTTTCAAAAACAAACAAGACAACTACGGAACACAAGTAGAGAGGTTTTGTAATGTACCTGGCTCCTACAGACACATGAACGGTAAACACTGAGACACAGCCCACCTTGACATGTTGACACTTTACTGAACAATACATATTTCACAGAGAATACCAACTCCAATTAAATAATCACCAAATAAAAGAAAAAGAATCAAAGAAAATTTTAAAGGCTTGGGGGTTTGTTCTCTTGCTTTTGTTTTTGAGATAGGTCTCCCTACGTAGCCCTGGCTGACATTGAACTCACATAAATCTACATACCTCTGCCTCTCAAATGCTGGGATCAAGTGTGAACCACCATGCCCAGTTAAAAGCCCATTCTTAATGCATGTGTGCATATATTTAGACACATTCATATACATACTGTGCAAAAAAGGAAAACATACTAAAGAGAGTGGTAAATACATATTAATGTAACACAGATACTATCAAGGGAATAAGACCAACAGGATGATAGAAATACTTGCAAATCATGTAGCTAGTAAGGGTTTAGTATCCATACTATGCCAACTACAAAGGCATGGAAATATACACCTGTAACTTTAGCACTAGACAGACTAAGGCAGGTGGATCACAAGTTCAAGGTCATCCAAGAAACACACGCTCTCAAAAAATAAACTTCTCTCAATACCACCCACACCCTCACGTGCAAACCAGGTATGGACTGTTAGGTTTTCTGAGATGTGTCTCCTTGGAGACATTCTCTTACAGGTAGTCCAGGGTGGCCTCAAATGTGTGTTCCACTTGCTTTGTTCTGAGTGCTGAGATGATATGTATGTACTACCATACTCAGCCTTAAACAGATATCTCTTGAAGAGACATTTGCCCAAACAGATAGACAAGCAGCCGTCACGTACATGAGAAGATGCTCAGGATCACTCGTCACTGAGGCGAACGCAAGTCAAAATCACACCAACACAAAGTTGGTTTCTTTTTTCAAAAGGAAATCACCTGTGGTGCACCACCCCTAGAGACATAAGATAATACTGCATTATGGAATACAACTTGGCGGGCAGAGGACGGAGTGTCATGAGATCTGGGGTGTACCCAGAAGACAGAGAAACTGTAACTCAACCAGTACTGCTGTAGAAATGTCCACAGCAGTACTACTTATGACAGCCACGAAGAGGAAACAACTCAAACATCACTGTATTCAATCTTTAAAAGGAATGAAGTTCGGAAACATCAGTGAAAGAAACCAGATCTGACTTATTAACTCACAGAGACAGAAGATAAAGTGGTAGCTGTGAACGTTGGGGAAGACTATGGGAGACTGTGACTGTGTTCTGGTGTCTTCTGTGGTGATAAAAATGTCTTGGAGGGAGACAGAAGCAATGGTTGTGCAACCCTACATACCCCATATGTTACTGAATTACTCACTTTAAAGCAGTCGATGGATCTGGAAGATGCTCCAGTCAGTAGATTGAGGACCTCAGTTCAGTCCCCGGAACTCCATGTTTTATAAATAAATAGAAAAAAGAAGATGGAAGAGGAGGCCAGGCATGGTGATGTGTGTTGTAATCTCAGTGCTGGGGAGCTGAAGACAGACATATCCCTGGGGGACTGCTTCGCAGCCAGCCTCCCTACTGAGGAGCTGCAGGCCAGTTGGAAACCCTGTCTCAGAAGTAAGCTGGAAGACTGAAGAGCTGGCTCAGTGGTTAGAGCACCTACGACTCTTGAACAAGACTCAAGTTTAGTTCCCAGCATCCACATCGAGTGGCTCACAATAGCCTCTAACTCCAGTTCCAGGGGATCCAACACCTTCTTCTGGCCTCCACAGGCACCTGTATACATATACACAATTTAAAAAATAAAATCTTTAAGAAAAAGGTGGAAAATGCCAGAGAAATGAGACCCAAGGTTGTCCTCTGGCCTACCCACACTTGTGTATACATAATGTATGTATATGTATGTATGTATGTAATGTATGTTGTGTTTATGTATACATATATGTATTCACACACATATACACAATTTTAATTTTGCAGAACATCACACAAAATGTTTAAATAAAAGATGAAGTTTAAAATGAACTACAAATAAGATAGGATCAAATATGACCAGACAATTTAAAATGCCTAAATAGCCATAATATACATATGTAAATTAAAACTCATTATGTATAATATACAAGTATCTCAATTAACAACACAAAGTCTGGCTTTAACAAAGGAAAAAACCTAGCAATTAAGACAACCTGATGAGGATAATAAAAGCTAAAGATTATACAAAATCCAAGTAAAAGGAAAACAGACAATACGAAAGAGAAAGGCCTAGGAGACATAATAAGGTAAAAAGGGATCCAGTTGAGTCCCAGAAAGAGAAAATAGAAATAAGAAAATTCCAAAGACTTAAGGAAAAATTTTTCCAAACTACTGAAAAAGCTAAATCAGATACACAAAACATACCTACATAAAAGAAGACATAAGAAATCCATATCTACACATATTTAAAGTGATGCTGCAATTCAGAAACAAGAAAGAGATAGCCAATACTGAGTACAATCATGTGGACAGCTACCCTGACCATGCACAAACAAACCAGTAGGCCCCTAGGGAAGTAGCCACCCAGGAACTAAGGTCAGAATAAAATTCAGACAATGACACCTTAACTGAAGAACTTCCAAAAAGACAAAAGAAGGAAAATTATCCTAAAGAAGAATCTGAGATTCAAAGATATCATAGGCAAATTCTGTATGCACAGAGAGACTGAAGAGTCTAACTAAAAACATCAAACATTCAGTTAGAAGAAGCGAGGGATCAACAAACACAGCAATCAAGTATGCTGCCCACGATCCAGTGTAGGCTAGCCTGAACTACCGTCACGGAAGCAACAATACAAACTTTCCAAGCCAAAAGAGTGTAAATTCCAAACCAATAATTTTCAGAGGAAAAATCTGTGCCTTAATCATTAATGTTGCCACTTCACAATGAGGACATGGTCACCGCTGGAACTCCTTGATACTTCTTAAGGATTATGACATGCTTAATGATGTAGCCATATTTTTAATTTTTTTTTTTTTACATAAACCCAAATCTGTTGTTTCTACTGTTCAAATGTTACATTCAAGCACAGTATAAGACAATGCAGCATGTATGTCTGGTATCTGTTTCCTGTCGGCTTCCTACTTGGCTTTATTATTATCAATAATGTAGAGAACTTCTAGGCAACTGTAGCTACCAACTTATCTCTGCAGCCCTATGGACTTTTGCTTTTCATCAGCTTAGACATCTATAGTAACACATCAGGGTCACCACCAGTACCACACACATGCAATGCACAGCTCAGAGCTAGCAAGGCCAGGGTTGAGCAACTATACGCACATCACCAGACAGGGGAGGCAGAGGCACTGCAGAAGAAGGAAGTACCCTGCCTCATAGGCACTCAGTCTACTGTTGCCTTCCTCTCGTTGCGAACAGCTGTCTCCTGAACCTCCAGGGAAGACCTGGGATAGTTAACAGGATAGAAAACCCTGGGCACCAGCCTATGATGTGTTATTTTCTATGACTGGACCATACTGACGATTTGGGAATGAAGGTGTGGACTCCCTGCTATAAGAGAGCCATGGGACTTAAAACTTCAACAAGTAGAGCAATGCCTAACAAGTTCAATGAAGGGTGAGTCTTAATTCTTCCTTTCAAAACCATACATACTTGAAGCCAGGTGGTGGTGGCGTACACCTTTAACTCCAGCACTTGGGAGGCAGAGGCAGGCAGATCTCTGAGTTTGAGGCCAGCCTGGTCTACAGAGTGAGTTCTAGGACAGTTCAGAGGAAACCATGTCTCAAAACACAAAAAAACAAGCAACAATAATAAAACAAAGCAAACAAAAAATCAAAGAGGACACTCTAAAAAAGGAAAGGGGGCAAGCCAAGCACAGTAGTATACATCTGTGATTCTGGCACTGGGAAGATGAGACAGGAAGGTGATGAGTTCCAGGCCAGTAAGACCCTGGCTTCCCACCCACCCCCTTCTTCTTTTTAATGTGTAGCATGAGGAGAAAAAAGGAAATCTTAATGTCAATTTTTAAATTTTATCTGTCCCTGTTCAGTTTAACTGACTTCTCTCTATGGCTGTGAGCATAGCAAAACTGTCCAGAAAAAGTTCCTGAGCTACACCTGCAAGACTAACGAGTCTCAAGCAGGGCCAGAAAACAAGGCCCCAGAGCTGCACTGCTGGGCTGGGAGAGCAGGCAGGTGAGGAAAACTGTGGGAATCCTCAAGACTTGGCCCAAGTTCACAAACCCAAACTGAGTTTCCCAATCAAAGACAAAGCAAGCCGCTGCTCAGAGTTTCAGGTTTCCCTTTAGACACAGAGCATCGGCGCCAACCAACACCAGGAGGGACGGGAAGAACCAGGGACTGTTGACACAAACACAAACAAAAAGCCTTTCACCCTCAATCACTCACCCTGAAGGCTCTTGAAGAGCCACAGGAACCTGGTTGCACACAGCTCAGAGGCAAAGGAGCCAGGAGAACATGTGCCCTACACAAGCTGCCCACAGGCCACATTCTGGTAGAGTCAGTCAGGCCTCCCACCACAGGGCATGTCTCAGGGAAACACCATTCACCTTCACAGACCTGGTGGGAAAAGTGTAAGAGGTACCTTTTATCCTCTCTACTCTCCAAAATAAATTATCTCCAAGTTTATGGAATGTCAGAGTGGCATCACCTTAATAAAGAATTAAAACCTAAGTGATGGTGTCACCATCTGGGCCTTCAGGTTCCCCTCTCAGGAAAGTGAATGACCAACAATGAAACTTTCTAACACACTTTGGCCCTATCTCTCTAGAGCTGCCCAGCTCACTCTGCATTGCCAAATAGGTGGATAAAATCCACTGATATTCTTAGTTTTGTTTAAAATAAGAAACCAAGTACAACACCTACCAGGCAAGTTCAATCCACAGCCCAAGGGGCGCATACGGCCAGGGAGAGTGGTAAGTGCAGCCTCAGGCCTACACAAAAGTATAAAACTACTTGAAACGTTGAGGGTTTTTATTGTTTTGTTTTGTTAATTCAATTGCTGGTTCTTGAGCATAAGCTCTATGAAGAAGAATGTCATGTTCCAGAGTCAAAAGCCTGGGCACCCCTGAGTCCTAAAGCCTGCCAGGAAGCACTGAGGGCTCCATTCACACGTCCACCTCCCCTAAGGCTGAGAAATGGGGCACAGACCTCACTGGTCAGGAATCAACGATCACAGCCTGCATCTGGCCCACCATCCTGGAGAGGTTCTAGTTATCAGAGCAAGGAGGGAGGGGGGTCCTCCCGCTCTTGGCCAGATGCCCTGCTGGGCCTGCAGAAGCTCTGAGCACTTCAGACTACTGAACAGCAGCACTCGCCCCCTGGGCTCCAGCTCCAGATCTGCCCGGTGGCTTTGAGCAAAACAGGAGCAGTGCCGACAGCCAAACCCAAGTCTAGGAAAATGTCCAGGCCACTGGGAACAGAGCTCTTCACAGCTCAGCCAGGACTTACCTTAACAGATGGAGTAAGAAGAAAAAGAGGAAGGGATGCTGGGAAGGAGCCACCCATCACCTCAGGACTAGCTCATGACCAGGACTCTCAAGAGGATTAGCAAATAACTTGTTTCCAAGGATAGTCTCTCACTACTACAATCCTACCTGAAAAGGAATTCCAATCAAGAAACCCTAAGAGACACCCTCTTCAATAAGAAAGAAGCCATCGTGGCCAGGCCAAAGACAGACTTACTAAGACCTGGGACAGGCCCTGGGCCTTTGGTTATGCCGATAGACTGCCGCAAACCCCAGAACCCTGTGCACTCCCAGGAGTCTGGAACTGGTCAGGATGGAGCTGCGGCTGTCCTTCCCTGCCACTCAAGGACCCTGTCCTCCCATCCAATCATGTCACCAGTAGAGAGCTTCAGTTCAGGGGAGACCTGCATAGCCCGCCCCGGAGCGAGCTGCCTGCTGCCTAGAACTGCCCCTGGGGCACTGCAGGACACCAGGAAACTGAAACCAGACTTGTAATAATCACTACAGCAATTTTCATTTCCTTTTTACTTTTCAGTAAAAAGTGCTCACAAAAAGGAGCACAAAAAAATTACAGGAAAAGTCATCTTGTGACTTCTTGTAAGGAGGGCAGAAATATAAATGATTCCCCTTCCTTCTCTAGAGATGTTTTCTGAGAGAGGCTGTTGTGTGAAGTGACGCCCCAGACTTGGCAAAGTCT
Source organism: Ondatra zibethicus (assembly GCA_004026605.1). NCBI lineage: Eukaryota > Metazoa > Chordata > Mammalia > Rodentia > Cricetidae > Ondatra > Ondatra zibethicus. Next base: position 267,835 of record PVIU01000507.1, read on the forward strand.
GTGCTGACCCTCTTACAGACTGCACAGCCCTGCCCTGCATCCAAGGAAACTAAGCTTAGCCCAAGCACAGGAGAAAAGATGTTTAAGGACAGGAAGGAAACTGAGAGCCAATCCGTGCTGTGGAGGAGTACCTATGCTATGTTACATCTGACCATACTGCTTGCCTTTCACACCCTGCAGTGCAGGACAGCGTCCCTCAGATAGTTCCAGCAGGGACCAGGGAAAATAAGCTCTGATGAAGTTCACCCAACAGCACCTGTCTGCATTCAGTGGGGATGCAGCTGTCCAGAGGTGGCAGCTGCCCCAGACACCCACTCTATACCCCAGCTTACCTCCCATGCCACATGATGAAATTGTTACCTACCAGACTAGGTTCCTGGGTCAAGTTACTTAACCCCTCTGTGCTCATTTAACTCTCGTAAAGCAGGTGCATGGCAGTTCCTGTGACTACAAGGAATGATGCAAGTGCCATTCAGCACAAGGACCCGCATGGAAGATGCTCAGTAACACCAACTGCCACTCCCAGCTCTCTCGCCTAAGGTTTTACTTACTGCTCAGAAACTTCATTAAGACATCTAGGTCGTGTAAAAGACTGAGTCAAAACATAAGGATTTGAACCCCACTAAAGACAACAGAGAAGACCTCCTTCTTTTTGTGTGTTTTTATAAGTGTTTTGCCTGCATGTATGACTATATACCACGTATATGTCTGGTGCCCTCAGAGGCCAGAAGAGGGCATCAGATACCTTGAACAGTAGCTATAGTTGGCTGACCCACTGAGTAGGTGCTGGGAACAGAAGCTAGATCCACCGACAGAGCAGCCAGTGCTTTTCACTGCTATCTCTCCAGACCCTCCTTCACTTTCTAAGGCATAAGCTATGAGGTCAAAGAGGATAGGGAACATAGCAACAGGAAGGCACATTAGGAGGCTACAAGCACATTTGGTGAGGGACCAAAGAGGAAGCCCAGCCACTCCCTACACATCACATTCCATAAATAGCCCAAGGTCGGGGCCACCAACAACTCTGGGATTTCTTTCAACCAGGAGATGGAGATGAATCCCTGCATAAAGTCCTGGAGCCCCCCCCCCGAAACTATCACAGAAATATTCAGAGAAGTTAAAACATGGTATCAAAGCCAGGTCATTCACAACTCTCAGAAACCACAGATACTGACTGTGAAATATGCTTCATGGAAATGTCAGACTGAGACTATAAGGAGAAAGAAGAGGCACCTACATATGGTCTCATAAAGCCAGATTACCCTTAATCAAAATAGTGGCATTATTTGTAATAGCAAGAACCTGGAAACAACCTAGATGCCCTCAACCAAAGAATGAATAAAGAAATGTGGTACATTTATACAATGGAGTACTACACAGCGGTAAAAAAAAAAAAATAATGACATCCTGAAATTTGCAGGCAAATGGATGGATCTATAAAAAAACCATATTGAGTGAGGTAACCCAGACCCAAAAAGACAAATATAATATGTATTCACTCATAAGTGACTTTTAGACAAAAAGCAAAGAAAAACCAGCCTACAGGCCACAACCCAAGAGAAACTAGACAACAAAGAAGACCCTAAGAGAGACATACATGTATCTACAGAGGAAGGTGAAAAAGACAAGATCTGAGTGGGAGTGTAGGGTCACAGGAGAGGGTAGGAGTGGAGAGGGAAGGAAGGGAGGGGAAGTGGAGAAAAATGTATAGTTCAATAAAAACAATAAAAAAAGAGGAGGCAACTGCATATGCTCTCATAAAGTCAGAGACTGTCCTTAATCAAAATCCAGAACATCTGGATGCCATCAATCCACAGCTGCCAAGCCAAGTAGGAAAATGGTGGCTGGGCCTCAAAACAGTGACTACCCAGACTGCCACACTTGGTGCCTGAGGACTCTCCACAGAAGGAAGCGCTGTAAAACGGCGTCTGCTCACGTGTTCAGGGGTTGAGTGTAGCACTGTCCACCCTGACTACAAAATGCAGAAAACGAAAACACGGGTAGTTAGAGAAAAGAGGGCAGGGAAGTAGAAGCTACGCAGCAGCAGAGACAGGACTGACCTAAGTGAGCCAGTGGCGTGGATTAAAGGAGCACAGCCCACACAGGAAGGAGGTGGAGCCCCCGGGAGGAGGTGGGAGGTGGCACAGAGGCACTGAGGGAGTCAACTAAAAACACATCTGAAATCGGGACTGCAAATTAGAATCAAGGGGTAAATACCAAATACCAGGTGAGTGAGAGTGAAGGGAAGGGGGTAAAACATCCAGCAATTTCCTACTGACCTTCCCTTGAGCCCGGCTTGCCCCAGCCGCTCCAAAAAGTGCAGCAGAAACAGCACTAGGACAACTCTCAGCCTGGCCTTTCCATTCTACTCTCCTGGAGTCCTGAGACATCCAAATGCCATCATCTTCCATAGGGTCCAATAAAGAGGCAGAGCAGCTAGGGGACGTCACCATAAACACCAAAGAGCAGAATCACTGCCCCAGGAGCCCCTTCCAAGACCAAGGGTATAACAAACTGGTGAAAGTCTCAAGCCAGAGTATAAGGTCATCTGCTATCCAGCGAGAGCTGTGAGGGATCCTGGGGAGCTGCTGTTCTTATAAGACTGTACATGTTTCTGACTCCTCATATAAATGAGACAAAAGTAACTGAAGAAAGCTTTAAAGAATTAAACATAGGGGGCTGGAAAGGTGGCTCAGAGACTGGGAGTACTGACTGTCCCTCCAGGGGACCTGGGTTCGATTCCTGGCACCTAGATGGTGGCTCACAATTGTCTGTAGCGCCAGTTCTGAGGGCTTTGTGGGCACCAGGCAAGCATATGGTACACATATATACACACAGACAAAACACTCATATGCATAAAATAAATCTGAAAAACACACACACAAAAAAGAATTAAACATAAAGGTGGGGCCAGTAAAATCTTAAGTCTCAAGCAGGTGGGGTAGAACACCAGTACTCCAACCTAGGAGCCTGTCCTTTGTGCTTGGTGCTCTGGCCCATGCCAGCAGCTTCAGGTATGACCAAGAGCCTGACAACCAGCACACTGTCTTTTCCCTGGCCCCAAACTGCCATCACATTCTAGCCTTCACTGCAGCCCACACAAGCCTCGGAGCCAATAAGCAAACGGAGTGGGGGGATAGAATGGCTCCAATCTGATCTACTGCTTGAAGGGGGTGTGAGCGTGTGCCGCCCGAGCGACAGGCAGCACATGTCAGCTCCACCACCAGTGCCGGCCCTGGGCATGTTCCGGCAGGTTCCAGTGACAAGGCAGCAAGGTTACCACCCTCTCTGCCACCCTGGATCTCGGGGTGACCACGGCAAAAATCCTCGGGAAGAAGGGTGAAAAGTCACAGGGTGGTCAGATGCTTCTCTAGCCCTCACAGCAAAAACACTACTGGTGTTGTCTTCGGCGATAAGTATTTCAGGATAAATGTGTGTTTCTCTGCAGCTCTGTGCATATGCTGGAGTACTGAAGGGAAGTTCCACCCTGAATCTTTAACATACATCAAATGCTTATAAGAAAAGTACATCAGCACTGTACTCTGCATCCTAGAACCCTGACTCCTCTGCAACTGGGCAGCCCTGACAGGACCCCCCACACAGTGGACCTAGAGTCCAACGGGGCACCTGGAGTGCCACAGGACTCTCTGGGTCCCTGCTCGGTGAGGCTTTGGAGAGCTCAGTGGGTGCAAACACATGAATTGTAGCTGCAGGCGGAGGAATATCAGGTGCATCTCTACGCCCTGAGGGCTCAACTCCTACACTTAAATCCCTCCCACTGGAACAGCCGGCTCCAGTTTCACCGAGCCAGCGAGCCAGCGTGAGAACAGATCCTGCTCCTCAGTCCTCAGCACCTTACACAGAAGGGCTCCGCATCCCAGCACTGCCCACCTCCGGTAAGTGCTTACCATTTCTTCAAGTTTTCTTTCAAAACTACTCTACAATGTGTCTTGAGGTATCTGTCCAGGTAAAATGATCGCGGTTGTCTGTTCTTTCCTGCTCTGTTCCTTAGGGATTACTCAGAACCTGGCAGGTGCATCTTGGAGATGCAGACCACATTTACAAAACTCCTAATGGGGCCGATACTGTATTCCAAGAATACGAGCAAGCTTATTTAAAGATCAAGCCCTCCTTTCTGCTATAAAATTTATTTTAAAAATAAACCAAAACATGTATTTATACTAGCACTTGTTTCCTACTTTTCAAAGAAATTACAATAAATTTCAACATAAAAGAGGCAAAAATCATATATGTATATAGAAATATAACTATACAACTGCTGGGTTTCGTTTCTAGTTTAATACTTAAGACTTCAAGTTTAAAATAAGTGCTGCTTTGACAAAACCTTTCAAAACCAAGAAGCCAACAAAGTTTAAGCTTTTGTTTGGTTGCTAAGGTTACAGGGCGGGAGGGCATTTTTTCTATATGAAAGTTCCCATAAATCTGTATGAAAATAATTACTGATCAAATAATCGGCCAATTCCGGCCAAATCAGATTTCATTTCAGCAGAGCCACCTACATTTGTCATCCCAGTGCTTTCTGAGCACTGGAAAAGGCTCTGGTATTTTAGGGTTAGGGTTAGGGTTAGGGTTAGAGCTCACCCTCTGGTATTTTAGGGTTTGGGTTAGGGTTAGGGTTAGAGCTCACCCTCTGGTATTTTAGGGTTTGGGTTAGGGTTAGGGTTAGAGCTCACTCTCTGGTATTTTAGAATGTGTGTCAAGGAAACAAGAGGCAAGGTGATCACTGGTGCAATGCTGGCCTGGGAGCTGTGTGTGTACCGTGTGCCAACACAACAGAAACCATCTGTTTTCTGGATCTTTTCTTCCACACATAGTCTAGACTTCCCTCTGAGGTTATGGCCGTCCTAAGTTCACCTTCATCTTAAAGAACAGAAAGTTTGGGAGGGAGTGGCGGCCAGTCACTGCAAAAACTCAACTGAAATAAAACTCACAGATCTCGTTCTTGCGACACCCCAGTGGGTAGACGACAGTGGCGTGCCCTTGAGTGGTGCAATAATGCCACATCACAGTGCTGTAATTATAGCATGCCCTTCACGACGTTCCACCTGCGAGGCTCTGTGCCAGACAGCTGGACACCACCAGAAGGACTATTACAGCACGGCCTTGCTTTGCAGGTCAATTCACAGGACAAACATAGCTGCCCAGCCTGTCACATCGCTGTCCTATAAAGCAAAGCTGTAATTACCTCCATTGTCCTACCAGGGTTCTTTTAAATCACTCTTTCTCTTGTCTCTTTTCTAAGTGCAAGCCCCTTAGAAACTTTTAAAACCTGCAAGCCACTCACTGCTGCCTTGACACCGGCAGCTACATTACAGGTCCACACAGGGATCTGCTAGAGTGCTTTAAAGACAAACAGAACTCTGTGGCCAACCGAAACCACACAGTGCTCACTGTGTGGGCAAGTATCCCGGATGGCACACTATGGGCAGAAGGGAGGTGTTCTCAGCCCAGGGTCCTTTCCAAGGCAAAGTCAAGCAGTTGAATATAAGAGCCAGTCAAGTCTCAACAAACACAGCTGATTAGGACAGATCTTAAGCTGGACACTGTACATGATTTTAGGTCACTGTACTGTTGTATAGTCTCTACTGCATCCCAAGAGGATTCAGAGAAGGAAGTCTCAAGCCAAGGTGGCCTGGGGAGGCATTTTTGAGAAAAGGGCTTCCCCAAGAAGACAGAGGATACCTAGACACTCTCTACCAATAGCCCTTGACCCAGGCTGGATGTCTGTGGGAAGACACCCTCAGGAACCCCCTGACCATCATATAGGAAGTGAGAGGGAGAAAGGTAGGGTGCCAGGCAAAACTCCTCTGGGACTGTGTCGGCACCCAACATGCTAACACTACAGTTTTCAGACAGTCACAGCTCCACATATAGCCGTCCAGAGATGTATTCCCAAAGCAGTAACAGGCACGCCCCGAAAAAGAGACAGCCACATACCCTTCTTATTGCCTTTAGAAAGAGCTTCCCTCTGAATACAAATCCAAACTTACTGTAAACAAAGTTCCAGGCTTTACTGTTTTGACAACAATGTGCACTTTGGGGGAATATTAACACTAGCAGCTGCCAGACAGTACAAAGTCCAGCAGGTATAAACTGACCAAACAGGACTTCGTATAAGCCACCATGCCCACAGACATATGTGCCTGGCTGCAGTCATGGTTGTGGGTTAGTTCCTTTATACTCATAAACCTCATTTGGGTAGGACAGAGAACTCACAGGCTGACATCATCATTCGAAAGCTTACAAAAGCATCAATTTTATCCCACTTACTTCTCTAACACAGAAGTTTTATAGATGAGTTACACCCGCCTTACACCTGCCTCCAAGCAGTGAGCGCTCTGCCTTAATTAGCAATTGTGAAATCCTGAGGGGTCAGTTTATCCACAGTTACTGAAACTACTACAGCTGAGACTCCGTTTTTATACTCATTCCCTTCCAGTTTTAATAAACCTCAGTAAATAGTTTCATCTAAGAACAGTTGCACAAGAGCCACAAGGGCTTATCCCACCCAGGCTGCTCACGTCCTGAGGATTCATAGGCTAAAAAATAAAAAGGCAAAAAAGGCTCAAACCAAAACTTCAGATAGCATTTTACTTTAATATAGAGTATACTTTAATAATTTAATATATTACATATGTAATTTTATACATATATAATAGCAATTATTTCCTAAGTTACTGTTTAGGACAACATATGGTGTTCTGTGAAACACTTGCCTCCTGTGAGACATAAGAAAACCTTACAATGACAGTGTGTTTGTTTACCCACAGTGGTGTGCTTACTTCTTCTGCCCCAAACCATCAGTAGCATTCACTAAGCTTGCTTCTGAAGGCCCATCATTATTTCCTTACATGTAGAAGGGCCTTTCTAGCTTAGCCAGGACATACAGTACAGTTCCATGTCCATGCTCAGCAACTGGGAAGAAGCTCACCCTCGATAAACGTTTGCAACTGTCATCATTTTGATCATGATGCTCCCAGTTAGTGATGAAATCATCTCTCTCAGATCTGTGCCATGACATATCCTATACAGCCATGGGAACCTGTCTTGCAGAGGTTCTCACGCCTTCAGAATCAAGAGTGTAATGAACATGCCAGCACAGGCCTCACTGACTTATCGAGATGCCCTCATCAGCTAGTCAGACAAGGCTTCTCAGGTTCCCTGACGGAGGCAGGAGAAATGTACTCCAGATATGAGCGGGGCCCAGAGAATTTCTTTTCATTTTCCTTTTTAATAAGAGAGAAAAGAGAAAGTCACAAGACTTTTACAGTTAATATACTCATCTCTGACAGTGTGCCTCGTAGCTTCTGCAGCAAAAGTGTGGTCCAGGCAGCACCCCTTTTGTCTCCCCCATGCCCCAAAGAAGCCTAGGACCCTAGCTTCCTTCCAGCCATGGGGCACCTGACATTCTTATCTAAAATCTGTGCTTCACTCTCCGGCTACGCAGACTCTCGAGTGGACTGCTTTCAGTATCGGATGAGCCACCATTCTCCAGAGCAACCTCTTAACACAACAGCCCTAAACCATGGTACCAGGGTAGCTGGTGAAGGGCACTTTAGCTCTTTGTGGGCTTGCTCCTGTTGTTCTGAGGGGAAAATTTTTTTTTTGCTAAGCAGCACAGGCAAGTCTTGAACCTGAGACCCTATGCCTTAGCGTCTCCTACATGATAGAATTGATGGTGTGCACCACAATGCTGGGCATAGTTCTTTGTGTTTAATATATATGTATATATAACTTATTTTTATATATTATACATAGAGTATATATTTACAAAGAGAGAGACAAATAAATTAGAAGAAAAAAATAAATAAAACCAGATACATCCTCAGAATATAAAGTATACAAGTAGAAATAAAGAACTGCTCTTGTGGCCGGCCACTCCACCCCACTGCCCACCATACACATGCACACCGAGGACAGGGGAGACAGACAAGAGCAAGGACTTAGATGAGAGTAAGACTTTAGTGGCTGCTTCTGTTTCTAAGGGTCTGGCTGCAGACAAGTGTCTGGCTAGGTCTAGAGGGCAAAGCTTTGCACTTTTCTCACAAACTTAGTTTTAAAGCTGAGGACACTTCTCTTAAATAATTTCCACTGAGTGTTATTTTTAAGTGTTTAAAATACTTAGCAGGAGATCTTTCCATTTTCACATATTCTACACAGATCAAGGTGCCTGACCTGAATTCTTTACCTTATACCAAGCTCCATCTAGAGTCCCCCAGATGTCCAGGCAGGCAGTTTCACTACGTGCTCAGCTTTGGGTTAGGATCTGGATATACCTGAGGCAAAACAGTTTCCTCCCTCTACTTGAACACCACTGCTCCGGTCTCTTGAGAAGGCATATCCAAGGAAAGGAGGGGCAAATCTATGAGTTTACTCCCAAACCCTGATGAGTGCCAGGGTATAAAGTCACGAGGACTGGAAAATCATCCTAACAGCACTGCAAACCGAGTTGACTGAAACAAAGCACTCACGTTTTTTGAGCCAACATAAATGTTACTATGTAGCTCAGTGGTAGAACAATCACCCAGGAGGTATAAAGCTATAATCACCACCCCCAACAGCAGTAGTACTTGCTGATAAAGTGGGCTTTTCATCTGTGATTTTAGAAGCAGCAGGGCGAAGTCCTATGTTCTTAAATAGTCTTCATTTTTAAATATTCACTAATAATAGTACAAAGCACAGCAGTAACACAGCTAAACAGGGCCAAGCTGCTTTGTAGCACTGAACTGAACAATGCCATAGTATATTCCCTAAATGCTGGCTCTCACACGGCACTCGGAAAAGAGGGTCTGGTACAGAATCCTATCAGAAACCCCATAGAAACTGACCAAGGAAAGGTCCAGATTGCAGAATAAAGGTCCCCAGAACTCAAAGAATCACCTTAAGTACGGTGCTCTCTTGGTCCCCAGGCAGTTCTTGCGGGTCAGGCTTGAGAAAATGTCACGGGACTCTGGCTGCCAGTAGAGCAGATAGTGGGGACACAGGTGTCACCCGCCCTCTAAAAGCTCGAGGCTCATCTCTCTCTTTACCGTGGTAGTGCAGACGACCACCTGCACCTGACACCAGTCTCTGTCTGCCTTCACAGTTCTAGGTGCCGCATGGAAGGAATTTCCCTTGTTAGACCCCCGGCACATGGGGCTGACCGCAGATAAAGTGCTCAGAGCAAGAACACAGACCAGTACTACCTCCTTCAAGGCCATCACATCCTGGTCCAAGAGTCATCAGCAGGGACCACACACTGAGTAGACCAGAGTCCAGATACAAAGGACAATGAGTCTCCTAAAGGAACGGAAACCAAAAAAACCACACTATATTCCTCGGCCCCCAGGAAAGCCTTTCAAGTACAAATGTTTCCAGTGTCCTTTCACGTGCAATGAGAAGTCGCATCTTTTCAATCACATGAAGTACGGTCTCTGTAAAAACTCTATCACATTAGTGTCAGAGCAAGATCGCATCCCCAAGTGTCCCAAATCTGGTTCGCTGGACCCTAAGCAGACCCACCAGCCAGAGCCCACCTCAAAGCCAGCCGCTTCCAAGACTCTCCCAAATGGACTCTCCAGCTTTGATCCAAAGTCTCAACAGGGCTCTACAAAGGAAGATGCCAAAGAAAACCTAGAGATGCAGGCCCGGGGGACCCACAAGGGTCCCCAGAAACCAGCCCTACAGAAAGAAGTGACACCAGAAGCCATTCTCAGCACCCAGCTAGACAGTGGGGTTAGGTCTTCAGCATTTGTTCCAGTTGGGGAGCACAGACTCAGGGGGCCAGAAGACACAGAGGCTCCTGAAATGCTGGCATTAACAAACTCCACCACCAAAGCCACCTCTTTCCATGCTAAGTCTGCATTCCATACTCCTGGTTACCCCTGGAAAGCTGGCTCCCCATTCCTGCCACCTGACTTCCCACATAAAATCCCATCTACAAAGGGGTTTGGTGCTATCTCCCCCTATATGCACCCTGCAATCCCCGAGTACCCCCATCCCTTCTATACAGAGCACGGGCTGGCCGCCATCTACTCCCCCTACCTCCTGACTGGGAACACGCCTGAGTGTGACACCTCTCTGCTGTCTGTCTACGGGTCCCAAGACCAAAGACACTTCCTGTCTCACCCTGGACCAATCCCCAAGCATTTGAACACAACTCCATCGACATACGACCACTACAGGTTTTTCCAGCAATACCACTCAAATCTGCCAATTCCTTATGGATTTTACAGACCAGAGTCGGCATTTCCCCACTACAGTCTCAGGCTCCCACCTGTCCCTGGTATCACACGAGATCAGAGCTCTCGACTGCTTGAAGAAGCAGCCCTGGCTTACCCAGCCTCAAGTCCCTCCGAGTTAAATCTTTCAAACTCCCACAAAAAACACACAGAGTTTGAAAAGGAAAGCCCTCTCCCTGAGGCAAAAGATCCTTCTAAGGATGGGCAAAGAGATGCAGAAGAGGCGAAAATGAGTCCCCGAGCAGGGAGTGCTGCCACGGGCTCCCCAGGGAGGCCAAGCCCCACCAATTTCACCCAAACAAGCCAAACATTTGAAGGCCTGTGTGACCTCTCAAACAAAGCGGCCTCCTCAGGAACCCTGGAGCGACTCCAGCAGCCTGAACAGAGCCCCACTGCCTTCAAACCTGTCCAGAGGGGGTCAGAAAGTCCTCAGCCTCCTGCAAACAGAACAGAGTCTCCAAAAAGGTAAGAAAATTTCTTTCTCAAAAGCTTCAATGTTATTTTGTTTAACACCAAGTTCACACTTGATTAAAATGCTTTACATGATTATTTTCCTAAAATTTCTCTCGATTTTTTCTAGCCTTCAGGTCATCAGTGACTCTCCAGCCCAGACAGGGACCAGTACCTCTCTCATCACAGAGGCCCCACCTTCCAGCCCGGAGGACCACTCCAGGACAAGCCCCCTCAATCTGTCAAAGAAGCTGGAGACAAACCCTGCAGCCACTTATGGACCCATGTACGTAGACAATGCTCAGGCAGACACCCTGGGCTTCTCAGGGCTGCAAGACATGCCACTCAATCTCTCTGTAAAGGATCCCTGTAATGCCTGGGCTCCTAGGCCTGTGTTCCCCAGCCCACCACAAGGTGCTGAACCTGCTGCTGCTCTAAAGACTGAGGCAAAAGGTTCTGAAGACAGGACGAGCCGTGTGGAGACGCAGGAAGACAAGGACCACGGCAGGACGGCCCCAGACGCGCACACGGTAGACAGCAGTGATGAGCAAAAGCAAACAGCAGCTGTAGCTCTCTGTCAGCTGGCGGCCTACAGCCCGGGGAATGTCCGAGTGGGAGATGAGGAAGGTACAGCTCAGGAATCCACCTGCCAAGATGTGCCCACCCTCGGATCTACGGAGAACCAGGCGGCTCAGTGTGACCTCAGACCCAAAGGACAAAAGAGGACAAGTCAAAGGGATGCAGGAAAATCCCAGCAAGGAACTAAAAGGCCAAAGCTGAACGACACCGTACCGAGAGTGCTCACTCTACGCAAGAGAACCCGGGTGTCCTGAGGCCTCACGTGCTCAGCGCTGTAGCTAACAAGATGCCTTTCACACATGTTCTAAGCAGCGTCTTCGCTTTTTTGCTTTTTGGAGGAGGTGCAGTCTTGTCATGTTGTTCAAGCTGGTGATCTTACCACCTCAGCCCAAGCGCTGGGGCACCCAGAACACCCCCAGTTTACCTTCACTTTTTATCAGTCAGTTTTTATAAACAGTTTCTCTTTTCTTCTCAAAAAAGACAAATGGCTGTAATCTTGTTCAGGTTTTTGTAAACATTAAGAATAAACATTAAAAGGTGTTTCTACTTCTGGTTTTTTGAAAAACAAACACCTGAGTGGCTTATACTCTCTAAGACTGATAAATTAAGCTGGGCTTTCCTGTCTGAGACACATCAAGGAAATATACAGAACTAAAACCCAGCTCAGCAGTGTGAGCCAGCGGAGCAGTGTAAGAAAAGACGTTTTATATGTATTATTTTTCAGGACTAGTAAACTTTTACTGTTTTCCTATTGAATATAGTTATGTGTTTTGATGCTAGAAACAGCTTCAGCTTGAGCATCGAGTGTTACATGTAAAAAGTGTTGTGGTTAGTTTTTACTGAACTGACCACAAGCGTCCAGAGGTTGATTTTACAAGTAATTTATTTCCATCAGGGAAATGCATTTCTGGTTAAGGTATGATCAATTTGTTTTTCTTGTTTATGATGTCAGAGCAAACTTTCTCACGTTCAACTCCCTAAAATGATGTACATGTTGTTAATTTTCCAATAAACTCTTGTGTGAACTTTGAGAACACATAAAGCAAAGACCAACATCAGGTCTGTGGTATTCTTTAGAGTGTTCTGCTATAGCATTCAGCAAGAAAGAGTTGACCACTGAGGCAACAATAAAACTAAGAAAGTATTTCTGGGGCCGGTGAATAAATCACAGAATCCAGGCATGGACAAATCTTCACCCCTGGGGCTTTTCGAGGATCATCTAGGAGCCCTGAGTCTCAGAGTGCCCAGGAGATAAGTCTCAGGAGCCCTGGCCCCCAAATGCTATGTGGGAAGGGTTCCACCTTTCTCGGTCCCCAAAAGCTCTTCTAGTCTAAACAGAGATAGTCTTTTATCCTACATACAAGAACCAAGCTATAGGCACTGAGCACAGCAATTCATTGCTGAAAAACCGTTTTCCTCTGGCATCAATTCCCAGGTCCTAGCCAGTCCCCATAGAGGATGTCCAGTGAAAGCTGACCAGTGTCCTACCTCCAGATGATGTTAGGCATAGAGAAACACTTTGCAACTGGTTAAAGTCATATAAAATTTCAAATACCGGGGCTGGAGTGATGGCTCAGTGGTTAAGACCTGGGTGCAATTCCCAGCACGCATACAGCAATTCACAGCTGCCTGTAACTCCAGTTCCAGTGGATCTGGCATCCTCACAAAGACACTCATGCATGCAAAACACCAATGTACATTTAAAAAAAATAAATCTTTAAAAAAATTTCAAATACCAGCATATAAGCGGGATACAGAGTTTTTCACAACCGTTATGAGATACATGAGGCCAGTGCTGCAAGCCATCTCTAAAGGTACAACAGGCTTCCCACTCATGGAAGCAGAAAAGCTTCCACCTGGTGAGGCAGGAGGAGCCCTTCCCTTCCAAGGAGCTAGACGAGGCCTTTGGGTCCATCAAACTACCACATACCACTAAGCTAAATGTACTCTCTTATGATATAAAACCAACAAATACAATCATTATATTTTCCAGCCTGGCTCTCTTTTTTTGTTTGTTTGTTTGTTTGACAAAGAACAAAAATATGACCCTTCCTGCTCCCCATCAAGTAAAGGCCTGCAGGAAGAGGAATGATCCATCAAGCACTGTTTGCTCCATGCTCACGACCCAAAGCCTGGAAGCCCTCCATTCAGGCCGAGAACTCTGAAGTAGTACGATAGATAGCTCACCCACTGTCTAGATCACCTTAAATGGCAAACAAGAAGAACCTGGCCAGCTGTCTCCCATGCCTGGGTGAAACATGAGAAACTACTCTACCAAACAGGAGGTACTAAGCCTTCGGAAAGTTGATCTGTACATGGTACCCCTGGCCTCAGCTGAGAGACCCACCATGGAGAAACACCACCCTCCAGGAACAGTTGCTCCAAAGGTCACCTTCAACAGCATACCCATGGCAACTAAAGTATTCTATCTGCCTATGAAACAAAAGGAATCCCTACAGTTATATAATAAAACACTAGGATCTTGTTTCCCAATTAGTACCTCTCTACACTCACAAATGATTGGCTTAAGAGTAAAAGCTCTTCCCTTTACACACACACACACACACACACACACAAAACCAAGCTTTCAAAAAGTTAAGCAGAACCACATGGCCTAGCAATACTACTGCAAGGTTCATCATACAGACCTGAAAGCAAGTCTCAGAGAAACACACTCGTCTCCTGTCCACAGCAGCCAGGAGATGGGATCATGGAAAAGGCGAGTATAGTGGAGCATTTCTTAGCCTTACAAAGAAGGTCATTCTTACACATGGTACAGTATTAATGTAGTAATAAGGCCACTAGTTTGTTCACGGCCACTCAGCCCCAAAATAATCACTCAGAAACCATATTATTTGCAATACTGTTTGGCTTAATAGCTTAAGCGTATTTCTGGCTAACTCTTATATCTTAATTTAACACATTTCCATTAATCTGTGAATTGCCACATGGCTGTGGCTTACTGGGTAAAGTTCCATCCGGCATCTGTCTCCAGCAGGGCCTACGTGGCTTCTCCCTGACTCTGCCTTCCTTCTCCCAACATTCAGTTTAGTAGTGCCCCCCCGACACCTAGCTCTACCTTGCTATTGGCCAAGCCAGTTTCTTTACTCATTAACCAATAAAAGCAACACACAGACAGAAGGAACTCCTACACCATCTTGAGATCATTATACTCTATGAGATGGTCCAGCCACAAATGGCAAAATATTCTACACACTTTGTACTTCCATGAAGACCCAAGAATGGGCAAAACCATAGGAACAGGAGGTCGACTGAAGTTATATAGGATGGGAGACAGGATATCTACTCAGAATAATAGATGTTGTAGAACCAGATGTATGAAATAGTTGCCCAACAGCAAGAACATAATTAATGTCACTGAGCAGAATGCTGAGAAATGGTTACAATAATTTTGTTTTATATAATTTTAACTATGAGTTTAAAAGAAATGAAATACACCAAAATCAGTTTAACTACATTTTAAATAAGTAAACTGTAAGGTAGGTAAACCTTATCTCAATTTATATTTTAAAGGAAAAAACAAAACCTTTCTCAACAATCCTGACAACATTCCACTGTGATTTGTCCTCTTCCCACAGCACCTTCAACAGGGCAGGAAACCATGGATACGAAACAGACACTCCTTAAAGGAAAGCAGGGAGGACAATCTGTCCATCAGCAAAGGCACAGATGCCACACTGTAGTCCTTTTCTTACAAACTTGGGTGTCTGGAAGCTCAAAATGGCACAAACGCTAAAAACTAAACAACAGTGCAACTCTGGGACCTGGTCAACCTGGCCCTGACCAGGGACCTATTTGCCTGGGACCTACAATGCCAGGCATCACATATGTATATCAGGGCCAATGGAGATGTCCAATCTTCCTGTCTAACTGCCCCCCCCCCGTCCCTTCTCTTTCTCTCTCTCTCTCACAAACATTTCCCTAACAAACTCTTGCATATTTGATCCTATATGGCATTTGCTACTTAAGAAGATCCAGACAGATGCCACAACACTGCGCAAATGTTCCTTTTTGGATGATGTCATGCAACACAGCAAAACAGGAGTTATATGCTGTTGGGGACTGCAGACCACCAGACCCTGAATTTCCTGTAAACAACTTGTTTTCCTTTGCTCCGTGCAGCCTGCAGCTGCTCTGAGCACGAGACCCTGATGGCAGGGGAGTGGGTTCTGATGAGTCTGCAGCTGAGAGATCCCGAGAGCTGGGGCGTGGCCAGAGCACAATAAAGGGGGCATTCTTGAGGAATTCAAGGATGACCCGCGTCTCTGCCTCTCTGTCTGTGTGTGTGTCCATCTCCAGCCCCTTTCCCGGCTCACCAACAGTCCCGTAGTGCAGGCGGTACACTAGAGGCGTGCGTAGTACAAGTAGTACAGACGCTACAAGTGGAGGCCCCCAGCGAGACTTCGTTACAACGCGCTGAAGTGCTAAGCTGAACAAAACTGATAGGATCAACTTTTGCAGAACTCTGGATACTAATCAAGCACTTATGACAACCAGAGGAACGCTTAAGGAAGGAAACTACTGTTTCAGCACCACAGATACCCTCACATCACATCTAATGATGAGATACGGACAAACCGCAGTAAACAAACACAAGACAATCACCGGGTCAGAGAACACCACAGGCCTCAATGCATCCTAAGAGCAAGTGCCTGTGGGGAGGAGGCTTTTTTCTGCAGGTGCCTATTAGAATATTCAAAATATTTTATTTTCAACAAAAACAAAAAATTGCAAGGCAGACAAAGGAACAGGAAAGCAGCCCAGACACTGAATTTACCAAACACAGACTTTAAAATGCTCAAAGGGAACCCAAAGACCATATCTGAACAAGCTCAAAATGTCAACAAAGAGACAAATTATAGCAACTTGATAGAGGTTCTGAAATTGAAAAGTCAACAGTTGAAATGAAGGCTCTCTAGAGGGATGTGATGATTGATACTGATTGCCAACCTGATAGGATCTATAATTATTTAGAAGACAAGACTGGTTGTGTCATGAGGGAGTTTCTAGATTGAGTTAACTAAGATAGGAACCTATTTTAAATGTGGGACACAGCATTCCATGAGCAGGGGTCCCAGACTATAAGAGGGAAAAGTGAGCTAAGCATCATTCCTCTCTCTGCTCCCCGACTGAGAATGCAATGTAACCAGCGCCTCACACTCCTGCGGCATGCCTTCCCAGTCAAGACGGACTGGACTCTTAAAATGCATGAGCCAAAACCCTTCCTTCTTTTAACTACTTTCGTCAGGTAGAATCTGGTCACAGTGATGAGGACAGAAACTAACATGGGGCTTATAGTCAGATCTACAACAGGTAAAAGGTAGAATCAATGAACATAAAGAAACGGAAATCACCCAGTATGAGGAGCAATAATAATAATATTAATAATAAAGGAAAAGGAACAGAAACCTAAGAGACCTGAGGGACACAGCAGAGTACAACTTTTCATACCCAAAATCCAAATCCCAGGGTGAAAAGGGAGAAAGAGGCAGGTGGAATATTTAAGGAAGTCAAGGCTGAACACACTGAAGTTTGGATGAAAGATAGGACACACCCAACAAGCTCATAACACATAACTTATAGGCACAAAATTCCACTGAATAAGAACAGCAAAGAGGGCTGGAGAGATGGCTCAGTGGTTAAGAGCACTGACTGCTCTTCTAGAGGACCCGGGTTCAATTCCCAGCACCCACATGGCAGCTCACAACTGTCTGAAGATCCAGTTGCAGGGGATCTGACACCTTCACACCAGCGCACATAAAATAAAGTTAAATAAACCATAAAAATATTTAAAAAAAAGAACAGCAAAGAAACAGAAGGTTTTAACCAAGTGTCCAAAGAGATAAGAATGTTTAATTTCAAAACCTAAAACTGGGGGTGGGGGATTATCAACCACAAAAGTAGGAACACAGCTATACACTCTATTAGAATACTAACACTAATCAAATACAGCCACAGAGAAAATCCAGCCAAAACCATAGACAAGCCTACTAATGATGATGCCCCATGGTTCAAGGAGCAATTCCCCCCAAAAACTAAGAGGATCAAAACCAGGACCAATAAAGCATTTGGCCACCTGAAATAAAGGCTAAGCAGTCCTTTGATAACGGCCTAGGTCTTTATCCACCAAAGCAAAGATCAAACAAACAAACTTAGGCACAATGTGTGGGGGAATACGTGTGTAAGTGCTCACGTGTGTGTGCATGAAGATAACCTGGCAGAACTCTTTAAAGAGACAACCAAGCTGCTCCTTCCTGAGGCTTTGCCCAGGTCTACTCTCTAAGGCTGTGGTAAAGTCAATCTGACCTCCCCAAAGTCACTTCCTCCCTGACTTCAGCATGTACCCAGAAAGCTTCCCATGTCTTCTGAGACAAAAACAGAAGTTTTGTTTACCAACGTGTTCGTCGACACCTTGTCCATCCAGACTCTGTTTATCCTTTTTTTTTCTTTTTTTTTTTTTTTTGACAACCTGAGGTTTGACCTTTTTTTTTTTTTTCTTTTCTTAAGAGACAGGGGCTATCATATAGCCCAGGCTAACCTCAAACTCACTGTACCAAGAACATGAATTCCTGATCCTCTTGCCTCTAATTTCCAAATGTTGGGACTGTGGTGCTTTTGCTTTCTGTCAACTCAGAAGGCTACATACTACACAATGGCTATGAGAAGCAAGTATTCAGCTGTGACTTTAAACAAACAAGACCTCTCTCAGAGGAATGGTGTGAGATCTAAAACAAGAACAGAAAAAGCATCCTTCAGACGTTCCATGTTAGTTCCATCTTCACACAGGTTCCAGAGGCCCTGTCCCCCTTATCGGACATGATACTTCCCCCATCAGGAGACAGTACAAGGTGCCCCTGGCACAAGAAGAAGCTTCAGGGAGGTTCAGTTCACATGGAGACACTGCAGGGCAGGAGGACAGCTCCCCACAGAGAGATAATGGGCTAATTTATTCCACATCATGTTGTAAACAACAGCTTGACACTATGACACCAATAATACTGTTATCCTTACTCCAGGTGGTGGGATCAGTGCAGTCTAACGTCCTGAAATATGGCGCAACACATACAAGCTGGCCCCACTGAAGAAACCCGAAGAGAAACAGCACCGGCTCAGGTTCCATGGCACAGAAAGTTGTAGAGCTTCACTCAATGGGTTTCCACAATGATCCATCTGCACAGACCTGCTGATCTCACGGAACGGGCCAAACCAACACATGGGCTAAGGAAACTGCCCCCGCCCCCCGCTTCCCAAAGTCTGTGTCTCCTTTCTGATAAAACAGTGTGACTCTGCCACACCACTGCTCCTGACAAAGAGGCAGTCCTAGCTACACAAACAGTCACCATATAGCAACACCTTGGAGCCGGTTCAGACTTCTTCCTTGGCGATCAGGGATGAAAAACCAAGCCATGATGAAATGACTGACATTCTACAACTACAATAGTAATTGTGTTTTAAAAAGAGGAAAGACTAAAATAAAAAATGATGAGTATATGAGGAAAGTGGAGCTGATGGGAAGGTATAGCGATGCAGCCACGTTATAAGAATCTGACTTGTTTCTTAGACGAACCAGCATTTCCACTCCCAGGTCTACATCCAAGACAAATGATAACACATGTCTACACAAACACTCAAACAAATGCTCACTACAGCATTACTCAAAAAGTCAAAGGGTGGAGGCAACCTAAATGGTTACTTAAACAGATAAGACTAAGCAAAAAGCAGTCCTTCCATGCAGTGGAATCCCTGTCAGCAGTAAAAAGGACGAAGCACCACCACACAGTGACCACCAGAAAATTACGTGATGTTCAGACACAAAAAACAAACATCAAGGTCTGTTTACATGAAATGCCTGAAAGGGCAGAACAGCTAAGAGGAGACCTGAGATTGCCTAGGGCTGGGTAGTAGGGTGGGAGCGGCTGCTCAGCGCAGGACTCCAGCCTAAGGCAATGAGAATGTTCTGAGGTTAAATTACGTGATGGTTGCACAACTCCAGTATGTCAGAGACCACCATAAACTGTAAATGGGTAGACGATACAGGATGCGATTTATTGCATTTTTAAAAGCAGAAGGGGTAACTAGAACACAGCTCTAGAGGGACTCCCTTGTGTTCCAGTGCTGAAACTACAGCTTGGCATCAGTGACATGAAACCCACAGGATTCCTGTGTCTTACTCTAGACCACCCATTCTCAACCTGTGGGTTATAACCCCTTTGGGGGTCAAATGACCCTTTCATAGGGATGGCATATCAGATATTCTGCATATCAGGTATTTACATTACAACTTATAACAGTAACAAAATTATAGCTATGAAGAAGTAACGAAATAATTTTATGGTTGGGGATCACCACAACGTGAAGAACTGTATAAAGGGCTACAGCATTTTAAGAAGGTTGAGAACCACTGCTCTACACGAAAGCCACACCCTGCACAATCTCTGCAGCACACTTTCAGAAAGGATCTCCGTCCTTTGTGCCCCTTTCCCTTCCCCTCACAGGTCCTTCCTTCCAGACAGCGGCGCAGGCCTTATTCTGACTCCACCTCACCAGGACCCAACAAGCAGCCTTGGCACGGCACTGTGCCCCGTCCTGAGGTCAGCTCCACTGCTGCCACAGCTGTGTCATCGATCAGGACACTGTCACTGCAGGTCACACAATACACTGTGGAGGCACCAAGTGCTATGTCTTCAGGAGCTCTCAATGGGTGACAGTACCCCCGAGAGAGAAAAACCGTTCTAGAGACAAGTAAACCAAATATGACCAGGGTCCACGACCCTCCAAATCCGCACAACAGAGTATATGCAGCATGCAGCTACAACAGGCTAAAGAGGTAATTAGTAAATTATAAAGGCTGGCGTGAGACAGAAGCCTGAGGAACATGCATATACCATGCATGCCCTTCCCCAGAAGCACTGGTGTCCATGGATAGCCACACTGAGGAACCCCACCAAGATTCAGCAGCCCTAAGGATGCAGATCCATGCGCTTCAGTTACTCACCCTCTGAGAGTCTCGATGGCAGCAACAGGCCTCGTCTCCCCAGTTCCGCCAATGCCAGACATCCGCCATGCCATGCCTTATCCGTCTCCTGAAAACTAAGACCACAGTTCAACAGTCAACTCCAGATTGAAAGTCCGCACTTTTGCAAGGAACACAAGTTAATCCATATTCTGGGCCCATGAGCCTTATTAAAACCATGACTTCTTGGTTAAACAACGAAGACACTCAAACCTAATACGAAGGGAACTGCCACATCAATACTACTCTTGACATCACCCAATGATAATGAAAGGACTTAGGTCAGCTCAAGACCAATCCGGAGACATTCCACCATCTTCAGCATCAAACCCAGGCTGTCTGACCTACATGATGTCCTGCCACCGTGGCCACAATGTTCTAACCTCACCCACTCTGATCAGACAGTAGAGAGTCAAGAGATTCCACCCAATTTAGAGGTCATTAGTAGAAAAGGAACAGGAGGACGCCTTTACATGGCACCCACTGTTACCTCAGTGATCACGTTCAAGATTTAAAAAGAGATTAAAGAAGATGGCCATCACGTCACATGCTCTAATCCCAGTACCTGGGAAGTGGAGGCAGGAAGGTCAGAAGTGTAAGGCCATCTCAACTACGCAAGTTCAAGGCTAGACTGCTGAGATACATAAGATTCCATCTCAAAACAAAGAAAAGAAAGAGCATTTAAAGACTTTTTCAAAGGCATGGAGGTATCAAGTCTGGCTATGTTCCCAGACTAATGGCATAATAGTAAATTAAACCAAAAGAGCTATCGAAATGGTGTCACGTTCCAGGCTGCCTGCTTAAATTGCATATGAAGGACAAATATGCTCAAGTAAAGTTGATCATCATGGTTTCAAACTGAGCACAGAGACGTAAAGGCAATCAATATGAATATATTATATTAGTTTAAAAATAGTTTAAAAAATTAAGTAAAATTTTCTTCTCCAAGATCATTCCAGTGGGTAAGACAGAGCAAAGCACGGTGTCTTGATTTCTCCTCCAAGTGGGCACAGCATCCGTGCCCCAGAGAGGAAATGGCTTTCTCCTTGCCCTCATCTGTCCCATGAGTGATCAGGGCTCGTTTGCTTCATCACGGACCTTTTTACGGGGGAAAGAATTCCTGGAAAAAGAACTAAATATGCATTTCTGCACTGGTCTATTAACTTCTGCAGGATCTATGATATCTGGCAAGTAGGCTCAAGCAATCCTCCTACCTCAGCCTCCAAGTAGCTGGGCGTACGAGAACCCAATTTTGCACCCGAATGAAATAGGGTCTCACAAGCAACATTTTATATTTAAGATCAATGTGTCTGGGTACTCAGAAGTTCTCTTCAGGGTGTGGCCTGTTGTAACTACAACATGAGTGACTGTCTCAGACTGGTCAGGGTCGCTCTGAAGTTTCTGTATTTTGTTGCCAACATTAACATGAAAATGCACATCACAAAAACAGCAAAACAAGTGACAGGCTTTTACCTATTCTGCCTGAATTCATTTGACAGCAAAGAAATGTGTAGGAAAATCATCACTAAAATGTACACCCAGCTGCTTTGTACACGAACTACGAAGAGACAAAAAGAAGTCACTGATGTCTACAAGATGGACACAGCATGGGCCTTCATGAGCTGTCAGACACAGCTGTCCTCCTACTCACCACCACCACTAATGACTCACCCATAATTACCATTTCTTAATGTGCCAGGTGTCTTACCAGGTGTCTGCTCAGCGGCTATGCGATCATTTCAAATCTTGGGTTTTTGGTTTTATTTGTTTAGACAGGGTCTCATGGACCCAAGCTGGCCTCAAACTCGTTACATAGCTGAAGTTGGCCTCCTACCTCTACCTCTCAAATGCTGGGATTATAGGAGTATGCCACCACACCTGGTTCCATTTCCAAATCTTTATGTTCCTCAGGATTTCAAACGGAGAGAGACGCTTCCTCACACTTTTATGAGGATTACCATCAGAGTGTACCTGATACAGTATAATGCAATAATGACTCAAACACAAGTAAACTAACTTCATTTCTAAACTACAAGTGTGTCACTATGGCTCCAGGCAGGCAGGGCCTGAGATGCTGCTATCACCACTACATACCCGTGTCTGAGAAAATCCAACCTCCACACAACAAGGGCAAAGAAACAGACTTTGGCCAAGTGCTAAGTGCACACTCTTATCTCAAATCTGAGCCTAAGCTCCCAAACCTAGGGATCCAGACAGACAAAGCACAAAATGTTGAGATGCCGTTAAGTGGGGTGGAAGAAAACGCTGGGAGACACAGGTCTCTGTACAGACTCAACATCCTGACCCTTCCATCAGCATGCAATGTGAGCTAAGAATTCAAGAGCAGTAACACCCTTTCTGTCTCCAGAACACAAAGAAACAGGATACACTTTTGTATCTGCCATCTATTTAAAAAAAGAAAAACAGACCCATAAGAAGGTTAAATGAGCTAGGCTCCAACATTAGACCAAGACTGCAGCCAGGAAGAAGGACACAGTCGGGAGAAGCAGTACACACCAGAACCCTGCAGCTCTCAAAGAGAATGGGCTAAGAATGCCAGAGAGACTGGAGGCAAGAGAGGGTAGAAGTTCCAGGAGGGTGGGGGGAAGGTACACCTGCATTAAAAAGTTCTAGGTGACCGGAGGGAATGTGCAGAAACACCCTAAGAGGGATGGGCAAAACAGTGCTTGGAACTCTGCAAAAGCTAGAAAATGATGGAATCCAACCCTTCCTAAACTTCTGCTCACATGGAGAGCAAAAAAGGCCTTAGCTGTCCTCAGAAGCCAGTAAATACTGGTACTAAGTTCATGGCATCACCAGCACACCATCTTGTGACCTCCAGAAGGAGCTAAAGGGACAAAGTCTATAACAAATCTAGAGAATCTTGAGAAAAGAAGCTATACACAGTATCTTCTCTCCACACTCCACACAACCATCCCAGTAAGAATGTTTTCTGCTAGTACTTCCACTACATATACCATCCGTGTAAAACCGTCTCTGACACGCGATCTCCTGCAGTTTCCACTACATATACCGTCAGTGTAAAGCTGTCACTGACACGCAATCTCCTGCAAACTGCCTCTAAACAGCCCCAGGCGAAATGAAGAAGGGCCCACTCCAGAAGGAAGTCGATTTTAGCTGTTGGTTGGCCATCTCTAAAGACATAAGGAGAAAGCACTGGAGCACCCAAAGTGCTGATAACATACCTCCTGCCAGAATAGCAGGCCCAGAACGGTACTACCAACAAAGGGCTGTGAAGAAGGAGTGTCTGGACAGGCTTATGCCCCTGCTCAACTCTCTACTTCCAAAGCCCAGGAAGAATCCATCACACTCAGAATAGTAATCATTAGGAAGGAAACAAAACCGATGCTTCTGTCTATGAGTACACAGTATCAGTCTATGACCCAAGGATCACACCCACCTAATAAGCCACGTTATTAGACCATGCCCCCACACACCCAGAATGTCCTGAGAGGCTAAACTCCAATCCATTACAATGCAACTCCAAATCCAGGCCTCAGACACTCAAGAGTCTTAGTGTCCACTCTGGCTAGTAGCAACATGAAGCCTATATATTCAGAACGTTCCTTCATTCTATGAAGCTCTGCCCATCTGCAGTAAAAATGCAAAACCTACACTTGAAGGTGAAGACCTACATTTGCATGGGTTCAACACTGACATTTCTTTCTAAATGTTTTAGATATATAATGATGCTGAAAAGAACAACGTATCTGATAACTTAAGTTTTCAAGTTTAACTTGAAAAGGGAAAAATAAGCTTTGGGGTTCTAACAAACAGCACAATTGAAAGAAAATACACTAGTATACAAGAGCAAAAAGCCACAAGGAATAACCTACCTGAAGCAGTCCAACACAGACCCCACCACATCATCTGCCAGCTCTCTGGGAAGCCTTCCAGCCATTCTACCAATCCTGAAAAAGAAAAGCAAGAGTTTATCTGTTATATATACGACCATCTTGACTAAATCTCCCATTCCCCGGAGGACAGAAAGCCTCAAATACTGCTCAGCAACAATGCCAAGGACAGGGCAGGTGACTTTTTGGACATGTGAACAGGGTGTGTGGTCACCTCTCCTCAAAGTAATATAGACACTTGAACTCATCACTGATAACAACCTCCAGTACTAGAAGGCTGCAAAAGCCAACCTAGGCCCTCTCACCTATACACTGTCCCATTCCCACAAAAGGCTAGTCCAGGCCCTGCACAGAGGAAAGCAGAGACCTGAAGTCAGGTCCAAGGGAAGGCTCATCCCAGCATGTCTCACTGTGCATTTGTCTATCCCTCCCAGCCAGCCAGACTTCAGGCCAAGAACATCTACTATGGACATAAATTCCCAGGGAAGCCCCCTTCAGTCTGTGGAAAGCTTCCTGTCTGTGATGTCAGGGGAACCTGTGAGCCGGAAACAGCACTGCCTCACTCTATTTTTACCATATAGAATCTTTTCAACAACCTAACATGTAACTTATAGAAACCAACTATTACTAATATTGGCTTCACACCACTTTAGGGAGCTTAAATTTAACCTCAGAGTTTCTCTTTAAATTTTTGGGTTTTTGAGACAGGGTCTCACTATGTAGCTCTGGCAGCCCTGGAACTTCCTACAGAGATCAGGCTGGCTTTGAACTCACAGCAATCTGCCTGCCTCTGCCTCCCAAATGCTGGAATTACCATTCCCAGCCAGTAATTATCTTTAAATGTACAGTATATAAAACAATAGCTCTATCACTTGAAAACCTACAAACTATTTACAACTCTCAAAGGCCATGCAAAGTTTTAAGGAACACTGACTTAGACACACCTGCCCCTCACCGCTGGCACTCAGCACTTGTCCTCACTCGGCTTTTATACATACCCTTTGGCTGCAGACCACCGCACCACAGTGTCCTTGTCCTTCAGCCCAGTGAGTAGCTGCTCTGCAAGAACCAGGCACACACCATCAGCCTACATAAAACCTTAATCCTCTTGCTTATATGTAAACTATTCCACCAATCCTGTACTCTACTCCAAAGCATACACTGTGCGAATTATGCTGAGAATCTTAACTTTAGCCAGCCGCGGTTACAGCACTTGGCAAGCTGAGGAAGGAGGAAATCAGTTTGGAAACCCTAGCACTCAGGAGGCCAAGGCAGGCAGATCGCTACTGAGTTCAAAGCCAGCCTGGTCTATATAGAGTTCCAGACCAGTTGGGCGACACGGTAAGACCATTTCTCTAAAAAGTAAGAGTCTTAATTGTTTTCTTTTTTTTTTTTCCACATTAGTGGAAGGACGGGCATGACGTGGGCATGATGTGGGCATGCTACTGCATGAACGTAGAGACCAGAGAACAACTTCTAGGAGCTGGTTCTCTCCTTCCACCACTTAAGTTCCAGGAATCAAACTTGAGTTTCCCTTTACCCACTGAGCCATCTTGTACGCCCAAGAGGTCTTAGTTTTATTTTATATGTTATAATATATGAGTGTATTGTCTGCATGTATGTATATGGACAATGTGCATGCCTGGTACCTGCAGAAGTCAAGAGGGGGCCAGATCCCCTGGAGCTAGAATAACAGATGATTGTGAGCCATCTTGTAAGTACTAGGAACCAAACCAGCAAGAGTTCTGACAGCTGAGCTATCTCTCCAATCCTGAGTCTTCATTTTAGTTACAAAGAAAGCACTTCTTCCCTGCTTTTAAACAACCACAGAAAAGGGCATTTCTGTCACTTCCTAACAAAAATCAGCAGGGAGCAAGCTGCCTCCTCAGGTAAAGGCCTCAGTGCGCTAGAGAGGTCAAAAGAAACCAGAAACATCTGGGAAGGCTCCCACAAAGGAAGATGAGATCTTTGGGAACTAGCCCAGAGGCAGTCAGAAGGCTATCCCAGGTCACACAGCCCTCCAAGCACAGTATGGTCCAAACACTGGTCGTAGGGCAAACCCCAGAAGAACTGACATGGACAAATAGCTAACGGTTGGGGGTGGGAAGAAACAAATCAGCAGATTGGGTGGTCTTTGGGGGAGCAGAGCGTAAAGTAACATGCCTAAGGCGGGTAGGGAGGCAATAACAGAGACGGAGCATCCTGTGTCTACGGAGTTCAAGGGAGTTTAGAGGGACCCAGGATAGGTCTTGTGCCACAGCAACTAGGGAAGAGAATCTAAGTGGGGAGGGGTTGTCCAAGAAAAGACCAAATACATGTGAGTGCAGGCCACAGAAACACCACTCCAGAGGTCAAGGAGACGACACAGACAGCAGGGATAGACAAGTCTGGGGGAAAACCTGTCCTGAAGAATGAGTGGACAGAACGCAGCAAGGGAAATGATCGCATGGCTCTGTACCTCCCGCCAGGATCCTCCCAGGAAGTGGAGGCTGAGGATCACACTCCAGCCAGCATCAGTAGTAAGGAAGGGAGAGTGAGGAGATAGCAGTGAACCTGAGGCTGGGCACAGTAAAGGGTGGACTGGGAACCCTGGGTCAAGATTCCTGATAAGTGTGGAGGCCTACAGTAATCTGAGATGATTGAGAGCATGCTCGGACAAGACAAGAGGATAAAGGCTGGAGAGATGAGTCCCATGCTCGGACAAGAGGAAAAGGCTGGAGACATGAGTCCTATGCTCGGACAAGAGGATAAAGGCTGGAGAGATGAGTCCCATGCTCGGACAAGACAAGAGGAAAAGGCTGGAGACATGAGTCCCATGCTCGGACAAGACAAGAGGAAAAGGCTGGAGACATGAGTCCCATGCTCGGACAAGACAAGAGGAAAAGGCTGGAGACATGAGTCCCATGCTCAGACAAGACAAGAAGAAAAGGCTGGAGACATGAGTCCCACGTTCCAAATCTGTTTTCCTGGGAACCCTGATTCCCTGAAGACAATCAGGGAGAACAACTTAGGGGTCAGGGTGTATGAAGGCAGCGTGGAGGGGTGAAGGGACAGAGGGAAGTTGGCGCTGCTAGAGCGAGTGTCCACGGAGAGGTCAGTCAGGGACCATATGCCAGGTGAGGAAGGGAGAAGGGGAGGGCAAACAGAAGAAAAGCACAGACACGCTGGAGATGAGGCATGCGTGACACATGCTGAGGCTCCACTTACCTATCACGCTCTCCACCCCCTCTGGGACATCATAGTCTTCATCACCATCAGAAGTTAAGCTATCAGACTGCGGCTTCTGCTCACTCTTACCGGGGGCACTGAGCTGCAGGTTGGCAGCCAAAGACCGAGAGCCACGCTGATACCTATGCAGGACAAAACAATCTCAGGCTGGTAGGCACAGCCTGACCCTAAAAGCAAGTTGTTTGGTAAGTGAAGTCATCAACTTAGCATCCCTCAAAATCATACATGATGCCTGAAAAAAATCTCACACACCATACAGACTGGGGGAAAAAGAAGACTACTGATGTAATACAAGCCTCAAAGAAAGTCAGCCTAGAGCAGACGCATGCCCTAACTCTGAAGAGCCATCCATAACAAAGTCTGAAGGCAGAAGGCAATGGCAAAGCCTCGCCACAGGGTACACATGAAAGACATCAGAGCCTCACCCTTGTTCACAAGCAAATGGCTGCCTTCTCAGCAGCTTGGCATTCTGGCCTCTGGCCTCAGCCCTCAGCCCAGGCCACAGGGCCCACTCCTTACCTATGCACCAACTGCAGCTCTGAACAGATCTCCCAGTTCCCTGGGGAACAAGAAAAAGGGAACCAACAATAATGTGGTTCATGGACACCACTCACCCACCATCACCTATCTGGCTCTGACCAAGCAACTCCCTTCTAAGAGTGGGCATGCCAGAGTAATGAAAGCCCACCTCCAAAGGGAATTCAAACAAGAAACGTAGATTCTGTCTGAATCTCTGAGACACACTTGGGCCGAGGCAGGGCGCTCTCCTCCCCGACACAGAATCACAGCTGTGCACCACCTCTACCTCTGCCTCACAGGCACTGCCAAGACTGCAGCAAACACACAGCACAGTGCTAAGCAGGTCACTAGACGGGCACGAGCTGTGAGAACGAACACAAAACACACACACAATCTCCCTCACGTGCTCGGCCATTCCCACAATGAGCAAGGGCAGGATAGGACCCAGAGAGAAGATCAGGGGAAAGTGCACAGAGTACTCAGCACTCGGGGGATTGTAGGGTCACTGGCTATCGGGTCCAGCAGAAGACCAGAAGTGCCAGCTCTCACCTAAGCAAAACCTGTGTACAGAAGAGAGAGCTGCATCCTCAGAGAAGAGCTGAAATGAACTAACAAAACTAAAGCCAACACAAGACAGGAAAGTAGATACACCCAGCACTCCACAGCCGCTGAAGACCAAACTTCACCACCTGCACTGGGAAAAAACCTTTAGAGAGTAGTGCTAGGAGATCTAACAAGAACCTGGAAAGAGAGAGAGAGAGAACAGGAAACCAGACACAGTAGTTCAAGCCTATAACCCCAGCACTAGACAGATAGAGACAGAAAAATCAGGAAGTCAAGGTCATCCAAAGAGCAAATTCAAGGTCAGTCTGGGTTACATGAGACCCTTTCCCTGCAAAAGTAGGGAGGGGGATATTGAAATAAAAGAGAAAAAGCAAGAGAAAACAAATAGCAAGAAGGTGAATTTAAAATCCAATCATCAGTCAGTCATGGTGGCTCACTCCTTTGATCCCAGCACTCAGAAGGCAGAAACAGAAGGATCTCTATGAGTTTGAGGACAGACTGGTCTACAGAGAAAGTTCGAGGACAGAAAGGGCTAGGGCTACATATACAGGCTCCGTCTCAAACAAAACAAAACAAACACCAAATCATACTTTGGTCTGGTTTTTTTTTTTTTTTAAGCGACAGAGTCTTACTATGCAGCTCTGGCAGGCCTGGAATTCAGCACGTAGAACAGGCCAGCCTTAAACATTCCTCTTACCTCACAGAGTGCTAGGATTATGAATGTGCCACCAAGCCCAGCAAAACCTAATTCTATTAATAACTACATTATTACGTGTGCAAAAACAGAGGCAAAATAATGGTAATACTGAATTATTTTCTTAAACTAAGCTTCTTAGTAGCTGTGAGCATTAACTGAACACACCTGGTGCGTCTCTGAGGCCACGCCTGGACACACAGACCAGCTCTAGCATAGGTGAGTCCTGTCCAATCAGCTGACAGCCTGGGCAAAACAGAAGGCTGCCTCGCCCACCTGCCGGCCTCTGGCTAGGTCACAGGCTCCTCCTGAGTCTCCAGACCTTAGGTTTCACCAGCTCCCATACTGTGCTCAAATCCTGCTGTTTCTTTGGAGATTTTCCATGGGGTCTGAGAACAGATCACTAGAATGTGGCCTACTAAACAGCCTGAGAGTGAAGTGCACACTGAACATGCGGGGATATTTCAGTTAGACATCTCTAAAGCCTAACATACTTCTCTGGAATTCACCACACTTTTGGAAGAAGTTTTAATGAGACTTAAATAATTTTTCTCAAATCACACACGCTGATAATTGTGTGCAGCTCAGTGGTAGAGCGCTCGCATTATTATTATTATTATTATTAATAGCAACACCACCAACACCTTCTAGACATGATGGCACATGCCTAGGATCCCAGTCCTTGGAAGAAGAAGAGGAGTGTGATTCAAGGCTAGCCTGGGCTACAAAACAAGCCTGTCTAAAAAAAAAATCCCAACAACTCAATATACTGTGAGGATATTAGAAGATATTATATCTACCAGCAAGAAAAGACACTTTCATTTCTGAACAAACCTTCCAAAGTGAGCCAAGTTTTCTCTGAGAGGTGACTGACCAGAAAGCTCTCCCCCAAGAGCCCAAGAGCCCAAACCAACACCTTGGAGGTACACCTGAGCAGTTAGGGAAAAGCAGAGCAAGCTTCTCCCATTACCACTCTAGCTTCAGCTGTTCTGCTGAAGATACTGAGTCAGAAAAATAGCCAAAAGACAAACTATTCCTTCAAAACCAGAAACACTCAGACACCAAAGGGAAAACCAAAGCAGAAGACATTGTTTGCTGTTCAG
This sequence comes from Ondatra zibethicus, assembly GCA_004026605.1. NCBI lineage: Eukaryota > Metazoa > Chordata > Mammalia > Rodentia > Cricetidae > Ondatra > Ondatra zibethicus. Next base: position 298,122 of record PVIU01000507.1, read on the forward strand.
CCCACGCAGCCCTCTCCTCTTGCAATAAAAACAAGGTCACAAGCCTAACTTACCTCCATGTGGCCACCTTTGGCTTCAGGAAAGTCAGCCCCAGCCTCTGGACGAGCTTCACGCCGAGCTTCCGCAGCAAGGTCTGGTTGCTCTCGGGGAGTCTGCATCCATCAAGGCACTGGAGCACAGTGTTGGCTGCAGACGAGAACATGGAACTCAATGCCGCAGGAGGTGGCATGCACCCCTGAAATCAGTCAATCCCACGGGCCCAAGGGAGGTGGTAGATAATTCACACTGAATCCCTGAGCAAGACCTCTTTCTTCCCAAGTTATCTGCCAAGAATTGCTAGAGTGAAGCCTCTTTATTGTCCTAACCATGCAACAAAAAGTAGAAAAGGCCCAGTGCATAGGAGAAGCCATCTTGCTGCAAGCAATCATGCAGGGCCTGAGGGACACTCAGGCACAAGTGTGGGCAAAAAAAGGTCATTCAAATTTACCAGTGCTTGTAGGGTTTGTTTTATGCGAGGAGTGCTCATTCAGCACTGCGCTAGAAAGGAGGCAATGCTGACGCAGGACACTGAGCCCCAAGGGAGCATAATAGGACGATCTCTTACATGAGACCCTGGGTTGCATAGGCATCCAGGGAACTAATGTGGGACAGAGTATGATAATGGCATTCTATAGACAAAACTAAAGCCTAGGACAGAAGCACAGGGCTAGGCCTCAGAGATGGGCTGGAAGTAAACTAGAAAAGACAGAGATCAATCACATAAGGGTGAGGAGGAAAGAAGACAGAGTGGGAGGGAGCCGGGCAAAAAGCAAAGAAACAGGACTGGATGACAACAGAAGTGAGGAAGGGATGAGAGGATGGGGAAAGGGTGCGAGGCCGCAGGAAGGGAGGGAGGATGAGTCGATGGGAGGAAGACGATGGACGGGTAACAAAAAGATGGGACGTGATGAAAAGGAGGGAGCACGGGGAGGGGAAATGAAAGGACAGGGAGGAAGAAGAAGGAATGACGTAATGGAGTGATGGGGAGGGAATCAGGACAAGACAAGGGAAAGAGAGGATACGATAAAGGAGAAATGGGGTGGCAGGGAAGAGGGAAGAGCTGAAGCAATGAGGAAGGGGAAGGGAGTGACAGGGATGAGAAATGAGAGGAAAGGAAAGAGGGCGGTGCTGAACCAAAGGAATGAGCGAGGAGGGAAGGTGGAGCCAATGGAGTGGGATATGGGAGGATGGAAAGGGGCGGATAAGGCGACAGGAAGAGGGGATGAGGGGATGGGGAGGAAATAAATGATAAGAAGGCATGAAGGGGAGGGGAGGGGATAAAAATGATGGAGAGGAAGGATGAGGTGGTGGAGGACGAGGCAAAGGGGGTGGTGAGAGATGAGGTGTTGAGGAGGGGAATGAGGTGACAACTGATGGGGAGGGGGTAATGGGGAGAGGATAAGGGGGAGGGGCATGAAGGAGAAATGAAATGGTGAGGGTGAGAGGGTCAGAGCAATGAGCATAAGGGATGACGCACGGGGAAAGGTGCTAAGATGGTATGGAGGGGAATGAAGCAATGGGGGACGGTGCCATGGGAAAACAAAGCAGCTATACGGTCCCAGGTGACCTTAGGACCAAGGCTACTATGACCAGGCCCCTCCAGGATTAAGTCAGGGCACTTAGAGCATTGCAAAACCCAGCTCTTCACTACAGAGCCTTTAGAAATTTCCTATATTTCAAATAAGTAGTGGAATAGTTTATCATAGTTATATTAAAGAACACAAAACAGAAAGTCAAAGAACTGACAGTGTCCAAATATACAAAGCTACAGGTTCATGCTTGAGTAAAAGTGTTACAGAAGCACCCAGACTCACAGCAGTATGTTTATTCTGTTATAATACTGTTACATGTACTGTTACAATACTGTTTTATATATATATATTACTGTTAAATATACATACACACACTGTTATATATACTGTGTCACAGAAGCACACAAACTCACAGCAGCATGTTTATACTGTTCTTTAAATTAATCTCACCATAGGGCAGACAATCTTCACGTTTTCCATGCTTAAATATTTGAGCCTGAAAAAATAATATACTTTAAATACAGTTCTAAGTTTAAAATGTACACAAGTTATCAGAACAAACTCATTACATCTTCCAGAATATTTGCTGAGCATACACTTGTGGAATATTCCTTTATACCACGTGAATATATGTCAGAAGCTGACTGGCCCACAGCTGCACGGGGTAAGGTTGGTCAGGTGGGAGAACCAGACTAAGAGGATGTTAGGAAGAAGAGGACAAAGTCCACACTGAGCCACATGGCTGAGCATAGATTTAGAAATATGGGCTAATGCAGTTAGCTAACAACAAGCCTTAGCTATTGGACAAGCATTTATAATTAATAAGAAGTATCTGTGTGGTTATTTGGGAACTGGCTGGCTGGACAGAAAAGTCCGCCTACATACACCATCAAACACCAGGTGAAGAAAGTCAGTTCATGCTAGAGGGAAGTTTAGAAAAGGAATCTTCCAACAGGTCTGCTCATAGCAAGAGCACACTAATGGAGTCCAGCCCTCCAAGGGGCTCAGATCCTAACCTGCAGTACGTTCAGACTGACCTAAAAAGAGGTGCAAAGTCTCATCATTGTCATCTGTGTACAGACTGAGAGTTGTAGACCAGAGGATCCACACAAAGGCGAGAAGCCACGGAAGTCTTTCCTCCTCTCTCACCACCTTAGCTAACGTCACCTTGCACAGAACAGTCTTCTACCCTCTGCCACGGCTTACCTCTGGATCTAGCACCTCCCAACTCACCCTCCCTGTGACGGCAGCCGCACGGCAATGCAGACCCTGTACACAGTGCTAGAATTTGGAGGGCAGCAGCAGACAACTATCTGACTTCATCAGAACTAAGTCTTTCTCACTAGCATACTCGCTAGACTATTGGCGCTTACCAGAACACTGGCCCTTCAGTTACAACACTGATCCTGATCTCCTGGAATCTGTTCCTGACTTCTAAACACGCATTATATCAAGCATGCACCAACATTCACTCACACACACACACACACACACACAGCACACACACATGAATAATTTTTTTAATAACACTGACCCTCACTGAAACACTGGTCCTCACTAGAATTCTGGTACTTCTCACTGGAACACCTGTTCTCTTTCACTAGAGCACTGGTGCCACACTGATTCCACACATTTACACACATGCAAAGCACAAGCGGACGTGGTGGTTCATGCCTATAATCCTAGCACTTGAGAGACAGAGACAAGAGGATCATCATCAGCTCACAGCCACCCTGGTCTACACAGCAAGTTCCAAGGTATCCAGAGCTACACAGGAAGAACCCTGTCCCAAGAAACAAACAGGCAAATAAAACATGACCATAAACACATGCAGACACACAAGTTATAAGCATTTAAAACTGTCATAAGCCCATGCGATGGCATATAACAACACATACACATATGCACCAAAAGCAAAATCAGCTCCAATCAGTGTCTAGTCATCTGCATTGGACTCTTCCTGCTAGTCGTCACAGGCATACACAAACATCACACACACACACACACACACACACACACACACCCACACGTATAAGCATCCACACAAACACATGCACACACACGTATAAGCATACACACACACACACAATGTAGACACACGTGTATAAGCATCCACAGAACACACACACATTTAAACATAAAATCCAGGTCCTGATGTCAAGTCCCAGCACCACCCAGTACTATTAATAGAACCCAGGAGTCTGCTGCTTGTTGACTCCCCAGACTGCGAGCCGCTCAAGCAGAACCGGCAGTGACAATGGGGAGTCTCCCCTGAATCTGTCCCGACAAGGGTCCTGCGGCACGGGCTGTGCCAGGCACTAGAGCAGAGGTAAGCTCTAGTGTCTAAGCTCGGTGGGTGGGCTAAGGCAACCCAGCTGCTTCAGCCACCCCCCCCCCGGAACTGTGACCAACCAACCACAGATTCAAAATGCTGGCAGTCACAACCCCTTAGCAGAAATCACATTATCTGCCTTCGGCTCTTTCCGCCAGCTCAACCCCAGTCCATGAGTGATCGTCCAAGACAGAAGTCCCCATAACTTTACTTCACTCTAGAGACCCAACAACCACAGACGGCATCACTTCAACACAGTGCAAATGAATGGCAACCCAGGACTTAGGCCCTTAACTGTCAACTCTGAAACACCATGTCATATCTTAGAAAATCATTCCCAAACTACTCAGTGAACTTGGGTTCATAATAAGGGAGTCATCTGGAGCACTCCACTGCTTCCTTGAACCTGAAGAGGCCTCAGAGGGGTGTCTCCAAGAAAAGCTTTAGTTTGGGCAGGCCAGAAGGAACCTGCCAGTAGACCCTAGGGCCCTGCACGTTCCCACTCACTATACCTGCCGCACTCAGCCACCACACACAACACAAGCACTATACACTGTAACTTTGGAGCTGGTCTGGCACCCGGAGTAAAAAAGGAGAAGAGCATGGCCCTGCTGGCTACCCTGACCACCATCTGGGACAGAGGCTAACTGCACCCTGCCACCCACCTGTCCACCCACCTATCTCACAGCACATAAAAGCCAGCCCAGGTCTGCAAACTGTGAACTCAAACAGTTCAGACCCAGATCATAAATCGTATGGGGGATAATACAGAAGTTTGACCCTTTTCACTTTTAAAAAGTTAGGTCAAGCTTCACATGAATAATCAACTTTCACCTCTAAACTTTCACCATTACACTGCTGTGTGTCCCTTAATACTACAGAATGCCACTCCCAGCAGGCTCTAGGGGCCTTATCTTCCCCGGCTCACAGACCCTGGCTGGAAAAGCAAGGCAGAATCCAGGGGCCTGGCCTCAATGCACCTTTAAGAGCTAGCACATCCCAGAATCCCACCAAAGCACCCTTTCATTGATGCACCCACCCAATCAGATGTTCAGCAATCCTGGTTCGTTTCTTGGTCACAGGTTGGGGGAGGGGGAACAGGGCCACCTTTAACAAAGACATCTTACAAAAATAACAAACCCTAAAATGAGTCAGTGTATCTATCTTACAAATACATCTGAACATTATAGGGCCTCATATTTTTATAAAAACCATTCAGGTTTCAATCAGTTTTCAAAGTAGTAGTCAAAACCCTGATAGTCTTTTTTTTTTTTTTAAGATTTATTTATTTATTATACAGCATTCTGTCTGGATGTATGCCCGCAGGCCAGAAGAGGGAGCCAGATCTGATTATAGATGGTTGTGAGCCATCATGTGGTTGCTGGGAATTGAACTCAGGACCTCTGGAAGAGCAGCCAGTGCTCTTAACCTCTGAGCCATCTCTCCAGCCCCGCCCTGATAGTCTTTGGCTTAAAAAAAAAAATTGCTAAAACAAATATTTCAAAACTTTCAAAAACCATGAAACAATTTGCCACCAGATACAGACGGCAGTAAGTCAGAGGCACTTTCCTGAGTCATCTCCTCAGCTGAACAGTACCAGGACAGCAGCACAGAGGTCCACAGCTGTCCATGTGAGGCTTTGTGCCTGTCCAGAAAGCAGCCAGGGGCACAGGCCACAGCCATAAAACAGACAATGGCAACCATGCTTAAAGCATCATGGACCTCAAAGCACCTATACTTCCAAACCATACTGAAATCAGAACTGCTATGTGTGTGTGAGCAACAACTTTGCTGCTTTAAAAAGAAGTTCAGAGGGCATAGCTCAGACCTGGATTCACAGGCCTAACACACACACACACACACACACAAGTAGATAGAGCCGGGCGGTGGTGGCGCACGCCTTTAATCCCAGCACTCGGGAAGCAGAGGCAGACGGATCTCTGTGATTTCGAGACCAGCCTGGTCTACAAGAGCTAGTTCCAGGACAGGCTCCAAAGCTACAGAGAAACCCTGTCTCGAAAAACCAAAAAAAAAAAGAAAAAAGAAAAGAAAAAGAAACTTTTAGCACTCAAGAGAAGGCTCAGCAGTTAAGAGCACTGCTGCTCTTGCAAAGGACCCAAGTTCAGTTCTCAGCACCCACATGACTGCTTACAACCACCTGAAATTCCAGTTCCAGAGGATCCAATACCCTCTTCTGGCCTCCATGGGCACTGCATGCATGTGATGCACATACAGATAAGCAGGCAGAACATTCATATACATATACAGAATTTTTCTAAGAAAACAAAATAAATAAAAACTTTGAGTAGAACTATATCATGTAAAGAATGGAGTTTGTGGTTTAGAATCCTCCCACAAATAAAATCCTAGTAGAAAAATTGGTGACTTCTAGCTAACATTCAAAGAAAAAAATACCACTCTGCACAAACTCTGAGAAAATGCTTGCCAACTGGCTGTATGAGATCACTATTACCCAAACATAGCCAAGACTGCAACAGATAACTACAACCAACACCTATGGAATACAGATATAAAAACCCTTGAGTGGATGTTAGCAAACTGACTCCAAAAGCATATTACAAGGACTTTACACCATAACCAAATGGGGTTTATCCTTCATCTGCAAGAAATGCAAGACTAGTTTAATATCCAGTAATCCATTAATGTGCTATATAGCAAATTAACATAACAACAAATAAAAATACATGATTAGTTTCCTGATGAAAGCTCAATACATTGTAAAGAAGGAGGAGCCTTCTCGACCTTATAAAAGGTAGCTATGGAGGCTGGAGAGATAGTTCAGCAGTTAAAAGTATGTACTGCTCTTCCAGAGGACCCAAGTTCAGTTCCCAACACCCATGTCAGGTGGCTTAAAACCACCTGTAACTACAGGGGTCCAACAGCCTTTTGGTGCCTCCGTAAGCATTATACTCACATGACAAACTCTCATACAAACATACACATATACACATAATTTATGATTTAATATTTTAATATTAAATCTTATAATATTAAATTGTTTGATTAATGTAATAGTTTAATTTAATTCTAAAATAAGAGAGAGCAGAACAGAGGCTAGCAGCGGGGAGGAGGAGAACCAGAGACACACCAGCAGTCACAGGTACAGGAACATGTCATTACCAAGCAGGGTCAGTCCTTGGGCAGCCGGCAGGTTCGGGCCACCACTGACCAGCCTCACCCCATCGCTAGGCCAGTGTCCCGCTGCCACTGCTCCTGCTGCTGCCAGACGCCACTGCTTATGCTGCTCCCCTGCTGAGGGCAGGAAAAAAACGGAGCTGCAGCGCTACACACAGATTGCAAACGTGACGGTGCTTGGGGTATGGGCAGGGTGGCTGGCACCAAGAGTAGAGATGCACTGCAGCCTGGGGCTCTCAAACATCCTGTTCCCAGGCTGTGCTAACATCCATGACCTGTGCTTCTGCTGGACACCGTGTTGACGTCATGATCCATGCTGCCCACAGAGACCATGGTACCATGAGGACCAGGTTGATGTCCAGGATCCAAGCTGTCATTGGAAACTATGTTGATGTCCACAAAATCATTCAGAAGTCATGATCTGTGGTACTGCCAGCTGCTATGGACGAGGAAGCTTCTTTTGCCGTGGTATAGATGACTGCAGACTCATTATTAAGAATGAGAGACATTGAAGGCTTCTGTGACAACCTCTAACCCACTCCAGAAAAAGAAACAGTCCAGACAAGCCACTATTGAAGAGAATCCTTAAAATTTATGATAAAGATGCTGAAATGTGGTCTTCACAGTTGATGGCTTATGGGGGGGGGGAGTGAAGAGGTAAGGACTCAAGTTTTCTTTAAGGGACTGGCCACTGGAAGTTTAGCCATGCTCTCTAATGAGTATATGGGCAACACAGATTGGATTTGGCATTTTGTTTTCAGTTTTTTTTTTTTTTTTTTGAGTGGGGTGTGATGTAGGATTCCCCTCAACATGCTGTGAATATGTTTTATTCCCATTGGTTAATAAAGAAGCTTCTTTGGGCCTATAGCAGGGTAGAATAGAGTAAGGCAAGAATTCCAAGCAGAAATAGAGAAGGAAAGAAGGCCAAGTCAGTGAGACACCATGCAGCTGCCGGAGAAGACAAACGCCTGAACCTTGCCAGTAGGCCACAACCTCATGGTGATGCACAGATTACTAGAGGTGGGTTGATTTAAGATGTAAGAGCTGGCTAGAAATACACTTAAGCTATTGGCCAAACAGTATTGCAATTAATACAGATTTCTATGTGATTATTTCGGGAGCCTGGGCAGCCAGAAAACAAACATGTAGCTTCTGCCAACAGGGGTGGGCCTGGGAAGAATGGAAGGCAAGTATGATTACGGTGCAGTGTATGGGATTCCCAAATAATTCATAAAAATATTATTTAGGGGGAAAATGATCTGTATCTTTTCTAACTTGTTAGGGTAGAATTAAGTCTAATATCTACACTGATTATTATACATCTACCTGGAATGTTCTGTGAAAACTTGTGTAGTCTGCTGACTGAAGTAATTTACTATGCCTCTAATCCCAGAATTTAGGGGGCAGAGGCAGGCGAGAATCTCTGAGTTCCAGGCCAGCAGGTCTACAGAGCTATTGTGGAATATTAGTTTAAGATGTGTTACATTTGTTTATGCTAATATTTGTTTAATGATGCAAAGATGTGTTACATTCTTTTATGTTACATTTGTTTAACTCTGTGAAGCTGTGTTACTGTGTCTGTCTAAAACACCTGATTGGTCTAATAAAGAGCCCAACAGCCAATAGCTGGGTGGGAGAGGGGGACAGGTAAGGCTGCCAGGCAGAGAGAATAAATAGGAGAAAAGGAGAAGAGAAGGAGGGAGAAAGGGAGAGGAAGATGCAAGGACCAGCCAGCCACAGAGTAAGAAGGAAAGAAACATATGTAAAATAGAGAAAGGTAAAGTCCAGAGGCAAAAGGTAAATGGGATAATCTAAGTTAAGAAAAGCAGGCTAAGAAACAAGTCAAACTAAGGCCGAACATTCATAAGTGAGAATAAGCCTCCATGTGTTTATTTGGGAGTTGGGTAGTGGGCACCCAAGGGCAAAGAGTAAAAATAGCCAACTACACAGAGTGAGTTCCAGGACAGCCAGAGCTGTCCCAGGGGTGGGGGCAACTATTCATGAAGCACCCAGGAAAATGAGGGGGAAAAATGAATATGAGATTTTGATTTTTCACATAAAAGGCATCTCCACAACACTTAGGAGGCTGGAGCAAGACAAGGACCACAAGTTTACAGCCAGCATGGGCTATACTTTATTTTTTAAAAAAAATTTTTTTCATTCACTTCAACCTTTCCAATGTTGATCAGTGCTTGCCCTACCCTGGGGAGAATAACTCTCGGCTTCAGAGGAACTTGAGCGCTCACAATGATTCATACACACGCCCCTCTTTTGAGAATGCATAAAATAGGAACTAACATAGAGCCACCTGCTTTTCTCAGAAGCATAGGTAGCACCAAGGCAATTATACCACCAACAGTTTGGAAAAAAACACCTCTCAACAGAGGAGGAGCAACCACGTCTGTTTTTGTTGTTCTAGAAACTAGCTCAGTGCAAGGTGCAAACAAAACGAGTTTCCCAGTAATCATCCTAAACCACGACCGCACCTTTCTAATGCTCCCCACCCAAGCTAGCTTCCCCTCCCTGGGGCATGTTCTCCAAGCCCTGTAAATCACAGGCTGAAGAGCCACACAGAAGCAAGTTCACCCTGCTGCCAAGCAAGAGGTGCTGGTTTGAGGCTCCCTGAAGGCACTGCCAAATTCAAGCCAAGAAAAACAACTCCACCCCGGGCCCTTGGAGAAAGGTCCCTGCACTGGAGCTCAGGTGTGGCTGTCACAGAAATGCAAGGTCTCGAGAAGCTCACCAATCTGGAACGTTGGGAACACTGATGGGCACTAGACCAAACTCAAAGTGCAGCATCAGGGTAGCAGGGTTACCACGAACACTTCACTGGCCTCTCGGAAGGGCACTGATGTACCCAGACCACCTCACAGACGGGACAAGGTGCAGAGCAAACAACGATTCTCCTTGGCTCTGTCCTAACACTAAGAAAGCTCCCCGTCGTGAAAAGCTTAGCAAACCGGCGATGCTAGAACTAGACGGTGCTTTTAAACACGTCACACAGGAAGTCGCCAAAACCCACACAACCAACCCCAGGCTGAGCACCCAAGTCAGGTCCTTGTCTAGGCCAGAGGATCTACCCTCACTGCTTCTCCACCAACGCAAAGGCATTTAGAACAACAGGTCACCCCTGAAGGCCCTTCTTCCAGCACTAGGGGGAAAGAAACGCTTTCCACAAAGTAGAGTCTAGAAAACTGAGGCCTAGCACATCAACTGGCTTATAAAAATAAAAATGAGAAACGTCTTGAAGGGCTCTCTGCTCCAAGAAGAACAGTACATTAGAAAGGGGGTGCTCAGATACAGGGCAGGGCCCAGCCCCAGAAGCACCATCCAAGCCAGAGGCATCACCTGCCCAACAGGCAGATTGCTGAAACTGAAGTCAATCATTGGAATCAGGGACGGTGTTTCCCACCATGCCCTCCGTCACAGACCCAGCTCTTTGAGGGGTCCCACAACCACAGATGCCCTGGGCATTTCTAGTTTGAGTGTCTCCCTAGATGGCTGTGCCTCTGGGCCACTTCTGAACTATGGGATCAGCCCAAATTCTCAGGATATAAACTACCCCCTGGGCAGTTTCAGGTCTGACCATATCCCAGAGGCAAGATTTCCAGGAAAGAGAGTGTTTCCTTACTAGAGAAACAAAGCCCCCTCTTCTAACACATAAATGAAAGAAATTATCCCATTAACAGAAGAATTTCATAAAGTGAAAGCTAAAACATCGAGTTCAGGTTTGTTTGTTCATTTATATGAGACAGAATCTCCCTATACAGCCGGATGACCTCAAACTCATGATCGTCCTGCCTCAGACAAGCATGTGCCAGCACAGCCAGTCCTGGAGAATCAGTTCTTCCCAGCAACAAAAACACAATCACTCACTGCAACCTCCATGATCTGAAAAGAAAACTCACCAATAGGAAAGACCTTAGACAATAGGAAAATGGACCAATGTTAAGGACAGATAACGCCAACCCCTCAAGTCTGTGTTTTTTAAGTAAAAATAACCATTCCTCAATAACGAGGGGATGTAGGAGAGTGTGGTAGCAGTCCTCCCACAGAGAGCCCAGGACTGAGGGTAGCCCACCACCACGGAGCTTTCCAGGCTCAAAGGCAGGAGCCATGGGCACATGGAGGAATGCCCAGTGTGGCGGAGGCACCTGAAGTCAGAGACCAAAGCCCAAACTTCCCGATGCAGGCAAGGTCAGTACTAGCCCCACGTGGAAGTGAGGGAAACAAAAGGAGGAAGGAAAGAAGCACAGGCAGAAAGGCTGAGGCAGCACCACAAAGACATGTCTTCAGCACAGCACCAGAGACACACGGAAGTGGGGGCAGCAGTATACACAGTGCCCGCAAAGCCAACAGGAGCCAGCAATGCCTTTGCCTGAGAGGTATCAGACTGATCAAGAAAGGCGTTGTGGCACATGTCTACAATCCCATTGGTCCAGAGCTGGAGTTAGGGGGATGAGTTAGTTCAAAGCAAGCCTGGATTCTACAAGAACTCTATGTCAAGGTATGGGGAGGGGTAACACAAGGGCCCTCCAATGACTCCTCGGAACACAGTACAGAATGCACAGATCCTATACCCTCTGTCATAAAACAAAACAGCAGGGAGGTGTTGGGATAGAAGACCTGTCTGGCGGGGCTAAGCCACTAGAATGACCTAGTCCAAAGGACAGATGATCTGTACACTGTCAGAACAAAGTGTCGACTGCCCAAAAGTCTTGAAAGAGGATACAGGGGGAGCAATTTCAGGGAGCTGATACAGACATTTTGTTGTCCCATAGTGAGACCTTCAGCCACAGAGGGCTGGCCAACCCACTGGCCACAAAGGACCCCGCTTCTCCATTGAACAGACATTGGCCACCAGCCATACAGACGCTCACGACGTCATCACCTGAGCTGCCCGGCCCACATACAAGCATGAGGACAGTGCCGGGTGCCCAGCTTGGAAAACTTGGTCTACTGATGACATACTGCCGTCCTCTGTGCCCAGATGGCAGGAAGACCCCCCCAACCTGTCCTTGGCAGGTCTTCCCTCTGAAGCGTCTCACTCCCTAGTCCCTTGAGGGGTAGCCTACATACAGAGAACGCTGTCTTGGCCATGGAACAGCACACAACTTCAGGGACCCCCGACAGACAAGGATGGTAGTAAGGGCCTGTGAGCGGTGACTGCTTGTCCGTTTCCCAGTCGCCCAGACCCGAGATGACCACGTAGAAACTATACTAATTACAACACTGCTTGGCTGCTGGATTCGGTTCCAGTTCCCAGCGCACGCAGAGGACTGCTAATCTTTCTGTGAGTTCACCCCCATTAAATAAACCATCCTAAGCTAGTGTGGGTCTATTTTATTATAAATTGCAACAAAGGCCCCGTGGAGCTACTTCAAAGTAGGATGGCTTGCCCTACTATCAGAAGATAAAGACTTGTGCTGCTTGCGCACAGCAGACGGGATTGGCTTGAATGAGGTCAGAAAAGGCTAAGGAGCCACACGATAGGATGAGACCTGTGGGGTGGGAATTCGGTATCGTGGAGAGGTGGCTGGAAAGCCAGGTGATGCTCTGGACAAGACAGGGGAGACAAGAGGACCAAATAACACAGCACACAACACAGGCAGAGACAGTCTCAGTCTCTGAGTCTCTGTCTCTCTTCCTCTCTCATACATACACACACCACCTCCACCACCACCACCTCCACCACCTCCACCATCACCACCATCACCACCA